>CAXHWN010002824.1:1203331-1373331 GCA_964020975.1 Hermodice carunculata | reverse complement strand
TTCAAAATGGCGACCGTGCATACGATCTATTGGTAAAATGTATGGTCTGCAAAGTCTGCGGTCTTATCATCTATATTGTGGGTCCGAAGAAAGGAACATGAATGGTCTCTAAAACGGCACGGTCTCATCGATGTCCCCATTATTCTTTTGCTGATGGTACATTTGACATCAATATGTGTCATGCAAATAACAAGTGATAATCAGATGCAAATGTGATCACCTGTCAAATAGCAAAATTGTACATGTTGTATTGCCAGTGACAATGATACATACATACATATATGTATACATACATACCTACCTACATACAAACATACACACATACATACATACATACATACATACATACATACATGTGTGATATCATAGATGAACGGTTTTTGTTGTTATACACAGTGGGATCAAATGGTCAAAATTGAGACCTCCAGGCCCCTCGAAACTCTCTTGTAGATTGCTTTTTGGCCAGATGAAACATCTGCATGAAAGTAGTCATGTACGTAGAATATACACTGGGATTGAAAATGTGACCTTCATTTGACCTTGAAATGACCTTGAAGTATAAAACGTATCTATATTCCTTTATCTGGCCACATTAACTTCTATATGTAAAGTGATGACAATATTTGATAAATTCTGAATCTCACGATAGTTTTGAAACACGTTTGTAGCTCTATAACCCTAAATAAGCCGTTTTCATGAATTCTACCAAAAAGGTCATTTTGAAAAATATCATAAGTTTCGAAAAAGGTGATCAGAGATGAATTTAGGTCGGTTTAAAAACAGAGCCTGTTCCAAGATGGTAGCCCCCTTGGCTGAACCGAAAGTTGATATAAACGGGTATAACTATCCTTAAATTTGAGATATCGTGATGATTTCTTTCAATGTATCTACTCTTTGAGCGAGCCCGAGCTGCTAGTTGGTACTCTTATTATTCCTCACGGCGTAATATTGGAATTAATATAACAGCATATCCTTTGTACTTTTTTCCTCACGTTTGGCCCAAATTCGGAATAATCTTTTTTAGAATATTCTAAAGAAATTTTTGACAGCTTGACCGTTTTCGATTTTTTTTTTCGATCAACATGGTTGTCAAAAAGAAAATAGCTCTAAGGGCGCTTTCCTTACTTACCCTTTGTCATTCAAGGTCAAATAAAGAACGCCTTATAAGCAATAACTATGTGTAATTTTCATGTATACCAATATATCGTAATTATGCAAAGTATCGTTGAACAATACTATGTAAAATCAGTTGAACATGCACCACGTCCCACTTTTGGTAATTTGGCCCCAGTGTGATAAACAATATCCTTTATTGGAGCCATCAAGACCATATACTCCTCTTTTAGCGCGACCCAAAATTTTCCCGTAGTTGCTATTACTAATTACTAGGTTATCAGCAAATACTGCAAGAAATCAAATATTCATATCTTGTTTCTGGCAGACGACACAAACAATAAAGGAGATGACAGCAATATTACAGGACTTAACCGGTGTGCTGATGAAGAATATGGCCGTCGGGAAGAGGAATCAGATCATAAGTCCTCGCCTGTCTGTCATTATTGACTATGTTCCACCCAGTAACATATCAAGGACACCGAAACAGTCTGGCGCCTGTTCATACGTGCTCCCCAATTTGTGTGCGGGACAGCAAAGCATGAGTTCCTGTGCTGATGACAAGCCAGTATTTGTAAAGGTACCGATCCCTCTAGAACTGCAGTATACATAAGCCCACCAAAATTGTAGATAATCTCACGGTTCAAAATTATTTCTAAACTTAAAAAAACGATCTAAATTCAGTCATGAAAATTGACCCTTTGTCGGTATTTGACTAGAGTGGGATTTGTAACGCCGCGTTTTCTTTTTCCATAACATATCCATACTCCATACAGATGGTAGCCAAAGGTTTGCAACAAAGAGGAGAACAAGTTCAGAAGTATTTTACACTACATTTCTTCAAAAACAGAGTAGAAGGTTTTGGAGTATCATCGTGGAAAAGTAATATAAATGAATATACATATATATATTACTTCTTTACATCGGGAGCACTAGCGAACAGGGTCGGGCCCATGGTGCGTCACACATGAAAACACAAAAAAAATATATATACACAGACTAAATATGAATGCATGTCATTATGTAAAATCGACTATATACATGTATACCAGACTTAAAAGTCCCGTGCATTTATAATCTACACAATTTACAGCGAACATCAGGCATAGGCATTCTGAATAAGCTGCAGTTCACGCAGGGGGGTCACCATATATGTGCCCATTATGGGGTAAAGGGGTCCTGTCCTAACAAAACTATAACTTAGATAATCCTATATTACACAGGTTAAGATATTTTTTAATTCATGGTCTTTCGCTATGCTTTCAACTCAAGGCCATGACAACCACCGTGAACATGTATCCGGATATGAAGAAATCGAAATTCATTTCTCCACGGTCAAACAATTTGGAGATCTCAATTAAAACTGAGCAGCAGAATGAGGAATTAATTGAGGAGTTAGCACAGCCTTTACGGCTGGAGATTGCGAGGAACCCCGATTTGCCCATTCCGGCTCCAACTGACAGAGACCCTCCAAAAATATTACCAGGTGGTGGATTAATGTTTTGCAATGACATGAATGTCACCAAAGAGTTGTCTTTCCACATGGAAATCAGACGTAAATGTGCTGCCGAAGTCAAATATCTCGTAGCTTTACGTCATGGGTCGTGCCCACACCTAACGTCCAATGAGTGGGAGTACGCACGTGTCGTCGGACCAATCACGAAAGGTAATCTCACTAATTGTCATACAGCAGTTGTTCAATCTAAACATGTGTTGCGAAGATACGAAAAAAATTAGGAACCTCAGGAAGAAATCTCTCATGAAAACCATTGTTATGCTTAGGTAACAATAAACGATGATGATAATAACAACAAAATCGGTCAACAATTCCAGAGGTAAGAAAGGCTTTTGCTAAGCTCGAAACTCCACTGTAGAATAATTATGTGCTTCAATACGTGTTCAGTTATTTTACTGACAGTGCTTCTACATAACATATTATGATATTTCCACCCTTCTGAGCTGGGACAATGTCGGATTACTTGACTGCACCATAGGTTTGATATTAGTAGTATCAAATTTTGCCTTTCACAATGCTCTTGTCTACAAAAGCTCGTACACCTTATTTTCACAGTGTAGGAAGGAAAAAACAACTATCAAACAAAGAATCGGATCAAATATACACACATGTATTGTGTGTGGGTTTGTTTTGTTTTGTTTTGTTTTGTTTTGTTTTTTGGTTTTTTTTTTTTTGGGGGGGGGTTTGGTTTGTGTGTTGTTTTTTTGTTTTTTTTGTTTTTGTTTTTTTTTTCTTTTTTTCTACCAATCAAATAGAAATTTTACTTGCACAAAATTCAATTAACGTCACGTATTCGGACCATGATAAGTCGCATTTTAGTTGGCCGTCCATAAGTTTGTACAAGTCCCTATAAAGTCGTGCTGGGGTTTCGTTTTGCTGTAGAAAGTCCTGCTTCGTGTCAGACTTACCGTACACAAAACGGCACGTCTCCATGTTTTGTGGAGACACAACCATCTGATGATCATATATAATAGAATGTGCAAACTAATTGGTCTTTATTTTAATGATCTTCCTATAACCAAGCAAGAGACAATCTCCTGGACTACTGTTACTTGTTCAATCTCGATTTTTTTATTATTGGTCGTGCTATACAGCCAAACCTGGTTTGCGTGGGAAAAATATAATGCTTGTTTTAAACGTTAGAATTTTCTTTGTGTAAATAAAATTGTGCAACGTAAACTGCAACTTCATTCTACAAATCATTGGCATATGTGTTGTGGGGTATTGTATAATATTTGACTAAATAAATTCGATTAAAACATCCTCTCATCTCATTTGTGTCAGGAAAACAGCGAAAGTTGACGTTTCATATGTTTTATTTGTGTTTTAATATTTTGCAGCAAATGGGACGGTCTATTTATTTTTCCTGGACAATATTGAAATGAAAAATATATCAGGCTCGACTAAAGTTGGAATTCGGGAAATATCTGATGAGGAAGCAACTATATTTGCGAACAATCCGTCTGATACCTCCTTTTTGAACACAACGGCGGAGTTTACTTGCAATTATACATTGAGAACATACCAGTCCGGGTGCTTCTTCCAGAAACCAGGATTTGAGGATTTTGGTACAAGTGGGTGCAAGGTACGTACAATTAGATTGCAATTCTCTTTCTCTATGAGTTGTTTTTAACTCCCGTGATGGGTGGCTTTGTACCTTTTGCGAAATATTTTAGTGCGAAAATCAAGCTTCCGCATGCTCTTAGACACGGCCATTATTTGGTCCGCCTGTCCTTCCATGCTTTGTTATTACTCTAACTCCTGATATAATGAAGTCTTGTTCATCAAATTTATACCAGCTATGCTCCTAAGGGTCTTCAGAAGCTTATCGAAAGTGGATGACCTTGACCTATTTTTGCGCTACTTAGAATATCATACATATTACATACTTTAGTGTAAAATGATATTCATGGCCAAGACACAAACCAAGTTCACCAACATTATACCAGCTATGCATCTTACAATACGTCAGAAGGCTGCTGAAAGTGGACGACCTTGACCAATCTTTGGCCTACTGAGCAAATCATATTTTTCTTGAATATCTGGGGTATGCTTGATCGTAGGCCCATGGTTACAAATAAACATGATCCATCTCATCACTTCCCATTAAATGCTTGAAATCTGTAAACTCATTTTTACTTCTAAGTTTCTGCTGGGTCGCTTACGGAGCTGCCTGCTCAGCTTGTTCCAAAAATTAGACATATTGCGATCCGTGAATAACGAATCCAATGAGCCGAACTTATTAGTAGCTTGGACCCTGATACACATTGCTGACACGTCTAAACTTCTTTTCGACAGCCATTTAAACTTGCAAGACAGGACCGGATCAAGGCTGGTCTTTATCATTCCATATTCGCCACCAAAACGTTTTATCCGTCAGTCTTGATAGTTCCGTTATCAAAAACTTTTAGACTTGTAATTTTCATTAGGTATACACCCAGTATAACGCGTGGTCTTGTGTATGAAACGGTTAGCTGCATTTGCCCGTCAGCCACACGTTATGGTCCCTAGTTAGGACAAGTAACGACTATGACGGGCATTTCCGTTAACCTTGCAGTAAGTGCAGATTTGTATCTTTGCTTTTGCTCAGCGTTACCCCATTTAGTTTAAACATATTTTATTTCACCAAGTGAAAAATGATTGGAGAAAAAAGCATTTAGGTCTAAGAAAGATTTTATTAGATGTGTGACACATTTTATCTATGCTGGCTTATTTAAACCAAAAATGGTACCTCGAGCCGTACAGTTAAATGATTACCAAGACATATCACAGTTCTGCAACCAATATAAAATGTATGAGCTTCACTGCAGAAAAGCCTTGCAGTTCAGAGACTCAATGACTGAAACATCATCGTCTTTATAAATATTCTGTACATTATCGTTAATAGTCCAATAATCCGCATGGATGGCTATGCTTTGTTGGGAAGAACTGTTCCCTTGGGGTATGCCGTTGGATTTGATAGCTTGGTGCGAGACCTGCTGCATGGAACTGTTCGGTGTGTTGAATTTGCGGTCGGCATGACACTTCGTACTGCGTCGGCACTTGGGCTAAAGGCCAGGGTGCTGGGACCGTCGAATGGGGCGTCTGGGCAGTCGGGGGGGGGGGGGGACACTGTAGCAGATCCCCGGTGGGGATTTCGTGCAACATTCCCATTTCGTGGAGATTTCCCCTCTTCTCCATATCCCGCTTTGCCTTGAGTGAGCCTGGACGCTCATTTAACTTTTAAGCTTGGCTGCCAGCGGTTGACTTTGCTTAGATTCCATGTATTTTGGCTCTCCCTGCTTACGGTTATGCTTAGGTGGGGTAAACGCTCGAACCTCAACATACTGGGGCCAATTTTCCTGATTGAGAACAAAATCTTTGCCCTTCGTGGGCACAGCAATAAGAAACGATGCGCTATCCTTTAGATCCGAGTATATGTTCTCTATATCTTTCTCTACGGCACGGGGCTGGTGTGACTTATCCTTTCCCCCAATGTGAACATCAAATTCAGCAAGTTATGGTGCTGCTTAAGAGTAACTGAGCCTCTCCTTCCAAGCAGTAGTTGTCAGTGGCTTCGCATTATTGAAGGCATTTTGTTGTTTTGGAGCTTTTATGCTTCTCGGTTTTCGTCTTTTTCCGCGTGTAGTTTACTGTAAGCCACGGAAAAGGTCTCGTCATTAGTTACATCTTTAGAGGAATCACTGGCGGATATGAGTGAGTCGTAATCACATGGGGGATAACTAAATGAATGAGAGGTCACTTGTCTATTTTAGACGCGGTTTATCCTACGTATGCAAGTGACAGCTAAAAGAGTTTGAAAAACGCGCTATTTGGGTCCTCAAAACTTTGTTTTCCTTCCTTATAGTTTCACTTTCTAGTGTCACTCGTTTAAGTTCATGTTGCAGTTTAGAAAATTCCGTCCTAATGTCCACCACAGGGGTGAACATTTATTCCAGTTTACTTCTGTGTGTCGCAGCAGAGGTGCATGTAGACTGATCGGTAACCTGTGTTGTAACGTCTGTCACGTCCGTGGCCATCGATGGACACGTCTGTGACCGCCGATGACACACCAGGTGTTGATGATCGGGCTACAGTTTTGTGAAATATCTATTCCATATCATGTAATGTATGAGCAGTAACCAGACTATACCCAATAGTGCAGATATCTGCCACTACCTTTTGTGGTGCCTGTCTTTTTATTATATCTACGTCCTGCCAATTGGGGGGGGGGGGGGGGGGGGGGAGCTTGGTGAACTTTGGCACATAGGGAAGATAGCAGTTCTGTCAAGACCTTGATCCCCAACTTGTGAAACGTGTCTTTTATATGTACCCTGATTGTGAAAGACTACCTGCAGTGACCGTAAGAATGTCTTCACAACTTCAGGGGGTTACAGTAAGGATATCGGAGAGTTGTTTCATACCAGGTCCCGAGTCGTCTTGACTTATGGGGGCTGGCATGTTGTGGCTATTATATAAAGTATATGCTAATGTTCATTATGTTTTAGTGACAGCTTGTGTACTCAGAAACAATAACACAGCAGTGTGATGGAATTATTTAAAAAATTAACACAAAAATGTGGTCACTAAAAAAGGAAATTTATATTCTCGTAAGTCTACATCCACAATACATTGCTTCTGAGCGTAAGCAGTGCAACATGGCAACCTAGCTCAGGGGAACAACAAACCTAAAAATAACAAAGAAATATATAGCCAAATAATTGCTGTCTGCAGGAAAGTCATAAAATTTTGTGGGTACTTTAGGTAGACAATAATTTGGCAACGGATACCTTTTTTATATTTTTCTTCATAATATAATTTTTTTGATGAATAGCTACAAAGGTGAGTATTGATCCGTTCGTGGGTCTTTCTGGGCCGCTTGTTAATTATCAGTGACAAACACCAGGAGAAGTTACATTTTTTCTCAACAGGTGGCGCGCAAGGGCCTGATCCCACCCACCCACCCACCCAACACACACACACAAAGGAAAATGCAATCTTGCTGAGGAACCCTTGTTATAGGTAAAATCACTCTGTAGAGATCAATAACACACTCTTTATATGTAATTATAATAAGGTTATATTATGAAACAAAGATGCAGGGGTGCCCATGTGCTACTTGTATAATATTCATAACCTTTGTTTTAACTTGGTTGGTATAATAACATAAGAACCGACATTCCAGGTATCACCGGACACGACACCACAGTCAACGGTCTGTGAATGTAATCACATGACAACCTTTGCTGGTGGATGGGTGGTGGTTCCCAATACCATAGACTGGGCATTTGTATTTGCCAACATGGACTTCATGAAAAATCCATCTTTGTATATCATGGAAATAGTAGTGGCGGTAGTGTATATTATTCTGGCAGTGTGGGCGAGGCGAAAGGACAAGAAAGACATCGTGCAGGTACAAAACGTTTCACAGAAAGTGAACTATTGGTGTAAATTGTTTCTTCATTAAAGTATCACATACAGCTTTGGCAGCAATTTATGATGACAATCGATATTGCGTCATAATTTATATATCATTATTATCATCATCATCATCATCATCATTTGACTTTACCATTTGCGATACCTATTACCTGTTAAGAGGTAATTTTTGTACCATCTACAGAATGATGTCAAATAAGAGGCGTGCCAAGTAATAGGCTTAACCAACAGCTCTCCTAAGTGCCCTGTTATTGTGGAGTGAGTCCAGCGTGTGCCTGGGAAAGCTGTTGACCTTGAGGTCTAGAATTACTCATTTAGGACCAGACATGATTGCACTCTTACAAGACACGTTATGAGCATATCGAGTTCTTAAACATTAAGAAAACGCGGATGAATACAGCTTTTATTGTGATCAGCATGCAGACGGTTATTGCTATTTTCTTTGTTCATTAGATGGGCGTGACACCTCTGGCAGACAATGACCCGAGGGATAAATATCTGTACGAGATAAGCGTATGTACGGGAGCCAGAAAAGGCGCATCGACGGATTCAAATGTGAGTTCATGTACACAGGCCCTAAAGCACGCGAACTTCGATGAAATCTGGATGTGCGATCCTAGCGGCGGGAGTTTACAATTTTCTTTCAATATACTGTAGACAAAATGAAAGGGATTGTTTTCGGGGCATGTTTTCATTATTAGCCACATTTATCACCAATTCTGGTCATTTAAAAAAAAGAATGGGAACAATGAACGATTTGCTAGTGCACTCAGAAGGTGCCTATTCCTGCAAATCAACACAAGCATGGACTTTATGAAAATTCCGTCTTTGTATATCATCGAAACAGTGGTGGCGGAAGTGTCCAATATTCTGGCAGTGTAGGCGAGGTGAAAGGTGTAGGCACTCAGAAAGTGCCTATACTTGCAAATCAACACGCCAGGCCGTTGACTTTTCTTTAATCCTCGGTTTATTATGAAAGTCTTGTATAACGGGCCAAGCCCAATTGTTACATAACGCGACAAAACCGGACAAGGTACCACCCATTGTTCTACGAAGCCACAGACAAAGTGTTGTAACGGAACATAGTGAGACGGCACACATCAGCCTGTTCAAGACATATGTCTTTTGAGTCCTTTGCAGCGGAAGCAAGCAGAGAAAAGAAGTGTCACCTAGAATTTGCTATTAATGGATCAAATTGTGAAATTTTCCAGTAAAAGAATACTATTTCATCAAATGTCTTGCGCACCCTATCATTTAGGGACAAGAGAAGACACACTATAAACACAGCACATGCATGAGTGTACCATCATAAAATTTATTATATAAAGAAAGTTCTCAGGGAAAATTTTCATCCGAATCTTGCCGAATTTGCAAGTCTCTGCAACATAATTTTGAGTGATGTCACTGCAGCGTGATTTTATGTTTATTGTATACAAGATATTCCTATTTTATATGAAACGCTGCTACAATTTTTTGTCAGATACATCGAGTGTGCACAACCACACCCCTTCAAATATGTTACTGAGTGTACGATTCAACATTGTTGACAACCTTTAAGGATATTGAATGTTGAAAGCGCGATTGCATAGAAAAGTATGTAAGGAAACCACACGGAATGAGCATTTAAAATCTGTTGGTTTGTCTATCGTCCCTTCATCTGTCCGTTTGTCTGTCTGTCTGTTTGTGGCTGCTTGCCTCGTAACTTTGCCATTCTTATTTTTCGCCGATATTTCTGCAACCCCTCAAAGGAATTTGATAACAAGTAGTGTAATTTCATATTAACATGACTACGTGAACTCTATCCAATATTTGAAGTAATTGTATCACGATTTCATATTTTATCAGGTATTTCTCATCCTATCAGGCGAGGAAGATGAGACGGACGTAAGGCCGTTAAGTGACGACAAACGCAAGTTGTTCCGCCGCAGTGATAAAAATTCGTTTCTTATGGCAGTGCCTAGGTAAGCGATCTCCTAAAAATGTCTTTCATATCCTCGAAGCTATTTGCATGTGAAAAAAATTTCATATCCTCGAGGCTATTTGCATGTAAAAAAAATAATGTCATCGCGTTGCCTTGGCGGAAAATAATACCATGGATTATGCAAACATAAAATCTGACCGCCCATTTTTGGTGAATCGGGACGGATCTTAAGCTATCGCATAGGGCATGTCTGCTGCATAATCTTGTGTGGTGCCATTACGTGGTTCCTGAGTCACGTGATATCTTGAACCAATTAACGAACGATACATGTTTTTTCTCCCCCCCCCCTCCCACCATGTCTCCCGGTGCGACAGGTGCACACTGGGGGGTACGTAAGTTACCTGCAGTGCTTCGCCTGCAGGCGACGTGTTCCATCCGACATTGCATACTGATGTCTATGCTTGTTTATTCCCTATCAGGCCACTGGGAGCTTTAAGTTATGCCCGGGTGTGGCATGACAACAGTGGCAAGGGTAGGCATGCGTCTTGGTACCTCAATTACATCGTGGTTCGTGACCTTCAGACGCGAGAAAAATTCCATTTCATCTGCAACAAGTGGTTTGCTGTGGAAGAGGATGACGGCCAGGTTTGTACTTGTTTATATGCCTTTTCGAAGGATGGGAAAACTAGCTAACGACAGCATGTAGCTTGGTTTCTGACTGACAAAACCACACGAGAAAATTTGCAAGGTGACGGGGAACCATGCAATTTACTTGGGGATATTGTATTATACGGGCACAGTATACTGGCACAAAAAAAATGTGGCCACACGCATATTACAATATTTTCAATACATTCTCAAACATACTGAAAAGACCAGTCCAAGTTTGTGGCCATATTTTAAAAATATAAACATAATGCCCCATTACTGTACTTTAACGGAGTTTCCCAAAGAATCTAGCCCCTCTGGCTGTGTTCATGCCTGCTTTATGCCGGGTGTTTCGCCCCCAACAAGCGCCGTGTTGTCGCCCTTAATTCCCCTATAGCACCCTCTGGAAATTCCCGGCATCTCTTCCCCTTATTTATTCAATTTATTCCGTTACCGGCTCCCGTTACTTTCCCTCATTAAAACAGCCCGCATGCATCTAATCCGAACTTGTGAAAGCGAACAGCGTCGAATGGAAGATCACGGAAGCCATTAGGATGTGCATGCGCATCGGAACCGAATTACAGCTGCTACCAATAATTAGTAGCCTACACTTGTAAGAACATAGTTCCCATGAATTCTATGCATCAAGATAGCTTAAAATGTATTGGACGGAATAAATTAGATGTATTTTAATAAACCATATCAATTTAATACTAACTTTATATTTGTTACCATTTATTCCGTCTGGCATTAAATACTCGATCACTTTATATATATATATATATATATATATATATATATATATATATATATATATATATATATATATATATATATATATATATATATATATATATATATGCATACGCGGTGAAGAGTCCCATTGAGCGAGTCGGCGGAGAAGGAAACATGGTGCCCTCGACGCCAATGTTGCCAAAGTGATATGTGGTTCCTTACCGTTTAAGGGAAGGTAATCAGCTTAAACGGGAATAAATATGGGGGATAAATTCGGGAAATTTATTTGTGGATACCCCCAAAATGTCAACACGGGCCTCAATACGGAATAAGTCGTAAGATAGCACGCTGGGAACACCCCAGATTCATGTCCCCAGTGAAGAGGCATTTCATTCATGTATTAGCATGCCTGTGGTGACAGAGAAAATGATGGCGCAGGTCAGTATCTTTCCTGGTTGCCCATCGGGCTCATTGCGGTAAAAATCGGCCTGACGTTGTTTGTCGTCTGCTGACTATGTCAAAGTGATGGTCTACAAATAAGTAGTACCTTTGGCGAGTGGCATTCTGGTTGTCCGAAAACACGTGCGCTGCTGTGTGAAATTGTTTGTATTGTAAAGTCGACACAATGAACAAAAACAAGACATATTAAAGTCTAAATTACTTGACAGACGCTTTTATTGGATTACATGTCCCGTAATGACCATTCAAAGCCTATAATTATCCAGCGGTTTGCCACTGTGGCATTACGTCACGTGTCCAGGGGCTCACGGCCTTTTGAATATGCAGCACTTCTTGAGTGTGATAAGCGACAGGTGAACGTGTCTTTTTCTTTAGTGACATTGTCTTTTATTTGCGAATAATTCGGTTTTCCCAGGTCGTGTACATTCTAGTTTGGCTGTACCCTAGCTGTTCGGAACAGATATCAATGTGCACCATTTTCAAGTAAATTTCACGTCAATTCATCGCAAACCTTACGTGAATCTGAAAATGTATTGTGCAAGGAAATAAAAGCGATATTAGCAAAGCTTTAGAGAAGGTTTGGCATCAGGGTCTACCACATAAAATAGGAAAGGACGGTATAACCGGAAATTTAGTTCTTTGGTTCCGTGACTATCTTTCAAATAGACAGCAATGAGTCGTCATCAAAGGCTAGAACTCTGAATAGGGCTTTTTCAATGCAAGTTTGCCTCAAGGTTCAGTACTTGGTCCCCTCTTATTCCTCGCATTTATTAACGATATCATTGGCATAGTACATTCTAGAACCAAACTTTTTGCTGATGACACGACTCTCCATCTAACTGTCCCCGAGACAACATCTGCTACCTTAAACACAATGCTGATCAAAATCATCCTTTCACTTTATATTTATGGGCCAAAATTTACTTTCGGTTTACTTTTAAAGTAGGACTGGCACTGAATTTTACGAAGACATAGCATACAAACATTAAAAATTATGGCGCTACGTTATGAGAGTGAATATGACGCAAGCCTCTGTGCTGCAGGAGTCCTTTTGTAGCGTCATAGCAATAAGTCGCGCTTTTCAGGTATTTTCCTTTTACCAGTGATAACTATAATGACACTTTCGCCAGAGCAATTTATCATATGAACGTGAACGTGAGTAATTGAATGCCGTGCTTCGTGGATGGAACGGTCTGCGGAACATTTTGGGATCACGTGTATATTTCACCTCAATTTTGTCCACAATTGGTGTACAATTTACATGATCCGTATGCTTTCGTGCAGCCAGGAAAAGGACTTTTATACCGTATATACATTCTGCCGAGTTGACTACCATGCAGCACACAAATTACATTTTGAAATTGGTACTTGTTCCAGATTGACCGCCTAATAGCCGTAGCTGGCCTAGACCAACTAGTTGAATTTGGCCATCTGTTTTCCGAAACGAGCAAAAGGAATTTGTCGGATGAGCATCTGTGGATCTCCGTCTTTGCTCGGCCGGTTGCGAGCCGCTTCACCCGTCTGCAGCGGGTGTCTTGCTGTCTATGTCTTCTGTTTACTGCAATGCTGGCCAATGCCATGTTTTATGATAAAGGGTCAAGTGGAAATACCAATGTGCTGACTATTGGACCATTTGCTCTGAGCCCAGAACAGGTACGTAATCAGGAGTTGGTAAATCTCCATGTACAAGAGGACATTCAGCTCCTCCTGCTGAAACGCCTGAATGTTAACAGTTCCCCAGTGCAGCTTGTTAACGCTTGGAACAATGAGATGTGGAAATGAAGAAACATGGAGCATGTACCGTTTGCCTGCATATCAATTGTAGCGAGCCAGCTAGCTAAAAAGATAGATAGACAGACAGAGATAAATACAGACGGGTTGATGGATGGATGGATGGATGGATGGATGGATGGATGGATGGATGGATATACGGATAGATGGACGGATGGATCGATAGAAAGATAGATAATGATGATAGATAGACAGACAGACAGACAGACAGACACACAGACAGACAGACAGACAGACAGACAGACAGACAGACAGACAGACAGACAGACAGACAGACAGACAGACAGACAGACAGACAGACAGACAGACAGACAGACAGACAGACAGACAGACAGACAGACAGACAGACAGACAGACAGACAGACAGACAGACAGATAGATAGATAGATAGATAGATAGATAGATAGATAGATAGATAGATAGATAGATAGATAGATAATATAGGTGCATTCAATTTGTGCATTCCCTGTCTAAATGAGTTAAGGTCTGTAATCCATTTCATTCCAGGGGGAGACTGTTCCACAATTCATTCCTCTGATATGAAATGGGGTGCAGGCCGTGTTTTGTGGTATTGCAGGATGGAACTACAAGTCAGCTGCCATCACGAAGATTGTATATGTTCTGTTTGAGTAAAAATAGATTCTGGATATATTGGGGAATGTTCTTTTTATGGCTTTAAACAATTCAAATGCCAGGGCTCTTAGACGCCCTGTTTGAAGAGTGGCAAGATTTGCTGTCTTGAGGAGGGTACAGTAAGCAGACTTGTAGTCATTTGAAATCATACCGGAAGGCACGTTCCTGAAATTTTCCCAATTTGTGTGAATCTTCCTTACTGCAGTTTAACCAGACAAGGGAACAGTAATGAAAATGGCTCAAAATTAAACAACGAAAAAGTGTCATTTTGATTTCTGTAGAGGGGACTTTGATCATGCGCTGTGCATGTTTAGCTGAAAAGCAGTTTTTTTTTCAACAAATTTCACTAAAATGTTTCCTGAAATACAGCCATGAGTCCAGGTGGACTCCTAAGACTTGACAGAAGTCACTGGAAGAATGTCAACTACGATAAAGTCCAATGCCTTGATCAGACTCACAGTCGATATGCATCAGTTGATACTTGTCTGGATTTGCGTGTATAAAATTTGTCAAAAACCCGTCAGTTGCCATAAATGCATCAAAGCGGAGGGTCGCAAAGTTCGTGTCCAAACTTCGTCCTGTTGCACTCAAGGTATTGTCATCAGCGAAGTTTTTAGTGCTTGTCTTTTGAACAAAGTAAAGTAAGTCATATATGAGGATGTTAAAAATGATAGGACCTAGAACATATCCTCCTGGTACTCCATTTTTTTAGTTGAAGCCATTCACCGCGTATGGTTTCAATTTGTACTCCCTGACATTTACCTCTAGGGTAGCCTGCTATTCAATTGACATTCCGAAAGAGTGTAGTTTGGGTATAGTTAAGTTATGAGTTGTAAGCAGTCGAAAGCCTTGGACACTTCCATCAGTAACAATGATACCAGTTGTTTTTGTCCAAGGCCTTCTTGAACTGCTCAACTAAACTTATACGTGCTAACTGACAGTTAAACCCGGGTCTATACGGTGATATATCTGCAGAGAGAATATTGTTGCAGAAAGCGGACATCTTTGATAAAGTTGTGAGGATATTGTGTGGACCGTAGTTGTTCTTGTTTAAGAGGTCATTCTTCTTGAAAATCGGATGTTGCAAAAGGTCATTTGGAATGGGCAATATTTTGGTTGGTGAGTTTTGTAAGAGGAACCATGGAGTTGAGCTTGAGAATTTTCGGAGGAACATTGTCATAGTTGGTGGCTTTGGATGTATCTAAACTCTTTATTACATCACGAATGACTTGAAGAGATACTGTATAGAAATGGAAACCATGGTCACTTTTACACTCTTTGTTACCAGTATATTTTTGTGTGTTTTTTTCTGCTTGAACTAAATAATCTAAATTTACAATGCAACCCATTATTTGGAAATATGGCCCCAAATACTATATGCAGGAGGCGGCAGCAAGAGGGGGGGGGGGGCACATTTTGCGTCTTAATACAAAAGCACAGCACACGGTACTTACTTCTGCGGTCTTCTGTTGCAGATCTACATTGGCGTTATTTCTAATTTGATAACATTTCCTGTCAACCTCATCATCGTTACGTTATTTCGTAAATCAAAGCCCAGAAAAAAACGAAAGTCACGTATACAGGTTGCCTTGGAAACATCTCGTCCCATCACGCGTAGTGCACGCTCGGTAGACGATATTGTTCCAGAATTCGGAAGCACTTTGTCCACTGGAAACTACAAATCTCAAAACATACAGCTTCTGAACGTTAAGAACCTCCCAAGTGATCAATCCGCTACAGCTGCGAGTCAAGACAGTCAAAGTCGCCCGCAGTCGACCATAGTTACTGCTGGTAAAGAGACGAAGAAAAAGGAAAAGAAACCGCCATTTATGTTACCATGGTGGTGCGTCATTGTCGGGTGGCTGTTGCTATGGGCAACGGTGATAACATGTTTGTGGTTCGTCACTTCTTTTGGGATTATGTTCGGAGACGTCAAAGCCAAGAAGTGGATAACATCGATGTTTGTGTCCTTCTTTGCATCGGTTTTATTTACACAACCCATCAAGGTACGTGTTCCTACATTTGTGTTCAAGTATAACCTGAAGTAGTGATTCCGCCACGATCATTTTCCAAGGCACTTAGGCCTACACATAAAATCTCCACGTGGCGGTAACGATACACTGCAGGAAACACACTTGATTGCTCACGAGCAGACGCGTCCCTGCCTGCCCAGTGAAATGTCAGAACTCAGACTCTTTCGAATATTTCTCTTCGGTGTGGGGACTAATGCAATCTTATGCAGAATAGATACATTTTGCCATATGTCGTAAATCTTAACCAGGATCCACACAAAACAGTGTTTTGCTTGAAATGTCAAATACAAATGAGATTTATCATGCTCAACATGAAAATGTGAAATGTATTGTCAGCTCAAAAAACTACCCTTGCTCTTGTTTTCAAGTCTAGAAAGAACCTTGGATTTCTCGGGAATTATACCCCAGCAGGCAACAAAGGTTGGCACAACGTCAAATGATACGGGTTTTCCTTCTACAAAGCAATATGTGTCTCTGTATATCATATCCATTATCCTTGTACCCAGTATTGTTTTCATTAGCCACCGTGACATAATTATATGTATATAATTATATATATATACATATATGTGTATATATATATATATATATATATATATATATATATATATATATATATATATGTATATATATATATATGTCTTAAGTAATCATAATTTCTCACTAGATACAAACAAATTGAAATATGTGTTGTGGGACCAATAAATCTTGCTGAAAACTGACATCTTCAATGCAATGAAAAACAAGAGGTAAGCCAAGTTTCTTGTGAATTCCATGTCCCTTGGTCATTTCTTCTTAAGGCCAACATAGTAATGTCAGGAAGTATCGTTCCATGCAGTGGAACGATCAAAAACGAGTACTATGGGTAGCCTTTTTAAGATTATGACATTATGAATCGCTTATTGGGAGTGTTTGTTTCTTCCTTTCTGCAGGTATTCCTGCTAGCAATGCTATTGTCCCTGATATTCAAGAAACCAGAGGAAGACGAAGCAGAGGTTATGGAAGAAATAGAGGAGGAGGCCCCGCCCTTGTCTTGGGACGAACAATGGCTCCATTCTCCAGACAGCCACCTTCTAGGTCTTCTATCTAATTACTTAATTTATTCTGCACCAGTCCCCGATTTGCTCATCTCATTATTTACCCACTTTTAATATTACGATTGCGTGTTCGAATTCTTCACAAAAAGCTTTTCAACTTGAGTACCGGTATTTTTAGACATTGTGTGGCGGGTTCTTAGGCCATAAACACAAGGTTACATACAGCATGACTTTCCAAGCACTAAAACAAAAACACTGCCAAGGTTGGGCCATTTGCACACCCACGCAATCAGTTAAACCCATTATGGTCATACAGTAACACAGAAACATCATCTTCCCAAGTCACGTCTAGGCAGATACGTCTCATGCAAACATGTTAATACATGTAGTTACAAACAACTTCAAAACTTACACATCATACTTGTTTTCGTTGCCCATTATTCCAAACAAACGACCAGAAGTAAAGTAGCCTTCACGCTGCGCTCAATATGCCCTTATAAGGTCATGTGGCTAGCCAAAGTTCTAGGGGCTTTGCCATAGGATATACAAAGACGGGTGTGTTTTTATGACATCTCAGAGGGGTTCAATAACATACTCTCGGTTGATCGAGTCGTTGACAATTTCTGTAACGTTGAATAAAATTTACTTATTTTGCAGGATACAAACCAGTCCGTCCAAAAAGGCTTCCACAAAAGCCACCGGATCCCGAGGCGTTAGAGAAAGCGCGTCAAAGACGCATCAAAGAACTGCAGATGTATGATATATTACGAGAGATTGTGTTTTACTTCATGTTTTTGTGGATCATACTAGTCATAAGCTACGGCTACCGAGACCCGCGGGCCTATACTGTCAAAACACACCTCGGGAAAGTGTTTCTGAGTACTGGAAAATTACACTTTAATCAGGTAAGCCTCTGAAGTAGTTTAGTGGAAGTTGGTACAATCAAGCAAGTAAATACATGTAAGTCAGAAAGAAAGACAGAAAGCTATATTCAATCAGAAAAACGTTCCCACAATGACAAAAACTGTACTCTGTGACGAATACTGCCCGCCATGACAGCACAAAACTATGCTGAATGATACCAATTATGCAGTAACTCGATGACAAAAATAAAAAAACCAAGTATGTGTTTTCCAAGGAATAAATCGTTAGTGAGTGGAGTTGAGTGTCAGTTATTATGGTAACCCCCCCCCCCTTTTTTTTTTTCTTTCTTTTTTTTTTTTTTTTTTTTTTTTGTTACTTAAATGCAAAACGCCATTCTTGTGTTTAATTCCAGGTGCGAAGCATAACAAAATTTTGGACATGGATGGAAAATATGGTGCCAGCTCTGCGTGCTGAAAAGTGGTACAACGGAGACTTGCCGATTGGACAGCGTGGGTTTATCAGTGATCGATATTCACGTATGATGGGATACGCAACTCTGCGTCAACTCCGCGTCAAACCGGGTATGTGCATGTATAAAGCGGTAGAGATCACATCCTTACCACTGCAAGACTGTCGGATAATATGTTTAGACTGACAGACACGTAACCCGCCACAAGTTAACAGGTCTCATTTGCCGCCATTCATGAACTCTTGACCCATCTATTATGAGTGAGACGGGCTTGCCGGCATTTTGGTATTTATTTGCATATGAAAGAATTCTGCAGAATTTCTTATAGCCATGAAAATGTTCTCTTCAGCCTTTTTTGAGAGGGTTTACCGTGGATTTTTTCTTACCTTTGCCTTTTTTTCTGATTTTTATCTCACCAAAGATCACAAAAGTTTGTGACTTTCGGTGTCTCACATTAAAATATATTTTGGTATAAGTTCCACAGTAGTATATATACATGTAAGGCAATCGATTCAATTTAATTCATTTAACCTTTGAAAGATTCCCTTGGCATCGTATAAAAGAACTCCATTTCCAGATTTCCATGCCCCTTTGAAAAGCGACAGTGAGCACTGTCATAATCTGTTTTGATTCTTTCAAACTGCCTGCTTAGAGTTCGTGATAGAAATAAAAGCTAATTCAACAGACCTGTAGCCATAGTGAGCTAAGTTTGCATGAAGGACATGAACTATTTGAACGGGGATTAAAGATCACTAGGAATATGGTAAGCGTCATATTGATCATGACGGATTGTAAAATTCGCAGGGATAAATCTTATTTTAGATTTCCTGTGAAAAGTATGTTTGCAAGGTAGAATAGCGTGTATGTCACTTAATAATAATAATAATGATAATGATAATAATAATAATAATAATAATAATAATAATAATAATAATAATAATAATAATAATAATAATAATAATAATAATAATATAACTAGAAAAGAACATGTGCTTCACTGCAAATCGATGTGTGTGTCCTCAAAACCTGAATAAATTAAAATGCTGCAACTATTGCTCACTCATCAGTGGCTGCGCCTATAATCAATTGAAGATTCAGTGGCACCCATGTATTAGTTTTGAAGACTTTGACAGTGACCTCTGACTTTGATATTCATCTTTGACCTTGGTATTGGCCTCTCACCTTAGTGGCGACATCTGACCGAGTTATTGACTTCTGGCATCCATAGTAACCTCTAACCCTGATATTGACCTCTGACCTTCACATTGACCTCAGACCTTGATATTAATCATGTTGACCTTTGACCTTATTTCAATACAAAACTCCCTCTGGGCATCAAAATAGGATATCATTCAGTGCAGCATACAGTTTGAATTGCTCCTAATTTGCATACTTTTCAACCTGTCAAATTTTTGTGCAAAATGTCACTATTGGTGTTATACCCGTGCAAAATTTTAAGTTTCTGGATCGAGCGGTGTCTGAGTTTAAGCCGCGACTTTGTTGTAAACATATTTATTTCGAAAACAACTTGATTGCCCAATAGTCATTGAGTGGCTAATCGAAGGGGTCTCCAGCCATATACACATATAGAATGCTATGTACAAGACGCACGGGACAATACAATATTCTGTTTGCAGGTACATTCACACAGATGGTTACAGAAAACAGGGGGTAACAATACACCTGTTTGCAGCTAAATTCGCATAGATGATTAGAGCAAACGAGGATAACATTAAATCAATAATACCAAGTATGCCCTCCCTCTCGATGGCGGGCCCTTGGTAATACAAAGATATCAGTCGACGAATCGTCTGCTCTCGATAATATAGAATTGTACTGCAGCAAAAATATCAGCCTTTGATTCGTCCGTAAAATCAACACTACCAAATAGCATGATCTCCATGAGTCTATTGCTATCTAGGTTAAGTAATAAGTTTGGATGAGCACCAGGAGCTAGCACATTAGTAACAGATCTCAGCAGTTGCAGTCTGGGTAAATCATACAGTGGACAAAACAGAAGAAAGTGACTTGTATCCTCTTTTAAGAAGTTGCACGCGCAAGCTGCAGAGGGCAAAATATTGAACTCATATAAGTAAAAATGAAGTTTTGATCGTCCTAGGCGTAGATGTGTATGAACAATGTTAGCAAGGTTGACGAACAAGCTTTGCTTGTGACTCCTGGTGGTTCACGTGCGGGCCGGTACTTTCTTTTTTTTTTTCCGCGAGCAGTATTCATGTGAACAGTGTTGGCTGGCCTCGACAGTATTGTATTCTAATAATGTATACTTCTGTCTGTCCTGTAATTGTGATGTCTGATCTTTTTGTATGTATGTCCATGTCGATGTTACGTCAATGTGGTGTCCTGTGGCCCGTCTTTATCTTTTGTACAGCATTTGTATTGTTCTTTTATTTCTTTTTTTTCACGAGAGGGATTTATATAGGCAGAGCCTGTTTCCCGATCGCTTTTTTGAATAAAATATGTTTAAACCAACAATGTTAGCAAAACGATCCCTGAATGTGAAATATTTTGGAATTTTGTGGCGGAAAAACAGAAGTTCGGTTAATTTTGTCTTGAAGATTGAAAGAGTGGGAGATATTTTAACTTCGTCCGTTAGTTCATTCCATAGGGATCTAATAGAGGGCAGAAACGAATTAGAGTAACGGTAAGTCCTACACTTGATTAGTCTAAGTTGAAGAGAATTTCGGAGCGGGCGGCCTGCTTGGGTGAGAACGTAATTGGGGATAAGGTCATACAGGTAGGGAGGGGTGAGTTTATTCAGCATCTTATACAGAAGTGTTAGTTTGTAGAATTTCCTGCGCGTGTGCAACGGCTCCCAACCTATTTCAGGTAGAAGCCCATCTTTTGAAGTAAATTTCATAACACCAGTGCAGATTCTGGCTGCTTAGTACTGTAACCCTTCCAGCAGATCGGATAGTTCTTGGCTGCAATTATCCAACACAACGCACCCATATTCCAAAATTGGGCGGACCATGGACAACTACAATTTTTCCAGGGTTTCCCCAGACAGTTTAAATTTAAGTCTTTTTAGGAGAGACAGGCGTTTGCTTGCTTTCGTGACAATGCGTTTCATATGAAGGTGCCACGTTAAGTTGTGAGAAAGAGTAATGCCTAAATGGGTGTGGCTTGAGGCTTGAGGCTTGCAGAGTTACCAAGGTACAGGGTAGGATGTTTTTCTTTGTTTCTTTTACAAGAGAACAGAACGCAGAGGGATTTGATAGCTCTAAAAGTCATTCGCCACAGCTGACCCCAGCTGGATCGGCGACCAAGATCAGTATTAATACGAGCTCCAGAAGCTTCACGATCATGGACAATTTCAAGAATGCTGGTGTCATCTGCAAAGAGCCTTATGTAAAAGGTTATATTATCAACAATGTCATTAATGTAAATTAAGAATAGGAGAGGCCCAAGACTTATATCGAGTGGACAGGAAGATAGAAAGAAATAAAGACTATGTGTGTATTCACACACACACACACACACACACACACACACACACACACACACACACATAAAAGTGATAACCGCAGTCATCTTTGAGGATGCGTAGAAAACTTCTCCGGAATAAGGTACTCCCGGAGTGTATGTCCTGGACGGCATTCATGCCAGACAAATTGTCCTCGGACGTACGCCACGGAAAGCAATCCATTCAGTTCTGATACTCTTTCAATGCCATTTCATTGCCAAGTGCGTCTAAAGGCGAAGAAGAACGTAATGATGATGATGATGATGATGATAATAATAATAATAGCATCATCACCATCATCATCATCATCATCATCATCATCATCATCATCCTTGTAAGAAGACCATTCACTCAAGTACAAGTATTCCTCTTGTTATACAAGCATTTATTGTTGCACTGACAGAATTTAAATGTTAGGAATCGGGTATAATTTACATCCTGATGTCTCGAAGTAAAATTGTCTTGCCGTTCCTTTTGCAGGTAAATGCAAAGTGGTTCATGAGTTTAGGAATATCTTCCGAGAGTGCAACATTGCTTACAACATTATTGACCAGGATGTTGAAGACTATGACGTGGGATGGAAGCCCCTGAACAAGTCCGGCTCCGTGACTGCGACCGAATACCAGTACCAAGACTGGAAAGCCCTGGACAGCTACCCGTACATGGGGCAGCACGAGCTGTACGCCGGGGGAGGCTACCTGGTCAGATTACGCGGAAGTGTTACAGTATTAAAACAGCTGATCCAGAGGTTAAAAAATGAAGGCTGGGTTGATAAATACACCCGGGCCATTTTTATAGAGTTCACAGTTTATAATGCCCAGGTGAACCTATTCGGGGTCTGCTTATTTTTGCTAGAGCTTCACCCCTCCGGTGTGATGACGCCTTCTGCCAGAATTGATGCTGTCAACCTGCTTAGTTATTTCACCTCCGCCATGTTATTTCAGATCATATGTGAGGCAGTATTTCTAGCTTTCATCGTGTTTTTCCTGATTAAAGAAGGCAGAAAATTAATCAAGGAGAAAAAGAAATACTTCAAACAATTTTGGAACTGGATCGAAATGATTATCATAGTTTTATCTGTAACTGGCGTGGTAATGTTCTTCTATCGGCTAATCCTTGCATCGGCACTAGTATCCACTTTCAGAAAGTCCCACGGTAACGCGTATATCAATTTCCAGTACGTACTGGGGTGGAACGCTTTACTTACTTATATGGTTGGTCTCATTGTCTTCTGGTCAACTCTCAAGTTTCTAAAACTTCTGCGCTTCAACAAAAGAATTTCCTTGTTATCTTCAACTCTAAGACATGGGTCTAAAAGTTTACTCGCCTTCGCTTTCATGTTCTGTCTGAATTTCTTGGCTTTCACCCAGCTGTTTTATGTTGCTTTCGGGGCCCGTGTCAGTTACTACTCTACTTTTGTGACATGCGCAGAAAATCTGTTGCAGACCATTCTTGGAAAGTTCAACTTCTACGCTTTACAAAGGGTGGACAGAATTCTGGGTCCATTTGTATTCTTTATTTACATTGTCTCAATGGCCTTTATCATCATCAATATGTTCATCTCCATTTTGAACGAGACCTTCTCCGCAGTAAAAAGTGATTTAGACAAGCAGTCAAATGACTACGAGATCGTCGAATTTATGGTCAAGCAATTGAAAACGTGGATAGGGATCGGAGGTAGCAATGCGGTAGCGTTGCCTGATCAGAATAATAAAGATCCGTTGCACAGACATGATTGTAGTTCCCAAAATGAGTTACCAGAGAAAATGGAAGAACTTATTCAGCGTCTTGAAAAACTATACATGGATCATACAGGCTACAAGGCCGTATTTGCCGACGCAAAGTCAGGAATGAAGAAGTTGCGCGCCTCTTCCACTAGGTCGCTCCAAACCGAGGAATCTGATCCGCGACAAACTGGGAGTTCTGTCGAAGAGCAAAAAGAATTAGATCGGATATAAGTTAAGGCGTGTTGCCATAGAAATAAAAAAGATAATGTCAATGTTTCAATGCACATAGATAAAGCAATATCATAGCAGCCGGGATGTGCATATCTGTGTCCGGTCCTTGATCGAAGCTATAGGACACACTGGTGAAGCAGGCCCTGGCGAGATGGGGATAGCACGCTTTTACTTTTTCGTATTCTTTTTCTTAGTTTTATTATTACTACTTTTTTTCATGGGATCAAAATCCTACAGAATATATCGTGCCTACTTGGGCATCAAACATTATATGAAAATACAAAACAAATCTTTGGTTGACAATATCATACTGTGGGTATCTGAGACAAAACTTTCTCACCAAAGCATCGTTAAAAACTTAACCGTATCGGTGGTTTTTTTTGTTTTTTTTTTTTTTGTTTTTGTTTTTTTTGTTTGTTTTTTTTTTTGTTTTTTTTTTTGTTTTTTTTTTTTTTTTTGTTTTTTTTTTGTTTTTTTTTGTTTTTTGTTTTTTGTTTTTTTTTGTTTTTTTGTTTTTTGTTTTTTTTTTTTGTTTTTTTTTTGTTTTTGTTTTGTTTTTGCTTTTGCTTTTTTGTTTTGTTTTGTTTTGTTTTTTTGGGGGGGTGGTTTTTTTTTTGTTTTGTTTGTTTATTAGATCTTGTGGGCTTAACAGGTGCCTCAGGAGTGAAAGATGATAGTTGAGTGAAAGCTATACCTATTACGCTGGTGGTCGTGATTCTGTTAATGTTGTTAATATTCCTTTGTCACACGAGACTATACTCCGCGCACACATAAATGCATGTGCACGAGAGTTTATTCGTTAGCCATTTCAGTACTTAGAAACTCCTGGGGTATAACTTATTCTATACTATATTTGTCAAATTCAATTAGAACATCTTTATTTGGGTCGCCCAATCCACAAGGGGCTGTTCTAAGTTTTGGGCCTACTTACATTACAGGTACATAAGAACACAATATGACATTACACAAAGTAAGTACATACATGCACCATTAAGCAAATACGCAAAATAAAACATTGCACATTTAAAAAAAATACAAGCTATCAAGCTATAAACCATATGCTGCAATATCAGTAAAGGACGCTACAGTTAAGTAAAATAATATTATATCTATCTATACATCCACATCTTGTAGAACTGTTTTTGTAGTTAGCCTTGAAAGCCTTCTTAGACGGCGCATGGTGCGAAGACACCGGCAGGGTGTTCCAGGTAACAAGGCCATTGTATGAGCAGGGATTTCCGAACCCTTTCAGTGCCAAATGCGACTTAAGTCGAACTACACAGAAGAAACTGCTCTGAATTATGTTAAGGGTGCAATATTCGTGTTCTTCGTTAAAAGGCCTTTCATTCAAATACCAGTATCCCTGTAGTGACATACAATATAATAGTCCAGGTCAACAGCTTTCCTGGGCGCGCTTTAGGCGCATTGCGAGGAAAGCTGTTGCTTCAGTCCAAAATGTAGCACTAAAAGAGTTGTTCACAATGCGGTCGGGGGACTTGGAGGTTTCCGTTACTGATATGCCTTATATTGTGTGTGCGTGTCTGTCTGTCGACAGCATCACGGTATTGGAACTTGTCAGTGAGATAGGTGGGTGCGCAGTTATTACGGAATTTTTAAACAAGGGTGGCCGTGTGGATTAAGGTCTACATTGACTCCGAGTACTTTCATTTGTTTTTCGTGCTTCAGAGGTATATCATCAATTTCACCATCTACTTGCTGATCAGACAATCTTCTATTTGAACCTATTGCCATAGTCTGAGGCCTGATCAATATTCATAGATAATTCATTTTCAGTGAACTATTCTTATAAGTCTATTGAATACGTCTGAGCAGAAATCCGCACCTAATCGATAAACAGACCACTGCCGGACATAGTGGTATCGTCAACACTCATATGGCATCCGCATTTTTTTCACAACGGGACGATAAATTATTAATAAAAATGAGGAACAGGGTGAAACCCAGGGAAAACCCCTGAGGGACCCAACACAAGCATCCCTTTGCCATGGGATTCACCATTGCATGACACAATTTGAGTGGGATCACTAAGGTAGGATTTGAACGAAGGATGTTCAATCCCAACAGTACCACAGTGCTTTAGCTCATGTAATGATACATCGTTATCAAATGTGTCAAAACACTTTTAGAGACCGATAAATGCTGCGACAGTAATAAGGTCATTATCTATATTTTCTGGCCAGTCACCTGTCATTTTACGGTGTAAGGTCTGACTGGAGTGAAAGCTGACTGGCTTGATGAATTAGATTGCTTAAAATAAGAAATTTCAAGATGTGACTTTATATTAGACATGTTATCAATTATTCTGCAAATATCTGAAAGGACGGTGGTCGGGCCATTGTTAGATACATCAAAATGAATGCTTTTATGTTTACAAACTGAGGTTACTGATGCTATTTTCCAGTCATTTGGAATACTTCCAGTTGGCAAGGGTAAGTCAAATATATGGACTAGCATTGGACTTTATGAATTGCAGCATGGCGGAGCTGCAGAGGGCATTCATTATCAAGGACATCAAGTTTAATTTTGTGCGAAAAATGATTAAATGAAGCATGAACATTATCAGTACCAACCGGAGTGAACAAATGTCTATTCACACAATTTATACCTTTACATTCGGGAATAACATGCTGATCCTTACATTTCGACACCAGCTGTTTGCCAAAATGTTACTAAAATAATATCGAATAGTATTTGTGATAAATCGGCTGGCACATGATTTTCACGATTTTTGGATGGTAGTAAATACATAAAAGCATATTTGTTGGTCAATGGTTTGGTCAATGTTATAGAAATAGCGTTTGATCTGTCGTTAAGTGACGGAAGCTAAACTCGACGTGTCTCCCGAGACCTTGCGGCAGAAGTTTCAAGTTATGGGGGCCATTTCATCCCCAAGGTGTCTCCACCTGTAACAGGTGGGCAGCAGGGCCACGGACAAATGAGTTGTCCTGTAACAGGTGGGCAGCAGGGCCACGGACAGATGAGTTGCCCTGTAACAGGTGGGCAGCAGGGCCACGGACAGATGAGTTGCCCTGTAACAGGTGGGCAGCAGGGCCACGGACAGATGAGTTGCCCTGTAACAGGTGGGCAGCAGGGCCACGGACAGATGAGTTGCCCTGTAACAGGTGGGTAGCAGGGCCAAGGACAGATGAGTTGCCCCATTTCTCGAGAAACCATCAGTTGAACGATGTTATTATATCATCGATCCTATGATTATCAAACGTTGTGTTGCAGAAATAATTGAACACGTTTTCATATTATGTACATACATACAAATTGTGAGACAAAAGTGAGAAAAAGAAAGCTTAAGGCACCAATATACATTTACTAGACTTTCCTCCACCATACAGTTTACACAGAAGTGCACAAGTAGCTATAGAATTCCCGATTGATGCCAAGTTACGAGTACTATAGATCATCCTATTAAGATTTCCTGAGAGACTAAAATATATGGTTTTACTAGGGATATAATTAAGGTCAAACAAAAGCGGGTCTGTACATATGTATTGGTGATCTTAGTACAGAAATGGTCGCTGTATGGCTCTGTTCTTAATTCGATATTCTGCTGTATTAATGAATCACGATTAAGTACAATAACTAGCCACGTCTGATAAACATTGTGCAGACATGAAGACAGCTATGTTATATGATTTGTCACATGTTGTATATATTCATTTTTGTGTTACGGTATCATCAATATTCATGTTGATAAAAGCACGTGAAAACATAAGTGTACATTAATATGTATATATATACCCCGTTGACATATTGATTGAAGCCAAATTATACGACATATAATACAATTACATCCATGTTAATATTATACATAATAACTTAATATAGGCTGGGTTGTAGGTGTGTGTTTTATTGTACTTCACATATATAAAGTATACACCCGTGTTCGATCTCCTGTTATTTTTGCTTGTTTTTTTTCACCGTTTTTCCTGTGTGGCAAAATATTTACACTACAGAACCACTGGTCAGAAAGACTGGGTTCCTAATTCTTCATAGGATACTCGCCATTTCTGGTATACTGACACTTATTGGTCTCGTTTGCATACTTGCATGAGAAGCAGCAATAATTAAACAGTATATTTTTTCTTGGAAACTGCAAGCACAAAAACTGCCAATGCCCCCTCGATGCATTCAAAACAAACGGAAAATTAGACAAAATTGTGAGACAGAAGTGAGAAAAAAGAAACTTAAGGCACCAATATACATTAACTAGACTTTCCTAAACCATTTCATGCGTTACATCCTAAAATTATAATGAAAATAGAATACGAGCTTGATCAATATTGTTTAAGAGATGCCTCTCTTAAACTATTCAACATTCAAGTATAAGATGCATTATATGAAATTGGACAATATTAAATCTGACTTATTACCTATTGCCACTGAAGTTCTCGAAGGCTACATCCTAGGACCACTGGTGTTTTTCACTCTTCACTAATGACAGCACAAATGCCAGCCATTTCCACAAAAAAATAAACTCTTTAAAGTTGAATATATACATGAATCAACATTACTTCCAAATTCAAGAAATGGTTGAACGGTTTACAGCGAATAAACTTCACTGAATGTTACTTTGACTAACTTTAGGATATTTTATTAAATAAAGATAAACGCTTAGAAAACAGGATATAACATTAACGGCATTGTACTTGAATCTGGTACAACGATGAAATTTATAGTCCTTACTTTCTTTGAACATCTCAACTGGAATATTCATGGAGACAACATCTCAAGTAAAATGTATCTTTAGGAATTCTGAATAATTTGAAACATATGCCACTGCTGACTGGCAAAATATGAGCAAGTTATTACAATACCTTTATTTGGCGAATCAGTATATGCTATAATTTTACATACGGTAATCTTGTCAGGAGTAGCGACCGAGTCAGAACCTCACTAAAATATCTTAGCTTCTTTTTTCATGTTGCCACTTTGGTGAAATCACAGGCAAAACAAACTATCATTTCAGAAATTATGGTGCGGACTGTCTGTTGATTTTGAACTAATTTCCCCTACCTCCTGTTGTGGAGTTTCTAAAATATGCACGCAAACTACGGTTTCACATGCGATTGTTTCTTAAAATTCCATAATTATCACGGGCCAAAAAGAAAACAATAATTTCTGGTGGAACTACTGCCGGTGTATCGGCATGCAAATTCTTCCGATGGAAAATAAGCAGCGAGTATCTGATATTTCAAATGTGATTTCCTTCTTTAGCGTCCTTAAAAACTAGGCCTACATGTCATCAGTCAATACAGGATGCTTGGGGAGGCAAATTGCACGTGTCAAAACTTTCTGCTGAGCAACAATACATATGACAACCCTTCAGGCGGACAAGCAGCAGCGATCAGTCAGGCTAGATACTGTTTATCTGCCGGGTAGCTCTGGTTATAGGAAAATACCAATACCAGTGGCAGGAAGCGACCACTTAACAGTGGTGCCATCTGTTACACACATCCTCTGTTAAAAAGGTTCCTCGGCACACTGCGCGCAACGAGGAGAGCTGTTGGATCAGTCTGCAGGGTACAGCACCGCATTTCAGGCAGATCGGCCTTGGGCAGGAAATGTAACTTAATTCCGGCGTGCCATCTGAACAAACAAACCTATTGAGTCTGATGTATTGTGCATACTTGCCAACATTTTAGAACTGAAAAGAGGTAGGGTCCCTGCGAGGGAGCTTGCGGGCCACGCAGGGGGGGGGGGGGAGTCTGGGAGGGGTGGGTGTGGTTGGGAGGGGGCGCTTCCCCGGATTTTTTTTTTTTTTTTTTAAATCAAGACTTTAAATGGTGAAATCTGGTGGCACTTTGTAGCAAATTTTCAAAGGATGTGCCTCACCTTTCCATGAATTTATTCATAAAAAATAGTAAAAGTAGTGGTATATCGTGTATCATTGCAGAAATTTTCATTTCCAGGTGGATTCTTGAGGGCAGATTTCACTGATGAGGCAGTAACATATCCATGTTCTGTATTTGTACTTGTAGTCAATTTGTTTATTAATTCTGGTTACGGGTTTATTGATTTGTCAAAAGATCATCATACCACCGCGTATCACAGATCAATGCTTCAGCATTATATCTGCACAATATTAAAAGTTTTCAATGTTCAAAAATGAAATTAAAAAGATTTATCCGCTAAAATTAATATTAATAATATATTAACAAAGTCTGCTAAGTCGTGTATCGCGACTACATTGTACATCAATAAAATCTTAGGAGAATGTATGTATCCATGTTCCATTTTCATGTCAATGATGCGGTCAGTCTGAGTCAACGCCTGAGAAAATTCTTGCAAAGTTTACTAGGCCACGTGACCGTCACAGACGGGCAAACCATGAAACGCATAAAATTAACTTTTTGTTTTGCTGGATTTTAGTGAATGCGGTAGGAAAGCTTTGAAAAGCGGTAGGCGGCAGAGTGGTGAAGAAATCGGTCAACTACCGCGTGAATCGGTATGGTAGGCAAGTATGAGTGTGTCACCGTGCACCATACGTTACAAAGCACAATACCAGTAAGATATGGAAAAAACAGAAAACCGTGTTCGGCAAAAGTAAAGATGATTGACTGACAGCCAACATTTTCTCCACCTTTAACCACGTGCCGTTGTGAGGCGACGGGTGGATGCCCAACAAATGACACATCAGTTGATAGAGTTCAATGCACATAAATCCAGGCGACTGATACCCTTGTTTGAAACCTGAAAATGAAAGAGAGATCACATAGAACTCTGTGTGGCAAATTATTAAAGACTAAGAATATGCCTATTTTGTAAATCCTGATAGAACATTATATTGTTGCATTTCGAGTATGGTTCAAAAGGAGTGTTTTGGTGCGGTATTGATATTTATTGCATGTTCGCAGCCCTGCCCCCAGAGTTTTGGACTGGAATACCAGGGAGGAGCAGCGGGTCTATGCGTCCGACAGACTCGATATCTAGTAAAGAATACTTGTGAGATTACATGTTCTTAATTGTAGCTTAGTCACTGAACAGGAACGCTATAACTTTCCGGTACAACCGATATTACAAGTGCCGTAGCTTGTATTTTCAAGATCTTGTAGGCTGCCATTCAGTGGGCAATGTAAAACATGCACGCAACACAAACCATATTTGTAAATGTAGTTTCACATGTCAAGAAAGAGTAATTAAGTCTTCCAAAGAGTTCTTCTGTATTCTCTTATATTGACCTTTAATAGAGGTACTGCGTTTTTGAAATGTTTCAGATACATAAATGTCACAAAAACGATGTACGCCTACTTATTTCGTTGTCTGCTCAGCAGGCTGACAAGTCGGGAACACAAAAAAGTGGCAGGCCTACCAAGACTCTTTTTAACGTAGGTGCAAATGATATTTTGAGTCTTAAGTGCCTAGGTCTATGTTTTTGGGGGAAAAAGTAAAGTTTGTAGATAATGAAGTATATTTCAAAGGTTGAGAGGTCCGGTTTAAAAGCACCGGTTGCTTTTTGTTGGTGACCGCCGGTGTCGAGTCAGGAGTGCAATTTGTTTGTATACATTGTTATTGAAAGCGGAATGTTGATGTTTTGGTAATTTTTTAATCTATGCCTTTTGCTCTATTTGACTTTGTTCTCACGGTTGGCTTTGAATTTATGAAAGTGGGTAATGGTTTTTTTTTGAACAATTTGGTGTCAAAGGTAAGACATATTTAAAGAAAGCCGCTAAAATCATGTGGTAGCGGTAGGCCTATTGGATAACTCCATCGAAGTTTAGTCATGATAAAGAGCATATTTTAGGGAATATTTAGAAGTGTGTTATGATGATCTGTTTCTTTGACTTCTGCAGGGTGCTACTAAACAGTCAGGCAAATTTAAGTTCGTAAAACAATTTCTCCCCCCCCCCCTCCAAAAAAATGACCAATTTTCCAGACTTGCGCGTGCTCGCGCGTATGTGTGTGTGCGTGTGTGTGTGTGTGTGTGTGTGTGTACCAGTTACATCACACACTATACATATGTCTCCATGTCCACAATGCTTACCAGGACCTATCGCCAGAAATATTCCACGCATAGTGTCTGCATTGTTGTCGTACCCATGATCTCCTTTGGTCTTGTTACATGGTTCTGGGCACTGAATTCGTGAAATATACGCAGCGAAATTATTGCCATCGTCATTATTGTAGCTCTAATGTTGAATGGTTTATAAAATTACATGAATCAAACGTTAATGCACAAAAGAAATTCAACAAAACGCGGGACTTTAGCGACAAATGACTACCAAAGAGCGCGCCTCATTTTCAATGGGATAAAACGAAGGAAGGAAGACAGGTGCATAGTGGCACAAAATTTACATTTCGGTTTCTATTTCGCGAGGACTTCATTATCGATGATATAGAAGTATTGTGAAGGCTTATTTTAAGCTTAATGTTACAGGCATGGAATTTCCAGGTCTAATCAAAATATTGATTACGTTATGCTAAAATAAAGAACCAAAATTTGTTCCATTGTGCCCCGGTGTTGGGGCACAGTGGACCATTGTCCATTAAGGTGACCGCGGTGCAGTGGGACATTATGCCCCGGTGTTGGGGTTCAGTGGACCATTGTCCATTAAGGTGACCGCGGTGCAATGGGACAAAATTGCAATTTTGGGTTTATTGTTTTAGGTAGTCTCCGTATTTGCTATGGTATCTGACTCTTTTGGAAGAGTGTATAAAGCTTGTGTGACAGTCATTGGCTTTCGTATTTCTTAATTTATACTTTTGTGCTATGCGCCCCTGTGCCACACACAATCCTCGTGAAAAAAATGCACATCTGAACTACATGTAATTAAGGTGGAACCGAATCGAGCTCTAATGATAACCTAAGCCATCACAGCCACTCTCTATCATTTACCTTTTCCTTACCTCTTGTTATGCAAAAATTAAAAATCAAGATTTTAAATATTTACTTCAAAGTGCCTTAAAACGGTTTTTTACTCGCCCAAAAGAGCAAAGTGTTCCTTCAAGCAGCCGAACAATGTAGTACTCACGGCATTCCCTGAGCTTTTGATAATTGTTGTAAGAGTAGAGCATTCCTCTGCTTTGGAAAAAAATTCAGTGTCCCGTTATACCCGGCCTCCCCTAATTACACAAAAATCCTAACCTTACACAAAAAATTCTCACCTTATACGCCCATCCTAAGTCAGCGACAAGAGTTATGTCTGGAACAATTCGGTTTCGCTTCAGATGCCATCTCTCGGGCAGTTCGTTTTTAAGATACACTGTTACATGGGGGTGTACATCCTTCAGACTGTGGTAAACCTGCAGACAGCATATATGAACCTAACAGTAAACTGGTTAACACTTCAATGATTGTACACATGTAAGGTTTGCCTGACAAGCGACCTTTTGTTCCCGGCTCTGAAACCTTCACAGCCGTCGAAGAGAGTCTCTGTACCTAAACAAACATATCGTGTGTCTATATGGTTGCCCTGCCTGTGTTTTGCCAGATGTTGATAGTTTCGTCAGAAGAGAGCAGTTTCGTATAGCTGTGTAAATGTCAGGGGAAAACAGCAATTCCACAAAAAATTCTTGAAGCGCGTTCATGGTCGAGTGTTTTTTGGATATTGCGAGATAAAGTGTTCAAAAAAATTTCCAGGGACTTACTTTTATTATTTGCTTCGTTTCTTTTAGAGTAACGGAAATAATTTACAAATATAAAGTAAAATAAGATTAAGAATGTTTCGTGAGTTTATCATAAGTTAGGGCCACATGTTCATGTTGAAAGTATGACACCGGTGCACATCGATGACCTTATCAAAATAGGGAGACGTCTGGCAATGGTGATAAAAAAGCAATATTTCGTTGTGTAGAAAGAAGCTCAGCTACCGTATATGAACAGACTGATGTGGTCCTGTTACCTTCGAAAAATTATGAAGGTCGCTTTTCTTCAAGACTATGATCACTGGTGGTTTTGTTTGTTTGTTTGTTTTTTTGTTTTTTGTTTTTTGTTTTTGTTTTTGTTTTTTTTTTTTTTGCCTTTTTTTTGTTTTTTGTTTTTTTTTGTTTTTGTTTTTTTAAAAGTACAAGATTTGACAGGATATGAAAAACGCGAAGATCTACCTCCATGGTTTTGTTGTCATCCAAAGGCCAGAGCTGAAGTGTAGGTCCCGATGATAGATTTGCTCTCAAATAAGTGCCATCATGTGTAGCGTTTATTATGGCAGGTTTAATATCAATGTGATGATCTGCCTTCACAAGCTGCATCCCGTGATCCGAGACAATTATAATGTTAACGCTGTCCGCCATCTTGCCACTTCCGTCCGCCATGATCCGTTGGTTCCAAGATCCTAATAAGAGTGAGATCTCGTTGTCTACCTTATGTATCACCTGTAAAAGTTCAGGGCTGAGAGGGCCATGCCTGTGTCCGTATTTGTCAGTTAATTCGAAATATACCGCTGCAATAGAAAGCAAGAGGATATCAAGTGAAGGTACATGCATCAATAGACGACAAAACACTGGAAATGTCATTTTGTTTAACAACACCTAAAACTATATGATTTAGAAATGCTTTTTTCAGTAAAGTGACTGACCAATCAATGCGCTAAAAATTAATTTAGTGCAGCCACTAGGTGGCGCCACTCTTTTATATCTTTATTGACAAGTATAATATACATCGCTTCAAACGGTAACCGTTTCAGACTAATTTTAATATTATATATACGTCTCAAACTCTGTTTTGCTTCACAAAACAGATTCGCTGTACAATCACAAATCTATCCGAAACATGTTTTTTAATACAAAAATAACATAGATATCTTATGAATTTCGAAACAAAAGCAAGAACAATTCAACTTGATGGTCTATTTGAAATATTCTCGATCGATAACGTGATCTTGCCTGTTAAATCTGCTTCACCGGACTGCATTAGATCCAAGCTTCTGTTAATGGCTGACCGGAAGTCAAGCATGGTGGGTGCTCCTGCATAGGGATCACAATAATTGGGTCTCAGTCCTCGTATTTCTACTTCACACCCGGGCCAGTAAAACATATAACTGCGTTTATTCTGCAAATGCAGCGATATTAAGATGTCATTACGTTTATTGTCATAGTCTAACAAATGCTTAATTTACAGAAAAATTTAATTTGGATGTGTGTCTTGTAAGCAGACTTAAACGACATGATTATTAGAATAACAAGTGCATGTACATGTTCAGTAACATATGATTCACCCGGAGATATTTCGAGCATCTAATGGGATTTGTCTCGACTGCATACATAACTTGGGGATACCACTGGTCAGTGACTATCATCGGACATCTCCGCAGTGAAGGGTCTGGTTCAAATAATTGAGCGAGCACAGAACAAGCGAATCTTCTTGAAGAATGGAGTCTTTTGTAGATACTTATCTTTTAAATTTTTGGAAAATTCTGCAAATTTGATACTCATTTCTTTCTTCACCAATTAGTCACCAACGTTCAAAGGCATAGAAGCTAGAATGCACTATCAAAAGTATTTTCTTAACTGCCCATCAGATCGTTATGACGCTTTGCCTTTCTAAAATAATTACATTGTAATTCTCCGTCCACAAGTACCTGTCTTTGCATTGTAATCCACAAGGGGTCGCCACCGTTCCACCAATGTGAATGATTTTGCTCAGGATTGGTGCCTATCAAGAAGTACTCATCTTTCTCTCGGTCATACATATCATTGCTCACCATGCCGTGGTCCTCTGCGTAGAGACCTACAATTTTGAACATATATATATATATATATATATATATATATATATATATATATATATATATATATATATATATATATATATATATACATATACAACATCTACCAAGTCGTAATCAAGTAACTTGAAATAAATAAACACTGGTTCCTCACCATAATTTAGAAATTATTCAGGGTGTTTTTCTTATGGTTCTCTTTCGTAAGGTCGTTTAAGATTTGGGACCTGCCTGACACGTTACCGTACCGGTGGTCAACAATCTTTAAGAACCTCTAGTGTGTCATTTGGGCTGCAAAGAAGTGGGGGGGTTCTTCTTTTTTTCTTTTTCCTCTTTTTTTTTCTTTTTTCTTTTTTTTTGTCTGTTTGGGTTTTTTTGTTTTTGTGTTTTGTTGTTTTTGTGCGAAGCGTCATAAAATTGGACAGCGCGTTGTTTCAAGCAGCAATGAAAAGCCATTTTCACCAAGGCTTTGTCGAACTGCTACACCGTATTACCCAGTTTCTGCGACATTGTGAAGTGGCTTTCAATTGACTTTTTGGCAACGCCTAATCAAAGTTCGACAACGAGTCGTCGAAATTGTGGCGACGCCTTGCTGTAGTCAACAATGAAAAAACAACTTAAAGTGACGCGTACGTCATTTATCTTCGACAAAGCATTGCTGAAAAGTAGAAAGAAATGTTATTGTCTGCTTGGTGGTTCAAACAAAGCGTTCTCGAAGTCGACGACGCGTTGACAGAAAACATTTTTTTATTGGCAGATTAGATAAGTTTTCCACGAGCATAAAAGGATATGTCTAATCGACTGACTGGTTGAAGGACAGGAGGGTCGGTCAGATTTTCAACTGGGCGCACTCGAAATGATAATTTCTTTAACGTGTTCTGTAGGTTCGATGACGTGTCGTTGCAATTGGCTTCTTAGTGCATCATTTGGCTTGCCACAGATATTGGAGTAAAGCGCCTCGTTCTATTGTTGTTGTTTTTTTATGTCACAAGAAGTCCGTACTATGGGGCAAGAAACTGGTTTCTTTTCTCATATCCATACACAGTCCAGCGACCAATCATATTGAAACCTTTAGAGAATGCACTGGTACTACAGCGAGTCGAGACATGTCAGGCAAAATGGACGACTTTCGTATTACGCTATGTATATTAGTAATCTGTACATAAAGTACTACGCATTACAATGCAATACACTGTTCTCCTCAGCCCCATGCCAACAAGTAACAAAAACATAAAGTCTTTCAAAAAAGTGAAATCGTACTTTTAAGTTCCGATATTAAGAGCAAAAACACATCTTAGAATGATTTGGTTTCCATTGACGGTGTTTTACACTTTTCATATTTTACCGCCGATTGTTGCGGTTTCAGGGTGAGTTTTGCAAATTACCAAATAATTTCATAATCACATTTCACAAGTTTTTTTTTTTTTCTGGTGAAAAATACATTAAAGTCTATCAGCAAAATATCCAACCTGAGTATCAAATCTGTATTCTAGCTTTTCTCACTTTTGGCAAATTAGAGAGTAATGATTTCTTCATCGATTTCCAAGCACAAATAAAAAATTTTGTCATCTTTGATAAGTTCCACTGGCCTTCTAGATCTACCATTTTTTGTTATTCAAATTGTACGCACTCAGCAATCTGGTTTAGTTTCCCTTCGTTCAACACCATCAGGTGTGTTATTTAGCTTAAAATCTAATTTAAATTTTGAGTAGGTTCTCAACATTCTCTCTGGTGAAGCTGTGCCGGGAACAAGTTTGCGACCTTTGCAAAAAATATCTTTTCACAATTTCTCTTTTTCGTTTGGGGAAATGTTGCCAAATTCGTCGCCGTTGTTGCTCCAATATCCCCGCAACCAACTGCCGTCATTGTAACTTGATAGCAGTATCCTATCCAACTCGCGTTGAGTTAACTCTAGGTACTTCATAACATCATTTCAAAATTGCACTCAGAAGCACCGTACAACAGTTCATTTGGATCAAAATGTCTTTCTCGATACCAATTTCCGTAAACACTTTTTTTCAATCTTATCAAACGATATAGACGTACTGCAAGCTTATAGTCTGCTGCAATATCATAAGCTTTCGAATTCACTCCTAAAATGTGCTTCAGAAAAAAACTCAACTGGAACTTTTCAAACCCAAAATGTAAAACTAGTTATGTCGCCCTTGTCAATCCAGTTTAAAGGGGAAAACTGAGTAAGCAACCTGTATTTCACATCCAAATAAAGATCGGGGGGGGGGGGGGTTCCAAAGAAACCAAGGTAAATCCGAAAAATAACAATTTTTCTTAATGAAGTTTGTTTTAAATGACGGAGGGACCCGTTCGCTTTTTCGCATAGTTATATTTGGCCGCGGCAACCTTTCCATTTGCTGTCATTTCAACGCGTACGTTTGTTACATATTTTCCTCTTTGAGTGAACCTTATTAAATGTAAGAGCTTAAGCCTTAAGCCTTTTCTACATCGACGTCTAAGTTCCAATTTCTGCAATGCATATGTGAGTGCAGTTTGTCTGCGAAGCATTGCAGACCACCTTGTCCACCTAGAATAAGTTTAGGTCATCAGCACAAAGAACGCAATTCATTTTTTCTTCGCACAATGTAAGCTGGGTCACAATCATTCGTTAAAAAATTCACTGTAAATCAGAAATGAAAAAATTGAATAACTAAGAACTAAGAGGACAATCTTGTTTAACGCCATTGTTCACATATATTCTTACGGATGGACGAAAAAATGTCTCGGTGCCAACCCAGACATTTTGTTTTTGCAAAGTTCTTTCTTTCTTTCTTTCTTTCCACCAAATTTTTCCGGAACTTTTCTCGGACACCGTGCAAGCTACACTGTTTCAAGTTGGCATGGTAATACACCTAGTAGGGAAGTTGTCTCTCTGATTTGGAACAGTCATGATGTTCAAAATTATGCTAATTGGGGGCAATTAAAATTTTGAAAGCTCCATATCTTCAAAACTATTATAGATAGATACAAAATTCAGAGTTTAGCATACAGGTTTGTGACATCTGCCGATCTAATAGACAGTAAAAAAAAGTTATAAAATTTTAAAGTATGTTAATTAAGGCACTTTGAAAATTTAAATCTTGAATATCTTCAAAAGTATAATAGATAGAGATGCCATTCCAAATTCAATATATAGGTTTGTGATAGAGGTATAGCCAATGAACCATGAACAAAACTTGTAGGATTTGAATTTATGCAAATTAGATGATTACCTAAAATTTAAATCATGAATATGTTCAAAAATATTATAGAGATGCCATTCCAACTTCAATACATAGGTTTGTGCTATAGGCGCATCCAATGAACCACAAGCCAAAGTTGTAACATTTTAATTTATGCAAATTAGGTGAATACACAGAATTTCAATCTTGAATATTTTCAAAACTATTAACAAGATTTTAGTCTTGAATATCTTCAACACTATTATAGACAGAGATGCCATTCCTACTTCAATACATAGGACTGTCCCATAGGTGCATCCAATGAAGCATGAGATGAAGTTCTAACATTTACATTTATGCAAATTAGGTTAAGACCCAAAACTTAAATCGTGAATATCTTCAAAACTATTATGGACAGTGACATGTTTTAAAATGGCAAATGTATGTTTCTTAGGATGCCCTATCACATAGACATATTGTTGAGCCCGTTACTGTAAACATTATGCAAATTTGAGACACTGGACAATTCAAATCTGTCATATTTTCTGGCTATTAGTGAGAGCATGTATAAGTGATATAACCTTGTATCTCGAAAACTGTGCATTTTTGGGCCACAGTTACTATTAAACATGAATAGGAAATGGCATATGGGCTTTTACCTAGTGCTGTCCTTTTTTAACTTGATTGACCTTGAAAGATCAAATCAATGTCACACACCATGAAAATCTTTGTATATGAAAAACGGTGCACTTTAGGGCCACAGATACTATTAAACATGAATAGGAAATGATATATAGGCTTTCCTGTCGTGCTGTCTTTTTTGACCTTGAGTGACCTTGAAAGGTGATAGCAAGGTCACACAGCACTACAATCTCTGTATGTGGAAAACGGTGCACTTTGGGGCCATAGCTACTATTCAACAAGAGTAGGAAATGACATATGAGCTTTTATTTGGTGTTGTTTTTTTTATCTCGAGTGACCTTGGAAGGTCAAAGCTAGACATGTCTACCTTTATCATTCTGCAACACTTTTCACCTACTCGGCCATACTGTTAACATGCCATTACACACTTGGAGCTCATGTCACAGCTGCATACATTGCATTGCAGTGTCTCCAGGCACCCAGACTGATTTGCTAACAAGCAAATCAGATTTTCTAGTTATCTATATGTATAAACAGCGAATGTGGCAGAAAAACAAGAATAGTGAAAACCAAAAGTATGGTTAATGATACCCAGACAGCAAGACACCGTCTGTAAGCCGGTGTCTCTGATCCGGAAGATCGAGGAGCGTACTCACCTGTCATAATAGAGTAATAGTTAGGGTACGAACTGGATGGGAAAATCGGTGTCATATACTCGGCCTTCACGCCAGATGATATGAAACGCTGAAATCCAGTGAATTGTGGTTGAAAGTAATCCCATCTAAATCCATCCAATAAAATGATCATCAACTTGTCAGCATTTCCAAATTGAAAATACAAAAATGTGTGAAACAGTACAAGTACTAGATAGAATGCGTGCTTTGCACACATGGCCTCCATTGTCCCTTGTGCATGATACTCTAAATGCCATAAATAAAGAAGGGTTCACATTTCTATTTGGATATTCAAAGCTGGATTGATCGAGTTCACTCTGAATTTGTACCGTGACCCGCGGCCATGTGAATGAATACACACAGGGTCAAATGCGGTGCCAGCCTCGAGGAATGCGAACAAGGACCAGTATAAAACTTGATACGTGCAGAATATGTAACTTGTATAAAGTAAGATTTGCGTGAGGGAAAATCTGTCCGTGGGCGTTGTTAACTAGCAAGCTTTAAATGTTATAATATTTTGCTCAATGACAGTCAAATGTACCTTGAACAAGTAGCTTCTTTGCATTGAAATAGCCCCTTGGTTTTAATGGTTTCGAGATGGCAAACATTAAAATCTTCCAATTGTGCCTAATTAGAATAGATTAAACTTTTACAATTTTCATTTCATTGGGTGCACCCATATCAGGAACCGATGAATGGAAGCTTCTCTAGAAGACGTTTAAAGATATTCAGCGTTTAAAGTTCAGGAAGTACGTGTATGCTAATTAGCATAAATTCAGACATTACAACGTTTATATTCATTTCATTGGATGCATCTGCAGAACAAACGAAATACAAGATGCTAAACTGACACCTCTGTCCGTAATATCTTTGGGAAAAGGGTTTGATATGCCTATATAGGCAATGCATTGTCTATGAACGGAGAGGTTCCATGCTTTGTCTTAAATGAACACCGGGACTATTTCTAACTTTGAATCTTAAATCTCTTCAACTCCAACTGCTGCTGGTATTAATTCGGTTAACCTGAGGAGGGATATCCAAAACCTGCAGCATTTGAAATCGTGCCAATTAGAGTCCTTTTAAAATTTAAAAATCACCAAACGTTATTCTCAGATATTCAAAATATTCCAAGATATACTTTTACTGTAAAGCACCTTCAAGGCTGGGGGGAAAGTGCACTCTGCAGACAGATGCCCATGCCAAAGAGGGTGTACCCTTTTTGGTAGGGTGGTTGAGTATGTACATATGCGTGTGCAACAGAGTTCAAACACATGTACAATTTATGCATAAAATCATTATAAAAGGTAAATAAATATATACCAGTATGTAAAGCTACTCTGCATTGTTTTATTCACCAGCATGTCCAGATTTTCTACATTCTAAGACATACCAGCATGTCAAAATGTTCAATATTGTCTTATTCACCGGCATGGCAAGATACTTTGCATGGTAATACTTACCAGCATGTCAAGAAACTCTATATTGTCTTATTCACAAGCATGTCAAGATACTCTACATTTCAAGACTCATCTACCTGTTAGCTATTCCACGTTACACAAATCCCCAGCATGTCAAGCTACTTTACATATCTGCCCTGTGTTAAAAAATCGAATAAACAAGTCAAGAGCAACTTTCCTTCCATTTCATTGCTGTGTAACGTATCTAAAGTCTTCGAGCGATTGGTCTTTAGTTTTCTTTATGAATATCTAACTGGCAACAACCAAACTGATAAGAACTCCGGGTTTAAAGCTAATGATTCAACTACTAACCAACTAGTAAGTATTCTCCACAAAATCTACAATGGGCTTGAAAATTCCAAGGAGGCCAGAATGGTATTCTTGGATATCTCGAAGGCCTTTGACAAAGTGTCGCATGTAGGCCTCCTTTTCAAACTACGACAGCTGGGGTTACCTGAAGGACTTCTTATGTGGATAAACAGCTTCCTCTCAAACCGCTTTCAACGTGTTATTATCCACGGACAAACCTCCTCTTGGCTTCTTGTTGACCGGCGTACCTCAGGGATCAATTCTAGGTCCCTTATTATTTCTTGTGTACATAAATGATATTGTAGATGATTTATCCTGTGATGTAGGCATTTTCGCCGACGACACTAGCATACTTCAGATAGTTCAAAACCCTACAGACTCAGCACACCACTTGAACACAGATCTTTCTATTATCTACCTCTGGGGTAAATCATGGCGCATGGTCTTCAATGCCATAAAATCCATTTCAGTTATTTTCTCGGCCAAAAGCAATAAACATTATCACCCTTCTGCCCTTCTAGGTGGTACCGCCATACTAGAGGAAGACGCCCATAACCACCTTGGAATTACCCCAGCCAACAATCTTTCTTCGCGTGCGCATGTCACACGTATAACAAACAAAGCAAGCCAGCGTATCGGACTTCTTCAAAGATTCAAATTTAAGTTATCCCGAAAAACACTAGAAAAATCATAATTTTCAGTGGTTAGGCCAATTCTTGAATATGGTTGTGTTACCTTTGATAATTGCTAGGTCTGAATGATTTACTTGAGTCGGTTCAGCACGAGGCAGCTAAAATATGCACTGGCGCACTAAGGCACACATCTCAGAAGGGGGGGGGGGGCTTTCAGTACGCTGGTACAGGTAATTATTTTTCTAGAGTACGCAGCACGGAAAATAAAAAATCTTTCAAAATTTTGGATAGTACGAAGTACGTAAAATAAGAGGGCTTCCAGTACGCCAGGACGGTAAATGAAAAGCCCCAGTACGCCAGTACGGGAAACCCCTGACCCACCCTCATCTCATAACAAATTCTTAGATGAACTTGGTTGGCCTACACTAGCCAGTAGACGCAAATATTTAAAATTAATTCTCTTCTATTAAATGTACTTTAACTCAACTCCTTCCTATCTATCCAACCGTATACCTCGTGCCCCCACCAGTGCTGGTCGTACGCTCCGCCATAGGCCCAACAGCAACCTCCGCCTCATCAAATGCCGAACCCAACGGTATGAAAATTCCTTTCTCTCTGATGCCACCAAACTATCGAACAATCTCCCCACTGATATCCGTAACTTCCTTTCCTTACAGATCTTTAAGTCGAAACCCAAAGCCACTCTGCTTGCGACCGACATTGCTCCGGATTTCTACTCCCATGGTCAGTGATTTGCTAGCATCTGTCATACCCAATTACGATTTAACGATTAGGCTTTTCTAGACTCAAGTCTGATCTCCATAAAGTAAATATCATTCAACGGCTCACTTGTGCCTGCTCCCAACCAACTGAAAATTTTAAACACTTTTGTCTCTACTGCCCTAAATATGTCCAGGAAAGAAAGGAGCTCCTACTTATCATCACCCCCTTTGTTAGCCCCTGATGTTAATCCAAACCTTGTCATGCATGTTTCAAGTGACAGACTATGTAGTATCTTATTATTCGGGAGTAAATAACTTTTAGAAGAAAGCAATACAATAATTTTCAGAGCAATGCAAAATTTCGTTGTTGAAACACACCGATTTATATTGTAGCTGAGTAGCATCTTATCCCATATGTGTGTAAAAATCAGCATGTACCATTGCAGTGTATTTATATATTCAATGCATATCCCTTTACTACTACCATGTCCTCCATAGTGTTTTACTTGCATATTTATAACTCAGATCATTGGTTTATTCAATAGGTCTGTAACAAAACATGTATAATGCTCACATATGGGTCAACCCTCCACAGGTCGGTCGACAATGACAAGGCGGGAAGGAACACCCGAGCTGCTTGGCGCATAGGCGGCTCCACAGTGGCAGAGTGAGTATGCAGCCAGGTTGCTTCGGCCGCGCCCAGCAGTATGCATCTTGCATCTATCAATATAATCGGACTATAACCTCCCTTCAGTCGTTCCCTGTGTTGAGAGTGTATTTACTTGTTTATAAGTCTATTGTGTATATACGCATGTTTTTGATTGGACCTGAACGTTAAATTTTGAGTTTGTTGTTTAATTGTATTATAGCATGTCTAGCTAAGTGCATAGTGACATGTTTGTATACATTGTATTGTCCTATGCGTCTTGTATGTATCATTTTGTGCATCTCCGTGTCTGGAGAACCCCCAGATTAGTTATATTATGTACTATTGGGTAATCCATTGAAAAAATAAATATGTTTAAAATTTAAAAAAAAAATACATATGACGAGTCACAAAAAAAACCCAAACAAAACAAAACAAAACAAGAAACAAACAAAAAACAAAACCAAAAACCAAAACAAAACAAGAAGTAGAAGAAAAAAAGAAAAGAAAACTGCCACGTGACCAGGCTGTCCTCGGTTGACCTTGATATCATATCCAAATCAATTGGTCAGGCGGTTCCGCAGAATGCAATTTATGAGTTTCCCTAGAAAAGTTAAAGTTATTATTAAAATGCAAAAAGCACTGGAGGTGACCACATGACGACACCTGATACTTTCTCACACAAAGTAAATTCCCACCGCTCTGAAGTAGTTCTGGTCAACAGCATCAGGCAAAAGTACAAACGCACGAGGTCTTACATCCCTTTAGTATCCACGTGATATGATCTCTTAATGATCTTAGCTTAATTTTAAATTTTTGCACATATTTTATAACAAATTCCGCAAATGGCAAAATGCACTTTCCATAATACCTATGCATGTTACCGTGGTAATGTCTTAAACTTACAGCTAAAAAGAAAAAACAACAACAACAACAACAACAACAACAACAACAACAACAACAACAACAACAACAAACGACTTGATCAACTAACAAACCAACTGTCCAAAATGTGTGCTTTAACGCGCGTGGCACTCTATGGAATCAGATGTTAAAGTTAATTTTAACTTTACCTACTGCTGTGTATCCTGTACTGTGTTGCAATGTCCACGATGTATGAAAGAAATATTCGTACATTGTAAAGATTGTCATGAAACTTCGTGGAAATGTAGCTTGTCGGAGGGGGGAACAAATTTGTTCACCAGGGAGGTGATGCTCTGAATACTTGATTTTAACAAATTTTTCAATTGGTATACCTGTCGCCAAATGCATTCATTCCTATTGATTACTCTGTAAGTGAATGGAGAAAGCAATGGGAATTCGCATTTTGGAGTTCTTCAAAACCGTTGACCACTTCAAACTTGGTGGAAACGTACCTTGGGTGGGTTCCTACCAGTTTTGTTTTATTGGTCATGCGTCAGGAATGTATACATTTTTTATTGAATTTTTTAGCTCGGCTGGACTCTAGCTCAGTCAGCTTGCTACAAGGAAGGACAGCAGTCCGTCCGTGCACGACACATTTCCGACTTCTATTTAAACTTGGTAGCAAAATACCTTGAGCCAATCTCTACCACGTTTTTCAAATGGTCACACTCTAGTGCTTTTTTATATTTTTTGTTCATTTTTTTTGGAAAAGTCTCCAAAAATCCTCTTCTCCGAAACCACTTATCCAATTGCTTAAAATTGAATTGGGAAACTTCCCGGGACGTTAATTTGTTCAACGGGTGGCGCTGCGATTTTTTTATATTTTTAAATGAATGTTTGTGTGTTACAGTTAACACTATTTTCGACTTCTCAAGAACGGTCACTTAGATTGTTTTGATAATTTGCAGGAAATGAAGTTTGTGGAAGAGTCAAACCAAGCTGTACACTAGGTGATAATATTTCTTATCCCTGATGTTTAAAAAATAAATTTGGGCACTTATCGGTAAAATGCATTCATTCCTATTTATTACAATGCAAGTCAATTGGGATTGCAATGGTGTGTCACATTTCTACTTCTCCAAAATCGTCAACCAGATCCACTTCAACCTCTGGTAGCAATGTAGCTGAGGTGGGTCTCTATTAACTGGGAACAAATGATCGTGCTCCATTGATTTTTTTTCTTCATTTTTGGCAATTGTTTAAAAAATCGTACCCAAGACCATTATGCTCTTTTTGCTTCGAATTTAAACGGGGAGACTTTTGGAGAACCCTGGACCTTAATATATTTGACAAGTGGCGCTGGGATTTTGTTCTATTTTAAAGATTTTTGGTGTGTGAAAGCTCTGGTTGACTTGGCCAAAATTTTGCCCTGATTGTTCTGAAACTTAGTGGAAATGTAGCTTGTGGGAAGGTGAAACTAAGTTGTTCACTTGGTGATAATAATTTCTTTTTTAAATAGCGTTTTACAGTTAGTCTTTAAAATAAAGAAATAAACAAGATCTGTAATAAATATCACATTGTGTTTTTCAGATATGACGTCAATCTTCTTTGTAATGGATAGTTTGTGTGGGGCAAACTGCCATGGTGGTCTCATTTGTTTGTTTTTCTTCTCAGATACACCTTCACAATTACAATCTAGTCTTTAAAACAAAGACAGACACTTCAGTAATGGTTACATTGTGTTTCTTATAAATGACATCAATATTCTCCCTAATGTAGAGTTTGTACAGAACAAACTGGCATGATGTAATTGTCCTATTTGTTTGGATGTCAATATCTTTTCAAGTCCCCCTTTTATGGCTGTTCCTCGTGATTTTCAACCCTTTCCCTGAGGCTCACACCACCACCACCACCGCTGTCACCCCTACCACCCACCCAAAACTCGACGAGAAGACGTTGGTTATATCTTGTAATGTATTTTTTTCTTACGCCGAATGATAAATGTAGATGAAGCAGATCAGAACAGCACGCTTGTAGATCATCATATTTCTGTGCTGGGGACTGGGCACTAAACTCTTGATTGATTGATTGATTGATTGATTGATTGATTGATTGATTGATTGATTGATTGATTGATTGATTGATTGATTGATTGATTGATTGATTGGGGGGGATTTAAACAAATCTATTTAAATTGGATTGCCCTATATTGCAATCAGATTAATACATTCTCCAGACACGGAGAGACGCACGATATATATGCAGAACGCACTTGACAATACAAAGCTATGTTAACTATACAGGTGAAGATATAATGCAACAACAAAATACAATATCTGCATGACTGTACTTTTATATCAGCACTATACAATTGATCCGTGTTAGACACCGAAGAAAAAAAAAACCCACGAAGTATGGAGCTATTAGTATGACAGGCGAGCGCGCAATATGACGTACTGCTTTGTCCAGCAAATTAGGAAGCAAAACGTCTAGTACAGACAACATAAGTTTGTGCATCAAAAATGAGGGTATTCGTGGCTGCACGTGAGCACCAGACGCTAAAACGGGGATTACAGTGTCAAGTAAGATCTTTCTAAATCGACAGTGGGGTGGGCAGAACAGCAGAAAGGGTATAGGATCTCCGTAGGTATGTTAGATTATATGCAGAGTCGTTCACAAAAACTGGAAATAACGATGGGCCCAAAATGCATCCCTGGGGTACTGCTGCTTCAACAGGTAACCAAGTAGATGTCTGTCCAAATATAAGCATACGCTGGAAACGTTTGGATAGATAGCTTTCCACCCACGATACAAGATGTACGAGATGCCTAGTTGTTTGAGCTTAGAAAGGAGGCCAGGGTGCGAGGCCTTATCAAATGCCTTAGACACGTCCAAAAATACCATTCTGATTTCCTTGGACGATGCCAGGCCATTGTATATTTGCGGAAGAATATAAACAAGTTGGCTAATGGTGCTGCCGTTAGCTTTGAAGTCGGATGTCCTGGGGGTGAGGAGATTATCCCGTGCCAGATATTTATACAGAGCATTAAATACTTGTCTTTCAAATACTTTGGAAACGTTGCAGAGCAAGGAAATAGGACGATAGTTACTTATGATTTGCTTATTTGCCTATTCGTGGTTTAAAATTCAGGATATACATTAGATTTTTTCCAGGATGTAGGAAAAATATGATTGGTTAAGAGACAGTTTGAAAATTTCCGTCAATGGTTTACTGAGCAAAATATTTCCAATGTTGTCGGGACCAGAAGGAGAAGATAACACCATCTTCACATCGTCCTCACTAAAAGTAATATCATGCAGGCGTGCATCAGTTCTAAAAGAAAATTGAGGTATGGAAGGGAATCAGTATCAGGTATAATTTTGCATTGGTTTGGAATGTAAATGTTGAGTAATGAACATTTTTCCGTCAGGCACGATATAACATTATTATTGTCGATGTTGGGGGGGGGGAGGGAGAGGGTATATATTGATAAATTTTGCTGCCAAGCACAGACTAAATTGGACAACTTCCACCATTGCTTGGGATTAATCTCTTTCTCGATACGTTTTTGGTTTAATGTCAGAAAATATGAATTCCCGCATCGACACCCGAAATTTGTTTACAACCATGTTCCGTGACGTTTTATAGAAATGATAAAACTGTTCGGTCTTCGCTTGAATACCGAAGCTGGGGGCGGGGGGGGGGGGGGTATTCGAGTATCGCCTAAATCGTTTCCAAACTCGATTTCGATGCCGAATGCGTTTCTTTATTTCGGAGATTATCCAGGGTTTGTCATCATGGCGAATTGTAAATTCTCTGTGAGGAATAAAATCTGGCCGTGGACGGAATAGATCAGACCAATAACAGACGATATCGTCGTGAGAATCATTAAAGTCGTAGGCCGTATCTCATTGACCGGAAGAAAGAGCAGTGTTAAGATCTTGCTCTGCTAAAATCAATTATTTTATGAGTTGGTGACTCTTTCAAGATTACCGTAATCTTATTGGTTACGACGGTGCACGTGGCAAAGCTGAAAATAGTTTAATGACTTGAGATGGAGTGCCCAAGTCAGCGGAATCATTATAGTGATTTGTGGGCGTGGCCAAGTCATGCCATCCGGCGATAAACTTGGAACTAGACATTACGATTCCAATGACTTGGCCACGCCCACAAATCACTATTACGATTCCGCTGACTTGGGCACTCCATCTCAAGTCATTAAACTATTTTCAGCTTTGCCACCTGCAAAAATATTAAAACTGGACGTTGTGTTTTTTTACTTTATAATGTAATTTCTAAAATAAAGCAGTATTAGATATTTGCTTCCTTTCGATGTAACTCATAAAATAAAACAATTATGGACTTTTGCTTCATTCACTGGTTAGTTTTATGGACCTGAAAGAAGAATACTGACCTCGGCCTTCGGCCTCGGTCAGTATTCTTCTTTCAGGTCCATAAAACTAACCAGTGATCTCAGCAAAAGTCCATAATTGTATAATATGTCTCCTATAATTTTTATCTTTAAACTGAGAAAGGGAAAGGGGACAATATATCACAGAATGATCCCAGTTTGAAATGGGGGTCAACACACCTCTGTCCAGGATAAGTCCCGGAGAGTCTGTCAAGTTCCTTGCATATTCATTTAAATACTGGTAGGTTCACCAATGAGCTGGAAAAGGTTGTGCCTAGATACAAAATTAACCAGTGAGGTGCCTAGTTCGCTGGAAGGGTGATCTGAGTCTCAGTCAATACACCTATCGTTGAAATCACCGGTTAAAATAAAAGTATATGAACTTTTTTTGAGTGCGATGGTGATAGGAATAGAAAGAGATTCAAGAGAAGCGCCACGTATTTCTGTCAGTTTACCGAAAATAGTATAGGGTTTGGGGTAAAAGCTGTATAAACTACATTCTAATGCCGCTTGACAGATAGGTCTATCAAGATGAACAGTTTGGCATACATTCGTTATGTAACAGTTTGTTGGGAATAAAGTACATGCATATACTTCCAAGGTGAAAGTAAACATCAGTATGAACGCAGAGGAGATGTCTCGCGCGCATTTATCTCTCGTCCCCATAGAACATTAAGGAGTGTGATCATCCGCGGAGCGTATACAGTGTTTGTAAACATTATTCTGTTCGACCCTTTCTTTTTCCATGCAGGAGTAGATCACATAACATGTGGCCAGATCCCGTAAGGTTGCTACCCGATATTGATAAATTTCACCACAAAACGACGCATCTTAATGGTTCACCAGATGGGTTTCAGCAATTGAGAAACCCCCGACTGGAAAAAATGACTCTGCCTATCACAACATTTCCATAGTTGCACATAAGGGGGTCGATGAAAGATGTCACTATTTCAAGTATTTGGCCTTGGTGGTACTTGGGATAAAATGCGCAGTGTTTAAGCATGCCGAAACGCTGACACACAAACAGTAGCCCTGTGATCTTGGGGATCAGTTAAAGATCATCCATGAACAGTCTCCACTTAACCCTTACGGAGAGCCACGGAGTTTCATATATTGCTACTGTCATCAAGTGTATAGTAAATTTAAAATAGATCCTCCGCCCACCACCACCCCCCAAAAGTGGTAAGAATAGGCCTACAAAATTCACCGAAGTAGGCCTATGACTTACCCGACAAACTTCAGAGATCCATCCAAGGTACGTCTAAAGGCCTACAAAGTTTGAAGATCCAGCCAACAGCTTCGACGTAAACGTATACCGGTAGTTACATTACAGTAACCAATTAAAAATGTACACTTACATGTATTGATCAATATGTACTATGTAACTTCCAAAAAGTTCAACAACAGGAAAAAAACTGGTACAAACGTGCAGCCAAAGCAAACTCTTTACAATGTTGTACAACAGAAATAAAAAAAATCAAAGTTATATTTCAAAATCATTTACAAATTTACAAATGCAGCGACACCTGTTGAAGGAATTAAATTCTATGGGATGTGCCCCTGAAAGTTTGAAGCAATAAGCTATGTGACTTCAAAAATTTTGACAAAAAGGAAATGTCCCGTAGAAATCCGTTGGCGTCGTCCGTAACATTTGTAAAAGATGTTAGTTACGACAGGGAGGTGGATCCGACATGCACGCCTCTGGTTACGCCTTTACGGGTAGACTAGTACTTTCAAGAAAACGCATCAGAGAAAACATATGATGGAATTTCTGGTAAAACTGAGTTACCACATTAGCCTAACAATTAGGCCTGTAGCTTTGGAACGTACTCAGGATTATACTTGTGTCATGCAGGCCTATATTTCACCGACATCTGCGTAAAATGCCCAATATTCAGTTATTTTTTATCAATATAAACTTCGTTTAATGCTGGATTTCACAAAGCAATGTCATTGTCAAGGGCCCTTACAATATTTTACGAACACTGCAGACCTATATATGCGAAATTCAAGAAGCGTGTTAAAACCTCGTGTGTAATGAAACAAAACAAAAAAAACAAAGAACTATAAACACACACACACACACAAACACACAAAAGTGGTGGCGCATCAAACCCAAATGACAACTGGAAAAGAAGATTTGCTTCAGAGAAAATTTGTCTGGGTGCTTTCAAAAAGAGAACAGTTTGAACTGTTACACTTTGCCATTGTTCAACATAGTCTAAATTTCGTGTATTAGCCTAATTTTTAATAAGTAAATATGCTACAACTTTGATTCTTGGTTCATTTTGAAGCGGCCATGTCACAAACTTATGAAAGGTGGTTTGAATGAAACTAGTATTTATAATTGTTTTGAAGCTATTCAACATTTTAATTTTGTGTATTTGCCTAATTTGCATAAATTGAAAATGTACAACTTTGGTTTATGATTCACTGGATGGGGCTTTGCCACAAACCTACAAATTGAAGTTGAAATGTCATGTCTATGTATAAAAGTTTTGGAGATTTTCAACTTTGAAAGTTTTCAAAGACCCTTATTAACATAATTTGAAATTCTACTTAAATTATACTGTCCATTATATTGGTAGGTGTCACAAACCTATATATGCACTTTGAAATTTTGAGTATCTGCAAAATTTCGAAAGATATGGAGCTTTTGAAATTTTAATTGCCCCTAAATTTGCATACTTTTAAACATCATGGCCATTCCAAATGAGATACACAATTTCACAAGTTAGGTCAGTCGCCATAGCAAGTTTGGTGGTTTTCAGAAAAATGGTGCTTGAGAAAATCTCTAGACCAACTTGGTCGTGGAGAAAGAAAGAAAGAAAGAAAGAAAGGAAGGAAGGAAGAAAGGGAGGAAGGAAGGAAGGAAAGAAAGAGGGAGAAAGAAAGAAAGAAAACCCAGTGTTTACTAATACAATGAAACCTCTCTACAGTGAGCACCCTTGGGACCAGAGAAAAGTGCCCACTCCTGAGGGGGTCAGTTCTTCTGGGGAGTATGGATGAGTATGTGTGCATGTATATGTATATTATTCATACATGCACATATATATGTACAGTGTATACAGATTATAATTCAAGGGGGCGTGTATACATGCAATGCAAAGTTGTCTTTCTTTCCTTATTATATAAACAAATTTTAACAGAAGCTATCAAGAAACTACACATACATGTACCTGTGAACCAAGACAATGCACTATACTGTCTCAGTATTGGCTATGAAGAACAGGCTTCATCTCACTGGTTACAAGAAAAAAAAGAAATGAAAGTGTCCACTGAGATGACACAAATTCTGCCCTCCTTGGCCTGGCCCACTAAGCTCTGTATGTAGTCTATTTTTAACAGACGCTACACACAGGCTTGTTCTGCCTAGAAGTCTGGAGCCTGTGTTCCCTTGGGACTGATAAGCTCGGCAGACTGACATTGCCTCAGGCAAAAACAGGCCAGCTAGGACCCCAGTTTCAGTCATGATGCGCTGACAGGTCTGTGCAGCTCTAGTGGAAACTATAGTCTGCCTGGTACATATGGCAGCATGGAGTCGATCTGTTCTTGCATGAACAGAAAGAGATTCTCTGTATTTTATTGAGAGCCTCATTACAGAGTTGTTGGGATCTCCCCCACCCCTTTCTATTTTGCTGCAACACTCAAACCTCCCAAAGCACACACCTAGCATGCATGGATAGAAAGCTGCCTGTGAGACAGGTTCAAGCTCACTAATTATGAATGCAATATGGTTGCCTGGTACCATAGAGGTCAAGCCCCCAAGTCACACAGCAAGCAGTTGAAGACCTGCATGTGGATTGGGGAGAAATTTGGTGAATTTAACATACATTAAAATTCCCCAAGTTTTGTTTGTGTGCCATTGGAGTTACCAGTTGTCTGAAACCTATATACAAATCACGTGACCAAACATGGCTGGGTAAGAACGGGTCTGCGGAGGCTCTTCTAAAATGTGCGGTTATCTTGAATGCAGCATGCCTTTTTAGCATCAAAGTTTTAGATTTCACAATCATACCCGGTACAGACAACCATGACTTCAGAAAAATCTGCATTTTGAACTACCGAGACAGGATCAAACATCCAATTCTGGTGAGTGATCCGACGAGACATTTTTTTCTTTGTCTTCGCTCGCTTTTACATATGGAATCACTCGACCTTGAAGTGAATATTCTTGAATTTCGTTGGCACCCAGTGTTAATTTTATCTGGCACTAACTTCCAGAGAATATTGTAAAATATATGACTACATATCGTTTATGTGAAGCAAAGGGAAAAATGTGAGAAAGTTTAGCCAGATAATGAGAATCGGGTCCATTATATGGACTGTTGTATTGTGAGCCTATATACTGACTGCTGGACCTTGTCACCTTTTCGCTATTGTTCTCTTTACACACAAGCAACAAAATGGGACAGGAAAAAAACGTTCTTCCAGCCCCACCCAGGCAGAATCTGAAGAGTCAGAAGATACAACTTTAATGGAAAAATTGAGTAAACTTCTTGATGATAAACTGTCTGATCATGAAAAGTCTATAAAAGATCATTTCAATGCAAAATTTGATGCGATCGAATCTCGACTTCATGATCTAGAAGAAAATCGTGATCAAATCAGAACTGATAATACTGATCACAGCAAACAATTACAAGACCTCCATGATGAAATCAACTCTCTTAAGAATGAGCTTCTCTTTAGAATGAGCTAAAGCACACAATCTGATCTTAGTGGTCTCGACCAGCATGGTCGTGGGTGGGCGGTAAGGATCCATGGCTTTAAAGCTCCTAGTAATGTTACTCTATAACCTGCCAAACAAACAGCGAGTAACTTTTTCAAAGACAACCTTGACTTGAGTATCCCCGTAAAGGAAATAGATTGTGCCCACCGAGTAGGATCTATTGTAAATGGCAAACAACCGTTATTAGTGCGTTTCTTTGGACGAGACCACGTAGATAACCTGATCAGAGTAAGGAAAAAACTCAAAGGTAGCGGTTATATGATTTATGAGGACTCTATCACTGCTACAAGGAAATTGATAAATTCACTTAACAACCATCCCAAGATTGAAAATGCTTGGCTCATTCATGGGAAGGTTTGTGCAAAAACGACTTGCGGCAAAAAGTTCCAAGCTAACCTCTATGATAACATAGATGAGCAAGTAGGCAAGTATGAATCTTTCACCTTTATTTGTTTTGTGACAGTGCGACTCGCCTTGATATCCTATACCACTTCTCCAATATTGTGCCCTGTGGCTGGGTGCAGTTATGAAATTGTGATTTTTTTCCTTGCGGGAGAAAGATAACACTTTTTATTTTTGCTTATTTACTGGTGTGGGCAGCATATTGCGGCTCTGCCGACGTCTGCTGGTCACCCTTTATCGTGGTGAATTTTGACACTTTTTGTGTATGTGGGTGTCCATTTGCGTGGTAGTATATTGTCGAAACAATACATCATGCTCTAATGATCGCGGATTCTCGCACGCTGTCTTTCAACAGGTACACTGTCGGTTTTCCAATATTTTTCTTTTTCATCGTCGCTCCCCAGGCTTCATTCTCGTACGCCGGTGGCACTCGGGCCTGCACTGTTCTGTCGGGCGGTATGGCTGCATGGACCGGACGGCCAACAGCCGCCTCGCCTGGGCAGCCATGCGGACTCGCTGATGGTGCTGGCTCGAGCGCGGCTGGTGCATGGAGCGTCATCATACTAAAACTAGAAAAGAAAGAATTTTGCTTGAAAGCAAATCTGTCTCTGTGTGTGTGTGTGTGTGTGTGAAAAATTTGCACAATTACAAAAAAATGCAGTGATGCAACACTTACAATTTGAGTCCAACATGAATAAATTTGGATGGAAAGTGACCAAATAATGGCTAGATGAAACATTCAAAAAGCAAAATGACCTTGACCTTTAGAGGTCAAATGTAAATGAAAAAATGTGAAGTGTTACAGTATCTACAGTGTGAGCCCAACATGATCAAAATTGGATGGAAATTGACAGAGTTATGGCTGGATGAATATTTCAAAGGTCCAAATGACCTTCACCTTTGACCTTTAGAGGTGACATGTGAATTACAAAAATGTGCACTGTTACAATATCTATAATTTGAGCCCAACATGATCAAAATTGGATTAAAACTGACCGCGTTATGGCTAGATGAATATTTCAAAGTTCCAAATGACCTTGATCTTTAACCTCTAGAGGTCACATGTATATTATAAAAATGTGCGGTGTTACAGTAGCTACAATCTGTGTCCAACATGATCAAAATTGGATGATAATTGACAGAGTTATAGGTACATGAATATTTCAAATGGCAAAATGACCTTGACCTTTGACCTCTAGAGGTCACATGTAAATTACAAAAATGTGCAGTGTTACAATGGCTACAATTTGTGTCCAACATGATCAAAATTCGATGGAAATTGACTGAGTTATGGCTGGATGAATATTTCAAACGTACAAATGACCTTGACCTTTGACCTTTAGAGGTCACATGTAAATTTCAAAAATGTGCAGTGTTACAATATCTATAATTTGGGTCCAACATTATCAAATCGGATGAATACTTTGGAAGCCAGAAGAAATTGAATTTTTTTAATTGTCCTAATTTGCATAATTTTCAAAATCTTAACTATCCAGAACGATATGCAAAACTTCACTGCAGGTGCTATAGCCATGCAAATTTGAAGATTCTAGCTTGCACGGTGTCTGAGTTTAAGGCGACATAAAAATCTGGCGGAAAGTAAGATAGGAAAGAAAGAAAGAAAGAAAGAAAGAAAGAAAGAAAGAAAGAAAGAAAGAAAGAAAGAAAGAAAGAAAGAATATTGGGTAAAACAATATGTCTGTGTTCACACACAGACATAATTATAATGATGTTTAATTTATTTGATTTCCGATTTTACTGTGATGTATCAGTTAGTTCATCTGTTCTTACTTCTGTGTACAGTTTACTTGTAATATGTAAGGTATAATCTTATAACATGTATTTTTATCTGTGGCATATATGATTGCGTTTACAGCTGTGACCTATTATCTAATTTAATTTGGTTTACGACTTTTGCTTTACTCTTATGCCTATTTGTTTGTATTATCTTGTATTCATTAATGTTAACATTATTATTTCGATGTATGATTTATGTATCTTACTTTCTCCGCTCGCGGAGGTTAATAAATTATTATTATTATCATCATCATCATCATCATCATCATCATCATCATCATCATCATCATCATCATTACCAGCTACAGATGCAGAACACTATGTAATACAAAGAGGTGGTACAACAGGCAAGGTCTATTATTATTATTATTATTATTATTATTATTATTATTATTATTATTATTATTATTATTATTACTATTATTATTATTATTATTATTATTATTATTATTATTATTATTATTATTATTATTATTATTATTATTACTATTATTATTATCATTATTAGCTACACATGCAGAACACTATGTAATACAAAGAGGTGGCACAACAGGCAAGGTCTACTTGCCGGAACATAACAGAACATAACTTAACATAACATCAGCAAAATATAAATCGGCGATATGGTGAAAATAAATCAAGTAATTAAAAGTTTGACTAGAGAAAAGAAGAAATGCATAAAAACCGATATATCTCCTGAATTTGATATAATTTCTGTTTCCGAAACTTTCTTGGCACCCAACTCTCCTGAGGCCGACCTTGTTCTGCCTAACTTTCACAAAATCATTCGATGCGATCGCGTCGGTGGTGGAGTCGCTCTTTTTTGTTTCCCGATCGTTTGTGGCCAGTCGACGCGCTGACCTTGAAATATCTGATCTCAAAATGTTGTCGACTGAGGTCAGATTACACAATAATAAATTTTTCTAGGCATTATTTACACCACCAAACTCCCCTGCTTCTTTCTGGGATAAATTTCAAGAAAGTATTGATTTGGCGAGAGCCTCGAACATCAACAATATCATTATAATTTATAGCTGGCGACCTCAACGCTGATCCTATCACATTGCAAGGTATCAAACTTGACCAATTTGTTACATCAAATCTCCTGTTCCTCCACATCAATGAACCAACACGTATTACTGAACATTCTGCAACGTGTCTTGACCAGATTATTAGCAATATTCCTAATTTTATCACACTAGTGCGAATTCTTTCACTCATTTCAAATTGCGGCCAATCAGTCGTAGGTGCTGATCTGTTGTTCCGGCGTAAAAGAGACCCGATATACAAAAGACATGTTTGGGACTATAGCAAGGCAGATTTTAATTTATTTCGGAGACCTATCTCAATACTTTAAATTGGGACCTATGATTCCCTTCTAATGATATTAACGATTTCTGCGATTTATGGTCGGAAATGTTTCTTGACGCTGCCAAACGCTGCGTCCCAAACCGAGCTATCGATATTCGTCCTTTTGACGTCCCCTGGTACAATATAATTCACAGTTACGATCCTTACGTAAGGACCGGACATATAAAGAAGATCAAAGCTAACGGTTCTAGTCATGACGTTGACATGTGGTCCTCGTATTGTAGAGTAAGGAATTATTATCAAGAGCAACTTAGAGCTGCCGTACATAATTATCATGATAAACTTCGTATCTCTTTTAACAATACTAATCAAAATAAGAAAAGTTGGTGGCGCACAGTCAATAATTTTCTAAACTATAACCACATAACCTCAATACCTTCGATGTTAGTAAATGATGACCATATAACTGACAATATCTGTCTAGGCCACAGACCACAGTTATAAATCCTTCTATTTTTCATATTAGCATTTTTCAGTCTAAAAAATCAGCATTTTGGTATTTTAAAATTCCGTGAATGGCATTTAACAGATAAAAATGAAAAAAAAAAAAAAAAATAAATGGACCGATTTTTGTCATACAATTCCCAGCTCGTTAATTTGTGATAATTGAAATACACCTGGATGTCAGCTTTATACAGGTGTATGAACTGTGCTCTTGCCAGGGTCACATCATTGTCCTTCCCCACCATAAAGTTCCCACCTGGCCTGGAAGACAGTGCACCTATATGACCACCAATGAAGCAACTCTGCGATGCAGCAAACCTGACTTAGCTAACTTTATTTAAACAGAAGCTACAGCATGCTGAAAACACAGTATTTTCACAATTATGGACTATCTCCGTTGGGATGCGCAACCAGCCAATCACAACTGTGGTCTGTAACCTCTAAGGCTGAAATTTTCAATTCATTTTTTTCTCAAACAATGCACACTTGACTCTACATCTGCCTCTCTTCCTGGATACATTTTACATCCCAATAATACAATTCGCTCAATTTCAATTTCAGATAAGGCAGTTTTGGATATTCTACATAGCTTATATGTTTCTAAGGCCACCGGACTCGATCGCATTAGTGCCAAACTTTTGAAGGAAGGTGCGCCTTCCATTCATAAATCATTATTTCAACTTTTTAATCTATCTTTGAATAATACGTTTCCTTGTAAATGGAAACAAGCTAATGTTACACATTTACATAAGAAAGGTGCTGAAAATCTCTCCAATAATTATCGACCGGTTTCCTTGTTAAGTTGCGTTGGTAAGGTATTCGAAAAAGTCATTCTCAAGCATGTTTTCAACTTTTTTTAGGGACAATCTATTAATATCAGCTAACCAATTTGGTTTTACATCGGGTGACTCTATTGTTAATCAGTTACTTGTTATATATCACGAGTTATATCTTGCTTTTGATCAGCAAAAAGAGGTACGCCTTGTTTTCTTGGACATCAGCAAGGCTTTTGAAAAGGTCTAGCACACTGGCTTACTTTCCAAACTTGAGAAAAATGGAATTTGTGGGGATCTATTGATATGGTTTTCTAGTTATCTTTCAAATCGTCAGCAACGTGTTGTGATTCAAGGACAAATCTTCTAGATTGGGAACAGTGAATGCTGGAGTTCCACAAGGCTCTGTACTCGGACCTCTTCTTTTTTTAATCTATATTAATGGTATCGTTGACCTTTTCAGATGTACATCAAGTTATTTTCCGACGACACATATCTTTATTTAACAGTGGACGATCCTGCAACTGCTAGTGAAATTATAAATTCGGATCTTGCGTCTATTGACGAATGGGCAAACGACTGGTTAATTACTTTCAATGCCCATAAAACGGATAGTATGCTAATTACACGTAACGTTGTTTCTCCGGACCACCCATCTTTTACTTTTCAAGGCCACACACTGCAAAATGCCAATACACACAAACATCTTGGTATTACTATACGCTTCGGCCTGAGATGGTCTGACCACTTTAACAATCTATAGCTGCTAAAACTGGAAAGTTTCTGAACATTATTAAAAACCTCCTGTTTCGCCTGGACCACCAAACTTTACAAACCATCTATTTTTCTTTTATAAGACCTTTTTTAGAATATGGAGGTCCTGTCTGGGATGGCTGCACATCAACTGATGCTGATAACCTTGAAAAAAAATCAATTGACTGTTGCTAGTTACTGGCGCGATGCATGGCAGATCGAATGCTAAACTGTATGAAGAGCTTGGATGGCAAACCCTGGCCTCTCGTAGGAAAGAAGCCAAATTATCACTAATGCATAAAATAGTTCATGAATTAGAACCTAACTATTTGCAATCTATCATTCCAGATAATGTGTATCAATTTCCTACACATTATGATACTCGACAAAGATATGATCTGCCTCATTTAAAGACGTTCGGTACACTGGTCAAAAGAATTTAGAAATCTCTGGTTTTTGGTGTGAAACAAGATATTGGCATTTGAAGCAAAATGCAAGCAAAAAATTGGCATGTCATGGTGCTACTTTTGTCGCTATGTGGCGCTACATGTAAGGACTACAGAAATTTGATAGCAAACATTATATATGTGGGTAAAAGCAAAAAAAAAAAAAAAAAATTAAGGATGCAAAAATATGCATAAAATAACTCAATATGAGTGTATGCAGTGTATATCAAGCGTTTTAATAACAAATATGTCGACAAAACATGCTGGAATGTGACTTTAAATTCATCTCGTCTTGCAAAAATGTATAAGTGCACACATAATTTTTTAAGATTGAAATAGAAAAAATATTTGCAAATCCCTGAAAAATTGCAGGGGGTTTCCAAAATATGCACTGATTTCATTGATTAACAAAAAAAGATATCATACGGTGCTATTTTTTCCGCAATTGTACAAAGAATTCATGCATGTTGACTTAATTTGGTCTAAGTTCATAGGTACAAGGTATCCATTCATTGTCTAACTTCGATACCATATCAATATACATGTATGTAGGGTAAATAAACGGCAGTACGTCGTTATTTTTATATTCCAGTCATAATATATACTTTCATAGTTTTACTGAGAAGAGGCAAACATTTTAAGATTCTCTCCATAGTGCAATACAGCAATGTGGAAAAAGAGGTAAAAATAAGAATATAAAAATTATAGTTGCCTTAATACATTGTCGAATGGTAACACAGGCAGCACATTATCAAATATGCCGGTGCCACCTTTTGACACTGGGGTATAACTGTGGTTCATCCCTCCCCCCCCCCCCCCCCCCGTTGGGACAGCGTTTATCGTACCACATTCACAAGAAATGTAAATATACAGGCCAAGCCATATCGTTTTTCTGATTCTGTATTTTTTAGGGACAATGGCTTTTTTTTTTTTTTTTTTACATTCCTCGCATACAAGATTATCGGCTAGTACACTTAGTTCCACTATTCTACGACCTTCGTCCCAGTTATAACTGACAGTGTTTACATGTGCATGTGGCATTTGGGGGGTGGGCGTGGCACTTTCGACGGTGGCTTGGTCAGCGTTCGCTGATTGTGTACATGCGTTTTGGTCTACCCCTGCCGTGTTTCGACGTATTCTGCCTTGTTTTAAAGCATTTAGTCCTTTGTCTTGGCATTTGTTATCAAACCGCCAATTCTTTTTCGTTTTCACTCTTCGTAAACAATCAATAGGTGTCGACAAATACCAGCTCTAACTGTATAGAGGCATTGGACCATAAATGGTTGCGCATATCGCGGTGCACCGAACGTCTTTAAGAGCCCGCACTGATTTGTTTAACAATTCTTTCTTTCCGTCAACTGTACGCCTCTGGAATGAATTACCTTTGGAAATTCAAAATTTGCCACCTTTACCCATGTTTACATTTATATTTCATGATCACTTTGGGTGGTCGAATAAGCGTCCACAGTATTACAATTTTGGTGAGAGATATAGTTCTGTATTGCATGCTCGCCTCCGCTTGGTGGCAGTCAGTTGAATTCCCATCTGTTCAAGAGTAGTGTCTAAACACATGCCAGTTTTCAATGTGGTGCAAGTAATGAGGATGCTTGGTACTTTTTTTTTCTTGTCCAAGATGTACTGTTATCGGATCCCAACTACACAATATCATTTCATTGTATGCTCCTTTTACATTGCAAACTGTACTGTATGGTTCTCCTAACTGCACCCTGAGAGAGAACACCCAAATTTTCTCTGCAGTTCAAGATTTTATTGTGCTGTCTGAAAGATTCACACAAACAGGTATTGGCTGAGGAATTATTTGTTTTTCTTACTCAAAACTTTATCTGAATTATGTACCCAGTAAACAAAATTATTAATTACTTTGAACGTATTGAGCCCCCCCCCCCCCCCCCCCATCTGTCCCTGTCCAACTGTGATGTCTTCTTACTCTCGTATCGCGGCAAGTCGGTGGGCCCTGCCTCACTGTGTAGCGATTGTGTGTCTGTTGGTGTTCTGTTTAATTATGTCTGTGTGACAACACAGACATATTGTTTTTCTATTCTTTCTCTCTTTCTTTCTTGGACCTTTGAAAGTTTCATCCAGTCATAACTTGGCCAATTTCCATCCAATTCTAATCATGTTGGACTCAAATTGTAGGTACAAGAGGCCCTAATATAGGCTGGTGAGCCTGTCTGCTAATTGTATTTTCTTTTGAAATAAAATATGTTTAAACCAAATTGTAGGTATTGCAACATTGCACATTTTTATAAGAACATGTAACCTCAAAGGGCAAAGGTCAAGGTCATTTGGCCCTTTGAAAGTTTCATCTTGCCATAACTTGGTCAATTTTCATCCGATTTTGTTCATGTTGGGCTTAAATTGTGCCCAATTTACATGTGACCTGTGGACAAAGGTCAAGGTCATTTGGACTTTGAAATTTGCATGCAGCCATGAGCTTAATGTAATGTGAAGTGCCAAAGGATAAAAGTTGTTGCATTTAATACTTACAACTTTTGAAGGCACACGGACAGATTTGCTTTGAAGCAAATCTTCTTTTCTAGTTGTTGTCTATTCTTCCACGAGAGGGATTTATATGGGGCTAAGCCCTCTTCTCAATTGATTGCCGATCAGAATATTGTATTTGTATATTGTTGAAAAAGAAATACGTTTAAACTAACCTATATATGTATAAGTTAGAAATTTGTGTCTGTCTGCAATAGTTTGGAAGATATGGAGCTTTTAAAAATTTAATTAATTGCCCCTAGTTTGCACAATTTTAAACCTCATGCGTATTCCAACCCAGTTGCCTAATTTCACCGGTAAGTGAGTCACCATGGCAAGTTTGGTGATTGTCGGAATCACAGTGTCCGAGAAAACCTCCGGACAAATCTGGGCGTGAAGAAAGAAAGAAAACATGCCCATTGTCGTCCTCACCACCTCGCCGACCAACAAATTTACAATTACGTATTTATTTGGGTCATGGGAATTCCCAGGGTTTTCCAGTCCAGCGAACGCCATCCAGATCTTCCTACTGCCCCACTGGCCCCCAGTCCTGTCGCCACGCTAGTATGTGCAAAACAGGTCTGTGGTCTTTGTATAAAGTGTGGCCTGCAAACAGGTGAAGTGCAAGTGACCTCAGGGGGAGCGGTTATTAGGACGATCTATCGTGGCAGCGGGCTGACTCCGCAAGTTTACAGGTAAGTACAGCACAGGTTGTGACAACGCTATGGGATGTACTGGTATTGACAAATGCCAATGGTGGGTAATGTCAGTTGCATGCTTCCGGGTCACAGGGAGACTGTAAAATTGTGTTCGGCCTTCACTCTGGCCCCTATAGATAAATGACTCTATAGGGGCCAGAGTGAAGGCCGAACACAATTTTACAGTCTCCCTGTGTTCCGGGTATTGTACGATTTGTACGCTCGAGTTTTCACATCACAGGGGCAACCAGCAGAATGGTTGTCATCATAATATTCTGGTCGATACGAACGCATTTATACTGACCGTCAAAGTCACTGACACTGTCCACCGAAAATACTGATATTTTCGGTGGCCAGTGTCCGTGACATTGGCGGTCATAATGAGTGGGTTCTATCGACCAGGAATTAGAATATGATGACAACCATTCTGTTGGTTGCCCCTGTGTTCCACATCACGGTTACCATAAACATGGGTAAACATGATAAACAAAGGAAGAGCGAGTTCATGTGGCAGATTTCTGTTATGGAAGGTTGCCTACATTTGAAAATTTGAAAACGAAAGGAAAAGTAGAAATAACTCACGCCTGCAGGCTTCACCAATTAACGACATGGTGACGGGGGGGGGGGGGGGTAGGCTAGGGGAGAGAGGATGAGCGAGTGCGAATATTACATAGGCCTACTGTGATTAAAGAAAAAAAAATGCTGACCATGTCCAAACATGCAGGTTACACCCAAAATTGATAAGGCCAAGAGTGCTGTTGAAGTGACTGGGTGTCTTGGCAAGACAATCCAGTCACTTGCATGTTGAGCACATGGTTGCACCCTCGAGTCAAGGTACATTAAGGCCTTGTCTACATAATTAAAGTGTGTGTGTGTGTCAACACACACTTTTTTGTTTTTCCTTTCTTTCTTTCTTTCTTTCTTTCTTTCTTTCTTTCTTTCTTTCTTTCTTTCTTTCTTTCTTTCTTTCTTTCTTTCTTTCTTTCTTTCTTTCTTTCTTCTGTACCAGCAAATTTGTCCGACACTTTTCTCGAACATTATTATACATAGAAACTCCAAACTTGGCATGATTGTACCTCCATACAAGGAGTTTGACCATTTAATACAAAGGAATGAAGATGTTTAAAATTTTGCAAATTTGGGGCATTTGAAATTTTAAATCTTGAATATCTTCAAAAGTATCATAGATAGAGATGTCATTCCAACTACTACTAGGGGGTTATTGACCATTGCCCATCTTATGAATTTAAAACAAACGTTGTAGAAATTTAAATTATGCTAATTAGCAGCATTTGAAATTTTAAAACTTGAATATCTTCAAAACTATTATAGATAGAGACGTCATTTTAACTTCTACTAGGGGGTTATTGACCATTGCGCACCTAATGAAGTAAAAATAAAAGTTGTAGCAATTCAAATTATGCTAATTAGCAGCATTTAAAATTTTTAAACATGAATATCTTCAAAATTGATATAGATAGAGACGTCATTTCAACTTCTCCTAGGGGGTTATTGAACAGTGCGCATCTAGTGAATCTAAAACAAAAGTTGTAGCAATTTAAATTATGTTAATTAGCAGTGTTCGAAATTTTCAATCTTGAATATCTTCAACACTATAATAGATAGAGATGTCATTCCAACTTCTACTAGGGGGTTGTTGACCATTGCGCACCTAATAAATTAAAAATAAAAGTTGTAGTAATTTAAATTATGCTAATTAGCAGTATTCGAAATTTTCAATCTTGAATATCTTCAACACTGTAATGATAGAGATGTCATTCCAACTTCTACTAGGGGGTTGTTGACCATTGCGCACCTAATGAAGTAACAATAAAAGTTGTAGCAATTTAAATTATGCTAAATAGCATCATTAGAAATTTTAAATCTTGAATAACTTCAAAGCTATAATAGATAGAGATGGCATTCCAACTTCTACTCCTGTGTTATGGAACTGTTGTACATTGCCATGTCAATATGCTTTGAAGACACACACACTGATTTGCTATGCAGCAAATCATCTTTCCTAGTTTAGCACTGCTTTTGTTACAAAAACGTCGCCAGAATTGAAGATCACAATAAAGTTATGATTATCCAAATAGCTAAAAGATTGGTCTAGGGAACCCAACCCTTTGAACACATAATTATTGTTGGCGATATTTATTAGGTTAACCCTAATAAATATCGCCAACAATAACAATGGGCTGGGTTCCCTGGAGCAAAGTTTGATCATTATAAGACAGAGTAAAACCAGCCTGGCAGACAGGCCTAAATTAGCACAGTAATATGGACAACTGAACACCAAGTAAAGTTTTTTTTTTTAAGTAGAGGATGCTTGGGGAGGTAAACTGAATGTAACACTACCTATTGTTGAGCCAAAATAGGCTTATATCTGTGGCATCACTTTAGTGAACAACCAGTAGCCCACCAGTGAGTCTGGATTTGTTTGCACACCAGGTGGCTCAACTTGTAAATTTGAAATGAGTTACCAGTGCCGCCATCTGCAACACACACACACACGCTCCATTATTAAATAACCAGTGCGAAGGCTAAAAAATCTTTTTTTTTTTTTTAGCAGGTATTTTGGTTTATCTTCCTGTCTCAATGTGCGAGCTGTGAATCCCACATGCAATTCACGACTTGGCAGGGAGTCTCCCTTTTCCACCGGAATAGTATGTTGTGGGGGATTCCAATGAAATCCTCAATTTGAGAATGCAGTCTTGTACATGACTCCCACCTAAACTTTCCCAAATATTTAATAAGGTTCGGTTGACAAATAGTAATTTTATATTTTTGACCCAGCAAAATTTCATTGTGAAGCAAAATGTAATTTTCTTTCAGACATTTTGATACTAGTGTCTCGGAGTTGCAATGATGCAAAGTGGACCATTTTACCTTGAATAGCAAATAAAAAGTGAGAGCAGATACTGTCCAAACTCACTGATGTCTGTTGGGAATTAGTATTAAGGCATTTCCTGTGTATTCCCAACAGACATCAGCAAAATTTGATAGATAAATCTTCATTTAGGGTTTTGTCACAGTGTCATAAAATTATTATGTCATATTGTGGGGTATGTATGAACTTCAGACTTCATTTGCATAAGTTAGGATAGGGGCAATCAGTATTCTGAACAGTACAACAGCAGATTGGCCAGAGGGTCCTTTATATGATCTGTGCTGTCGAGCTTTTTCGTTTCAAAATATCAGCAAATAACAGAAAGCTGCGTGATATGTTCCGGGAATTAAAAATTTAAGTGAGCTAAAACCCCATTTCAGCTGAACATGCTCAGTCACAGTTCGACTTCAAATTGGGTCAGATGTCATTAGGGATAAATTCTAATAAATGGCCTCAGGGGTGATGGAAACCAAGCCAAAAACTGTCAACAAGCAAGTTTTGGAAAAGATTTGCCTTGGTACAAGTCTCTCTGGTGTTTGTTATTAGTAGGTTGAAAGTTTTGTGATGCTATAAAATGGGAGTGAGGATTTCAATACCTTTTAACGGTTTCAATGTGTAATCACGAATATCCTGACGGGTGGCACAATTGGCAGAGCTGCAACACGTTCGCCTTTCATTGTGAGGTCGGGGAAGCAAGTGGAAAGAAATCTTACCACTCTGACTGTGCACGTTTGTTTTCTCTGAGTCCTTCGGTTTCCTCCACCAAACAAGTAGGTAGGAAAGTATTAGCCAAGATCTGTGCCATGGAGAGTGATAGGCTTGGCCTGTTTCACAATCCATGTAAAAGATACGGGTCTATATTCTATACTATAAAGGATAAGGGTACCAGCAAAGTGAAAAAACCTTCGTATTTTCCGTGTATTTTCAGGTATGGCATCAGCCCAAACGGAACAACCAGCTCCGAGGGAAACTCAAAATCCGTTCATATTGGACTGGATCGCAAAGCTAGTGATGCCAAAGTTGTCCATTGTCTTGCGAACGCTAGTTTTTCTGGACAAGAACGATCAGGGTGAGGAGCTCAGGCAAAGATCCAAAGATGTATTCGACCAATGCTTTCATGAAAAAGAATACATTGTTCAAGAGGATGTAATGGTTGGAACTGCGGGTACTGGAGAAGACACTCTGACCAAAGCAAACTATCTAATAGACATGAAAAATACACATGGTGGATTTCTAAAGCTTGTAATGCAAGGAAATGAAGAAGTGAAAAGAGGAAACGGGCACGTGAACCACACAGCATATGTGGAATCAGAAGACAAAATGGCAGCACTCAGGCATCCACTGTGGCCAGAGGTTGCTTCGGAGTGGGTTGAGAGAACATTTCGCCCAGGCAAATGGCCCTCACAAGCCCAGATCAAGCACGTCCAGTCGTTGGGCTGTGTGGTGATCCCAGTTGCACATGAAGCAAGCAAAGATAGTGAGACTGAATGGAAGTTTTCCTTTCGTTCAGCTGAAAAATATCTCGAGGAATCCTTCACCCATACCCAAAGGGAATGTTTTTTATTGCTTGAGATGCTTAGACAATTGGAGCTGGACATGCCATCCTTTCTGACCTCAGAACACTTAAAAACTGTATTATTCCGCATCAGTGAGAGAGTTCCGAAACAGAAATGGAATGATGAGAGCATGGGAGAGTGTTTCCTACTTCTTCTTGATGAGTTGATGCACTATTTGATCCAGGGAGACCTGCCGCACTATTTTATTGCTTCCAATAACATGATAGACCATGTGCATGAGGACTTTGTGTGGGATATTGCCGCAAAAGTCAGCAAAATTCGCAAGAATCCTCTTGCTTATCTAGACGCACTCCGTCGATTAAACATCATGGGCTGTGCTGATAAGACAGTCACAAAAGAAAAATTTGAAGAATTACTTGAAAATGCAAAGATTAAAGTCAGTCCAAAGCCTGCTCAACCAGTAGTCACCACAGTGATGTCTCATTTTAAAATGGCCACCACAGCAGCCGAGGAGAACAGATTTAATGATGCAATCGATGCACTACTTGAAATCAGGAGGATTAACCAGGCAGGTGGAGAAAATGTCGCGAGTCCCATGATGTTTGTGCGAAGCCTAGAATCAAAGTTGCCAGAGAATCGCCTTGTATATTTTTGGGAGTGTCTGGTGAAGAGATTTCCTGAGGAAAAGGAATTGATACCTTTGAGCAACATGGGGTGCTATTATTTTGCAGAAGCTAGGCACGCTTCAGATGAAGCAAAACAACAAGACCTCCTTGAGAAGGCACAAGAATGCTTCACTTGCGCATCACAGATGCCAAATGCAACTGCAGCTGGGCTCTTGGATTTCGCAAATTTTCTGGTTGAAACTGGTCACTATCAGAGAGCTGTGCCGCATCTCAAGACAGTTATTGAGACGGAAAAAGTTGATCCTGGTTCTGGCAATTGTTATGGCCAGTACGAGAAATTAAACATGGACGAAAATATACAACAGGAAATAGACTTTGCTGGAGACAAAGGAATAACAGTGAGCAGTATTGTTTACGCGCAGTATTTGCTTGTTAAATGTTTGAAGGAAATAGACCCGGAATTTACATCAAGACAAGATGATGCTGACAAGTTGTTTGCACAGTTTCGAGAATGTTGTGAGAAAGAACAGCTGAAACATCTGCCCTTCGCATATTCGCTTCTTGGTTACACTTTGATGAGGGTGGAGAGATACGAGGCCGCCGCACAGGCATTCCACGAGGCTCTCACGCGCAAGCCAGACTATTCACTCGCGGAAGAAAATGAGATGACATGCCAAGCATTGGCTTTGTCTATTTCGTAAGACTAAAACTATACTTCTTCCATCGCTTCTATAAAATTGATAACAACCAAATTGAAGAAAAGCACACTACAACAAATGGAATGATAAATACAATATGCAAGCTACGATTTTTTTGCGTCTTTCGAAAGCCATGAACCATTGTAAAGATATTTTAAAATGTCCTAGAATACATCGAAAATACTGCAAGCTCGCCCATACTTTGAATTGTCATGATTAGTTTATATGGATATTTATATTATGGTTTAATTCTTAGTTTTGAATAAGGCAGTATTCATTATTTTGTTAATGCAAAATATAAAGACCTGTCAAGTAAAAAGTCACTCAAAAATACCTTGTTTTAATTTTTTTAATATTGGAAGTCATATTAAGATTGTAAGGAAACAAAGAAATACCAAGGCCATGACTTTGCTGTGTTTGGGATGAGAAAGCTTATTTTGTAATTAATTATTCTGGTTCGGGAATGGCCATACTGTCGTCAAAAGCTAAGCCCGCTTCCATATTTGGGCGGCTCAGCAAAAGACTGCTGCGTTATTCCAACAAAACCTCCATTCTTCAGACATGCCAGGGTCTGAGGGCCGGATAACTTCTATATTGGTACCTATCAATAGAGTTATTATCCAAAGCATCAGAGGCTATGTTTCATTATTTATCCTTCTGTGGTTTTGCAAGGTGAGTGAAAGTTGATTTACAGAATGACAGAGTGAGCAAGTTTTCTACTTTCTTTCTGTTCTATCTGTTTGTTTGTAAAGAATGTGTGTTCTGTATGCAGGCCTTGAGTGAATGGTTATCAGTAAGTCAGTAAAGGCATAAATTTTTCCCCATACATGTGTATTGTATTGGTATACCCAAAAAGGTAAACGATATCTCTCATACTCCGAAATCATGTCGCCACTTTCCCGGCCTCCACTGTCAGACCAAGTGAGTAAGAGAGCTTCCCCACCGTAAAAGAAAGGAGTGACAGAATAATTAACATACCACATGTGGCCATGCAGTACATCCGAAAACTATGTTAAGTGTTTTAAATTTTTTAATTGTATTCTTATAATTCCGTATTTCGCTGATGGCACAATACGGTGAAAATAAAAACACAATGAAACAGTATTTTAACACCGTTTCGATAAGAATTAGGTCCAAGACAGAGAAATTAAGACTGCAGTGAGAAAATGTCAAAAATATAAGAACCGTGAAAATTTAAACACGCAAAAATAAAACAAAGCAAATTACGGCACACTTTTGACCCATATACATGACATGTATATGGCTCTCTCTCTCTCTCTCTCTCTCTCTCTCTCTCTCTCTCTCTCTCTCTCTCTCTCTCTCTCTCTCTCTCTCTCTCTCAACCATATATGTCTAGAGTTTCTTTCAAAAACTATTATTCTGAAAATCACTAAACTTGCCATGGTGACTGACCTCCTGCTCACCTGATTGATTGTGTCTGGCCAATTGACCTAGCAAACAAGGTGCAAAAAAAAAAAGAAAAGAAAAGAAAAGAAAAGACACCGCCCCCCCCCCTCCCACCGCCAAACAAAGCAGTCCGCAGTGAGTTGCAAAGTAGGTTAAATTAGAAAAGTTACGACACGTTTTCATTGGGGAGGGGGGGCGGTCTGGACGCTGGTACAAATAATAGTTATGCCCTAGTACAAGGTACAGAAAATGAGAAAATGTACAAATAATGGTTGCTATGAAGTACAGAAATTAAAAAGGATTCCAGTTTGTGCGTAAAGCAAATAAAAATGCCCAGGACGCTAGTACGGAGAGCCCCTTACCTCCCGCCCCCACTCCTTTTCAAGTACCCTGGAAAGAACCTGGGGCAATGTCATAATTTCACCATTATTTTACCCATCTAATCTATGCCACTTGTTTCCATATGGCATTCACTTTTGCCTACAGGGGTATTTCGTGATTTGGAATGGTTTAAATGTGATGCCCGTGTCTAACCAATGAGGCCAAAAAATATAGGCTCCTTGGTCTTACCATGTCATGGAGGACAGAAACTCGAGAGGAGGGAAGTCTCTGGGTTTCAAACAACTTTGTTTGGAATAAAAAGTGTCATAATCCAATTAATTGGTGTTTTTGCTTTGATCTTACTTGATGGGTCGAGTTATTACTGAGATCGTTATCAGCGGCCGACTCTGCCCTCCTTGGCCTAACTGTTGCAGTTTTCTCTGCCTCGATAATCTTGCATGGTTCACGGATTTGATCAGTGGACGGCAACATGTCCGCTCTAGTGACTGTAGACGTGTCGACGCTGCTACGTGTGTTCTGATTGGCCAAAAGTAAAGGCACCTGTCTGTCTGCATCAACAATGCAGCAAGCCCTGTCCATGATTCATGAATCACGAATAGGCTTACCGGTTAGTGTTTCCTGAATCAGGTTATAGTTTGATCTGAAGATCCAGTGGACTTTTAATCAGAATGAATTTCCAAAGAATTTGAGTAAACATTGGAACTGAGAGCAGCGGAGTAAATAAGAAAAGTGGTAGGCAGGCATTCTAGGCTAGTTTAGGCAAGCTGTTAACATAAGTCAGCACATGAGATGAAATGACTGACGGATAAAACAAATCCACATAATAGTGGTACAGACAGGAATCACACAAACTATTATTATTATTATTATTATTATTATTATTATTATTATTATTATTATTATTATAGGGTTTAGCCTATTATTATGAAAGTAATAAATTAATAGATCTACCAAGGGTACTTACTTGATGTACCTCTACTCGATATGTTGCTATTCACACTCAGAAATCCTTTATTCGATCATAATATTTTGAACAAAATACAAATTAGGCCTACTGTTGATAGGGTGGGCAAGAATACTGTTATTATCACTTGCTAATCATTCTTTATATGTGATGAGTTGCCGGTCTCTGAACTGTGAAATTGGTGCAACGATGTCTAGCTCCCTTGCCTGCGTCTCTGTTACGAGGGTCAACTCATATTTGAGTTCTTTATGCTAAGCAAAAAGCTGACTTTTCAGAGAACGCACACATTTTAATAATCGTAGAGACCCTACCTTTTTAGATTTTTCCTAAACTGATTTCATGTTTTTAATATTAAAAAAAAAAAAAAAGAAAGAAAAAAAAAGTTTGCCCCACTGACCCGCTCCGAACTTAATTGCTTGATCAATATCAATGAGGAGTTTTCAGGTGCTATAACGAGAATAGGCCTAGGTACACGGTCTTTACAAGATCGTCTGTAGGGTTGAAGTGACATGACTTGCCCAGACAACCTCCGTTCGTCAAGAAAAGACATTTTTTTCTAGTTTTACCATGGAAGTACTGCTTAGAACCAGAAGTTTCTGATTTAAAGCAATTATTTTCCTATCTGTGGTCAGTGACATATTGTGCTGCATTTCACGAACTGCACGGCTCAGCTTATAGAGAACTGGTAGGCCTACATCGTGTATACATCAAAAGATGTATGTATAGGCATTGTTACCAATGTTTAACAAATGTTGAATCACTTTGCATGGCCACCCACTTTTGTTACCGTACCACCTGGGAAAAAACATAGCTCGGCCATATAGGCTTCGACTTAGGCCTACATGTATGACACATCTTTCCTTTGTTCCTGGAGTTTAGGACCCACTTACCCTTTTTTGAGGCTGCATTTTGACGAGAGTTTGAGGGGGGGGGGAGGGCGAGAGAGGGGAGGGAACATACGCTCTGTGTAGACCTAGGCCAACAATTTAGGATAGTAAAGCGGGACGTTTGTTTCATTTTCATATAAATTTAACAGTGTCCACTTTGGTCATGCATGGCTGTCCTAGGATGGCTGTACAGACTAGGCCTCCCAAAGATTCCTCTGTATAGCTTTCAGAACTCCGAAAGAATCCATGAGTATGGCCAAGGGAGGGAGGGTATTGATGATAACCCAGGCACTAAATACATGTCACAATTTGGCGAGGTTTTTTTCCTTTTTTTCCCCTTGTTTTCAAGACAGCGTTCGATAAAGTTGGTTTAGCTCAGACTGATCCTCTAATTTTGTGCAAAATCTATCAAAGGAAAATTTGCGGGAAATGAATTTGATATGAAGAAGCATTAAAGTTATGCCGCTTAGTGCATGTACGCATGCACTCCTCATACGTTACCCGTTATTTTAAAACCTTACTCAGAGTCCCAGGAACTTTAGTCTCAATTCCTGGGACTAAAGTTATAATCCTGGGAATTTATAATTATATTCCTGGGAACTTGCCATTATGTTCCTGGGAACTTGCCACTATGTTCCTGGGAGCTTACCGCTATGTTCCTGGGACTTCGCTATACATTCCCAGGACCGGTCTTATGTTCTCAGGAACTCGCTTATATTCCCAGGATATTGCCTAAATTCCCAGGATATTGCCTAAAACCCCAGGAAATTGCCTAAATTCCTGAGAATTTATTAATATTCATAATTCCATAACTCAATTATGAGTGTAGTAATATTAATAAAATTGTGACAATTTACTACAAGAACCCATCTTTACACACTGTCCAAATTTGGTGCTTCTAACATAAGTAGAACTGGAGATACAATGATGGGGCAAAATTGTCCGAATGGAATGGACAATTTATTTTGGAATGACTTATGTATATCGATTCTTTATTTACATTCCAATGTTACATATGTAGTTAGCTTATAGACTTGCATGTCTGGTAAAAACGAGCGACGACATTTCTCTTAATGCTCTCAGAGGATGCACGTAAAATGGTCATTTTTTTAAAAAAATCAATTCATCAGAGTCCAATTTTTACGTTGCCGATTTTCTCAAGTTAAATGTCCATTTGATATGAGATGTTTCTCTGTCTACCTGAAGTGAACTTGGTTCATTCCAGGTATATAAACATGACCGTAGACCTTGCAATAACGATTAAAATAAAAAAAAAAAAAATCTGTATTGGCTCATTGGCTCACTACACCTGAACTAGCCTCTTTGGAGCATGTGGAAGTTGTAGTTGACTTTTCTCTCACCAAACGGCTCTCCGTGTACTTCAGGTCCTTGTTCTGTCGACTTTTGCCCAACCCACCCACCCAATCTGAACCGAGTGTCCGTTGGAGGCAGCACTAGGGGGGTGGGGTTGAAGTGGGCTGGTAGGATGGCAGGGGCAGGCGGGGAAGTTGCGCCAGAGATACAATGTCCAGCTGTCCGACTGCGCTGCCAAGTATGTACCGTTAACCCTCCTTTTGGGACAAATTAACCGACTGAGTCAGTTGAAGGACTTCGCCAGGTCAAGGTTGTGCACCATTTAAAGCTCCGTGTTGCCCTGTCGTGTGACAGGATAAATATGTTACAAAGACACTTCTCAGCCAGAAGATATGCTGGTATTCCTGTGAGATAATATTGTAGAGCTTCTTTCGTAGCTGGCTGGCTTTTTTTTTTTTTTTTTTTTTTTTTCTTCGCCGGACTTCGCTGTGGAAGATACACGGAGTTGCGGTTTTTTGGGGTTTTTTTTGGCTGGACTTCGCTGTGGAAGATACACAGAGTTAAGTTTTTTTTTGGGGGGGGGGGGGAGCCTGGACTTCGCTGTGGAAGATACACGGAGTTCAGACCTATTGTAACTTCTTATTTGTCATTAAGAATAATTATGAATTGAACATAAAAGGATGAAAACAAAGCAATATCACCTCGACTTTATACGTCACAATAACGTGGAAAACTACCAGCATGTTGTATTGTAACAAACAGTGTGACTTCAATTTTGTCAACGCACGTTTACCAATGCCAGGTACAAAGTAACTTTTTGCCTCCTATTCACATATGGTATTTGACAATTCTTATTTGGAAAAAGCAATAGTCATGGAGGAAAAAAACACCTTCTTCCCAGGCCTAGCAAATCAGGTGAAGGTTGGGGCCACAACTCTGGCTGACTACAGCGTGTCGAACAAGATGGTGACTAATTTAATCTTCAAAAAAAGCTGGGTCTTAAGTTTTTTTTTTTTTTTAATGGAGAAAGCTACTAGGGAGAAGAAAAATACAGTCGATGAGTTCGGAATATAGCTTCTTCACTAGCCAGGACATTGAGAAAGAATTTGTAGGGTTGGTCAACATGAGGGTATTGTTTTGTGATTCCGTCAAGTGTTTTGGAAGATAAGGCGTTATGAAATTTCGAGAACGCTCTCCATCCGCTATGAATGGATATGTAGCTCAGAATTTGGTTTAGTATCCTTATATACACAGCATTTTGCGTTTCTATGAATACTGTTTACGGCAGAATTGTTTTTAGAAAACTTGAGTTGAAAAATCGAGGTAAATTGTGGTTTTTCTTCCGTAAGTGATGTTAAAATTATTAGTTCCAACATGCTCCGAGAATTCTGGTGAGATACGAAGCGTACATTTGGGTGAAAACTGTTTCCTCGAGTCTCTTTAAGCTATTTCTCAGCATTTTTTCAAAGTGACAAATTATGCCTAAATGTTGGCTGATTTTCGTGACTTCAGCGGCTTTAACAGGAAAAGATTGATTAAAAATATAAATCGATCACAGCACTGAACTTTGTCTTTCTTAAGACCTATGCGTAGTCAATTTGTTATAAAACAAAGTTGCAAATGAATATAATAAAAAAATAAATGAGGGGGCGGTCATAGCGTCGAGTTACAACAAGCCAGGCCGCGAAGCGATCCTGCAGAGGAGTGAAGCCTTTCTTCACTCCTCTCCAGGACCGTTTCGTTCCCTCATTTATTTTTATAATATTCATTAGCAATTTTGTTTTATAACGAATTTACTAAGGAAGGGTCTTAAGAAAGACTACACTGAACTGTATTTTATCTATCCTAAATACACGTAGAACTTCCAATCTTTAAAATAATGCAACATGTACACCAGTCAGAAAGTTCGGTGTATAGTGTAAGTCGGCAAGTGAGAAACAGTTTGATGTGTTGTGTGAAGTCGATGCCCTGTTATGTTTTATCTGTCCCAGACACATCTGCGATCAAACAGATACACAACCGTGTGCTATTTGGTCACGCACGGATCTCTCCTGATTTCTGGCGTCATACCTTATTTTTCATAAGACCTGCAATGTTCGAGTAACAGGTTCTGAGCATATCACTGATACTTACAACTATAATCATATTGGTACTTTGTTTCTGCGTACTTTGGGACTTGTCATGAAATTTACCGTCCCTGGTTTATATTCCGTAAAACATATAATAACAGGACAATTTTTGTAGAATTGTACAAAAATAAACATTTCAAAAATTAGTGAACTTAACTTCTCATCTCTGATTGCCTGCTTAGCTGACCCTTTTTTTTTTTTTTTTTTTTTTTTTTTTAAATGGCTGGCGGTCTCCCGGTCCAGCAGTGTAGGGCCATAGGTTAGCGGGCAACGTCTCCGGTATCACGAATGAAATACGTACAGTGCCCGTGGTTTTATCACTGACCGACAGCTTGGGCTTATAGTTTATTACCTGCAAACTGTCCCCAGGCCGTAAACCCTGGCGTAAGATTGAGAAAAAGGTAACAAGTTTCCTTTTAAAAGGAACCAGATTACTGGTATAAAAGGGGACAAATCGGCTGGGACAAGTTTTTATACAATTGGTACCGTACAAATACCTGAAATATTAGATGAAGCATAGTAGAGGACAACAACGGAAGATTGGTAATATTTTATTGAATAGTGCGCAGATAATGATTTAAGACTAGTTATATTGAGTACAACATTGGCAGAGTAACTGGACATGTGCGTGGGATCGCACTTGTACGTTCTGCGTATAGTCAAACATGCATACCGTACATAGCGTTTCGTGTAGTGATTGGCTGAAATTACCATAAATATAAGAAAGAAATGTGTAAGAAATTGTGCATTTTCAAGGGAAATATACGGAAAATATATGCGATGGAATACCAAAATTTGTGAATGGACTGAAGTGGAATTTTTGCACTGTATCTTTGACAGAAATATGAAACTGTAAGTAATGTCATTGAGTGCGGATGTTGTAATCCCTGAAACTAAAACAAGTCTCCTTTAAAAAGGAAATTGCCCTCAAGGTGAAGATAAATTTCCAAGTTCATGGGACTTCATTTTTTAACCATGAAACCCTTAAGCGCAAAAGGGAATGCTCTGTGAACAGAACAGATTGCTGATATTCCGCGCATGTGTACTATTGGCCACGCTTTACACGCATGAGGAACGTCGTACACTGAAGCTCACCTTGTGAAGTCATGCGTACTATATAGGAAAAGTTTATCACATAAATTCAAATGACCCTGATGTAAAATTCTTATTAAACCCCAAATTTGGGTAAAAACGATGTCACTGTTGTCAAATAGGTTGTTGTGAAAAGGATTTGTAGCAGTATGCCTATGTGCAGATGTAGTATTGCCACCCTTGGTCGCCCATAGTGGCCAATAGCAATGCCGGACTGCGTACAGTCTGGCAAAAAGAAATGGTTGTCAATGTTCTCCTTTTAGGTCACAGAAATGGCCTTGTACCACTATCATAGTTTCCACCTTTGCCACTAGATGGCGATAGTAATATCCGCACTTCCGGGAAGTTGAGCGTACATTGTGTACTTCTTGTATGCAGACCAAATAAAAGTTAGAAATCTCCCTCTTCCGACCAACATACATGCCCTATTTATACATGCATAAATTCTTCAGATGTGAAAAAACCTGAAAAGACTGACAACCATGTATAAATCTTGGTTTAAGTTAACCATGTGGTATTGTTCTAATAATTCATATAGTTTGACCTTACAAGTCCGAGGTCCGTGTTTCCTTTTCATAATAGTCTATGTAGGAGCTCCATGTGACGACGTTGTGGTTTTAGGCCCATCCGCCACCATCTTCTAGCACAAATAATTGACTGCACAGCTGAATACACAATATTTTATTGCAGATATGGCCCTATGTGGGTCATTGAACGCATAGATGTTCCAGGCCCAACCTCTTTACCACTACCCCCCCCCCCCCGCATATATTAGCACAAAGCTTGACTGACTGAACGTTATGAGCGCCTGTGGCCCTCGTCCAGTTGACCCACAACTGTGAAACATACAGAGTGGTGAAATAAGCTGGAAATGGTTGAATTTTAACACCACGTGAGCATGCATAAAAAATGTGTTTTAACATGTTTGCCCTTGCACACAAAGAGCAGCACTGTCTAGAAATGTCAACATCATCAGAGAGAGAAGGGACAAGAATATGGCTCGTGTATGTGAATGCTCAACAAAAGCTTACTTATCACCACAAAGATATACTATAGGTTCAACATCAAGATGCCAGCCATGTAGCTTTAAGTACATACACTCTGCCTTACGGGTGTTATAAATTATATCATGTTGGACAGCATAATTCCAACAAATAGACAAAAGTTCATGCAGTTCTTTTGCTGAGTGGCATATCAGAACTTAATCATCTGCGTAACTTGAGTTATTCACAAATTCTCCTGCAATGTTACAACCAATGCCACTGTTGGAAAGATCCGCGTTTAAATCATTTACGTGTACAAGTTAAAGAGGTGCGGGGAGATGATACCGCCCTGTCTCATGCCGTGAGAAACTGTAGACCGGTATGAAATAGCTGGTCCCCAACGAACACAAAACTACTTCATTGAGAACTAAAAGGCTAACAATCTTAAAATATACATTTGTGTGCTACGTTTTAACAATTTATACAAGAGTGTCCAATGGTTAACTCATTCGAAAGCCTTCTTGGCATCAATGAAAGCGGGGAAAAATACTGGCCTGCCGTGAGCCATATGGTATCGAATAGTTTCATACAGTGTGTGTGTGTGTTTTTCTAAGTTCGAAATGCCGATAAGCTAACATTTTTAATTGGTGGATTTAGATGGGATTATTTGTAGACACAGTTCATCGGATTTCAGCGCTTCTCGCCTTCTGGCTTGAAAGTCGGGTACATGACACCTACACAACTGATCAGTTATTGTAATATAATCATAATTATAATATCAGATTCTCTACTACCTCTTCCTTGTTCAAGACAAGAACTTCACATACTGTAAGTCCCTTTTTACAATTGGAGCTAAAGTTTGAAATGAGTTGCCTCAGCATGTCCGGGGTACTCGTTCATTTTACAGTTTAAAAAAAATGGTTGTACCTTAGATATATAATCAACACCATGGGTCCTATATAGACCATGTAATTGAAAAGATGGACCCAGGAACCATGCATGTGTGCATGGTGGGGTGGGCACCTGGATGCACAGGGTCGCATGGCTGTGTCTGCATGCTCTCTCATGACAGGATGGTTCATACAAGTATGCTGTGTTGTCCTGGCGGCAGTGCAGTTGTCTGCATGTGTTCCACAGAGGTTTCATTCACTTCTCTGATTCTTGATAAACCTTTTCTACATGATTTTTATACGGTGGCTCATTGGTGCCAACCTAATGTTATTTTTTTTATCTCGTAATTACGAGATAGTAACTCGTAATTACGAGATAAAAAATGGCATTAGGTTGGCACCAATGAGCCACCGTATTTATGTCTGAGTGTGAACCCAGACATTCATTCATTCTTTTTCTTTCTTTCTTTCTTTCTTTCTTTCTTTCTTTCTTTCTTGATGGATGGATTGATTGATTGATTGATTGATTGATTGATTGATTGATTGAATACCTCCAAAACTATCATAGGTCCAGGTAATCAATCCAGCTTGAATTGATCTTTATAACTACACATTTTTATAATTTATATGTGACCTCTAAAGGTCAAGGTAATTTTGCCATTTGAAATTTTCTTCGAGACATAACTCTGTAAATTTTAACCATGTTAGACCCAAATTGTTGGTATTGCAACACTGCATAGTTTTGTAATTTGCATGTGACTTCGTAACGTCAAAGGTCAGGGTATTTGAACTTTTGAAATTTTCATTCAGCCATAACTCTGTCAATTTGTATCCAATTTTAACCATGTTGCACCCAAATTGTAGGTATGACCCTCTAAAGGTCAAGGTCATTTGGACCTTTGAAATTTTCACCCACCACAACTCAATTTTCATTCAACTTTAATCATGTTGGGCTCCCAATTGTAGATATTGTAACACTTCATATTTTGTAATTTACATCTGACCTCTGAAGGTCAAAGTTCAACGTCATTTGGACCAGTGAAATTTCCATCTCCCAATCACTTGGTCAATTTTCATTCAATTTTAATCATGTTGGACTCTAATTATTGGTAATGGAATACTGCACATTGCTGTAATTTACATGGGACCTCTAAAGGTTAAAAGTCAATGTCATTTTGCCATTTAAAATTTTCTTCTAGCCATAACTCGGTAAATTGTTATCCGACTTTGATTATGTTAGGCTCAAATTGTAGAAATTGTAACACTGCACATTTTTGTGATTAAAATGTTACATCTAAAGATCAAAGGTCAAGGTTATTTGACCCTTTGAAATTTTCATCTTAGCCATAAATTGGTCAATTTCCATCCAATTTCAGCCATGTCAGCTTCAAATTGCAGGTATGACAACACTGCACATTTTTGTAATTTACATGTGACCCTTCAAGGTCAAGGTCTTTTGACTTTGAAACTTTCTCATCTAGCCACATTTACAACTTTTGAAGGCACACAGACAGATTTGCTTTGAAGCAATCTTCTTCCCTAGTTTTGGTTGCTTTCACTGAGCGCTAGCTGCTTTAAGAAGTGTGAATGTTCAAACAAACAAGATATGTTTGTAAAACATAAGATGCCCCCCTCCCTCAATACCCTTGCCCTCGCTACCCTATTGATAGTGGTAGATGGGGCACTTGTGACCTTACAAAATTAGTGAAGGTTGATCATACATCAATGTCACATATCTTTATACTTAAACCTAGCCCTTAAAAATGACTAAAAACCTGGGCAATATAAAAGTTATAGCTGAAAAATTAGTCATCATTTAGAAACCATATTCAGCAAAGTGGCTTTATGACCTTGGAAATTATGGCAAGGTCACTCATTTTCACTTGACCTTCTTCAGTTATCGTGCAAAAAAAAAGGAAGTCTACTGTCTGTGTGTGACCCTCAAAACTGGGTCAAGGTCACCCATCTACAAACTCAAACTAGCCCTTATAGGCAACCATAAAGCTGTGCAATATAAAGTGCTACCTCTAAAATGCAAGATATCATGCAGAAACAGTATTCAACCAAATGGCTCTGTGACCTTTGAAATTAGGTCAAGGTCACCCATCTTCAAAACTGACCTAGACCTGAATACGGACAATTATCCAGTGGAATATAAAAGTCCTAGTTTAAAAACCTCTTCAGTTATCATGTGGAAACCAACGTTAACTCAGGTACCAACCCATATTCAGTAAAGTGGCTCTGTGACCTTTAAAATGAGGTCAAGGTCATCCATCTTCGTACTTCGCCTAGCCCCAAATATGGACTATTATCCTGTGCAATATAAAAGTCCAAACTTAAAAACCTCTTCAGTTATTGTGCGCAAACCAAAGTTAAGTCAGGTACCACTGTGACCTTGGAAATTAGGTCAAGGTCACCCATCTTCAAATTTCGCCTAGCTTTTGACTAGAATAATACACCTATACAGTATCAAAGTCCTAGCTCAAAAACTTCTTGAGTTATTGTGCGGAAAACCACAGTCTACCGACCGACCGACCGACATGTGCAACGCTATATGCCCCACCTTCTTCGAAGGGGGGCATAAAAAGGGAGTCATCTTGTTTAACCTATGAATTAAATATACATTTGGAATGGAACCTCTGCGTATAAGAGCTTTGAAGATATTCAAGATTTAAACTACTCAAGAGCCGCAAATGAACATAAGTTAAAATTCTAGAACTTTTTTGTTGGTGTTCATGCGATGCGCGTACAGCACAAACCTATAAATTGAAGTTTGAATGGAACCTCTACGTAAAATAATTTGAAGATAGTCAGCATTTAAACTTTCCAAGTTCCCCTCATTAGCATAAATTACAATTCTACAACTTTTGCTTCTGCTCTTTTAAATGCACCTACAACACAAACTTATAAATTGAAATTGGAATGGCACATCTAGGCCTACCTGTAAAAGTTTTGAAGATATTCAAGATTTAAATTTCCAAAAGACTTCATTTGCATAATTTTCAAAACTATCACTCCACTTTACAAAAAGACCTGACTTTGTGTATGGAAGTATAGGCGTATTCATGCCAAGCTTGGAGATTCTATATGTGTAAGTCTCAAACAAATTGGCGGATAATTACTCTCTCTCTCTCTCTCTCTCTCTCTCTCTCTCTCTCTCTCTCTCTCTCTCTCTCTCTCTCTCTCCTCTCTCTCTCTCTCTCTCTCTCTCTCTCTCTCTCTCTCTCTCTCTCTCTCTCTCTCTCTCTCTCTCTCTCTCCTCTCTCGTGAGAGCGAGGGAGAGAGACTGTGTGTGTGTGTGTGTGCTGACACACAAACATAATGACAACTTTAAATTTATGGGCCTAATGAAAAATATCTGATGTTCATTCGTGGTGTTTCAACACCATCTATAGTACTCAGAATTAGGAAAATGGGATGCTGAATGTAAATGCTGCAAAATTGCTATACTGTGAAACCTGCCTTGAAAAACCACCCACAGAGATGGCCAAATTAAAAAAAAAAAAAAGTCTAGACCCGCATCTTTGAATGGATTGCGAAGCAGTCCAACCCTATACTAATCACTCTCCATGACACAGGATGTCATTGTATCACAGTACTTGGTACCTGTGGGTTGTAGTGTATTGACATTGTATCAGTCAGAGTAGTAAAGAACTCTTCCCACATGCTTCCCCGGTCGTGAATCGAACCCTGGCCGCAGAGGTGAAGGCGAGCGGGTTGTTGCGGCTCCGCCAACCGTGGCACAGGGGCCAAATTGTGGTTTCTGAAGACAGGTGCTGCGTTATTGGAGGTTTAAAAAAAAAAAAGAAAAGTACTAAGCAAAGTAGCGGGAAAAGGTGGTCTTTTCAAGATATGTGGCCTCTGACGAAGGGGGTTGTCTCAAGACAGGGACTAACGTATATGCATACGTGCACAGAGAAAGGTGCATCCGAACGAGAGAAACAAACAACAAAATAAAGCGTTATATCACTAGAAAAAGCCAAAACGCCGAGAAAAGATCACTTGTCGAGGTGTTTGCACTTGCATGCCGAGGAAAATAGGGGTCTAGGCATTTTATCCCCGAAAAGTGCTAAGGTAAGAATGAGAGGAGAAAGTATCTAGGTGTTTGTCTTTCCATTCCCACCACAGCTTCTCTCGGCGTTTTTGCCGGAAAACACCGAGATGAAGATGAAATTGCAATGCAACTCGGCGTAAATAATAATAATAATAATAATAATAATAATAATAATAATAATAATAATAATAATAATAATAATAATAATAATAATAATAATAATAATAATAATAATAATAATAATAATAATAATAATAATAATGTAACTAACTAACTAACTAACTAACTAACTAACTAACTAACTAACTAAATAAATAAATAAATAAATAAATAAATAAATAAATAAATAAATAAATAAATAAATTAAATAATACAAAACCGAGGGTCCCGTCGGCTAAAATTGCTATCTATGTGCAGCTAGGGTTTGTGTGCTTAAAAATAATAACGCATAATTGCCTTCTAAATGTACTTTTCATTTATGATTCGATTTGAAAATAATTAAGAAATATTGGGTAAATATGCTATTTAAAAAACAAAGGTCACACTTTTCTTTCCCTCGGTCTTGAGTTGCGGCCCTTTGGAAGTGAGAAGACGGCATCCATACAAAGATCAACTGTTCTGGCTTTTGAACGGCTCTCATGACAACTCTACTGAAGTGAAAAAGAAAAGAAAGGAAGGGGAACGGAAGAAAAAGGAAAGGAAATTGAAGGAAACAAATAGTAAGCAAATAAATAAATAAATAATTTCAGAACCGTTTTAATTGTCAATATTACGACCAGGTTGCAAAAAAGTTTTAAGTCTTTGTGTGAAATTTAAGAAAGATCAAAGTTTATACGCTGTTGATGTCCAGAAAAGGGGTCTCACCCCACCCCTCCCAGAAAAAGGCCCTCAAAGGAAATGCAGCAATCAGTGGGATTTGCATTGATGCCGTAGCATGTATTTTATGTGGACACCTATCTGAACCAGTCGCCAAATGGGGCCCGATAGAAGACAAAAGAAGGGACTGGCGATTCTGGCTGATGTTGCGTATAAAGGTGGAAGGGTTTATTACAAATTTAGCCTGGGCATGTTTTTAGAATCCGAAACAAAAATGCAAATTTTTCCGCCTAAGACTGAGAAAAATAGGAAATGATACAAAAAAAAGTTTCAATGTGCCACAGAACTCGCATATGTTCGTAAGTATTGGTGTCATATATATATATATAATATATATATATATATATATATATATATATATATATATATATATATATATATATATATATATATATTATACATATTACCAGTAACTGATTTCGGCGGGAAGTGCCACATTCCGGCATAGACAATGCAAAGAAGCAATAGATCGCGGCCCTCGACGGTAGACAGCGGTGATGCCGCTGGCTGACGCCGAAGTCCAATTAGGACATTTAGAACTTGGCGACAGCTAGAGTTTTTATGGTATCAGTAAAACAGACATGGATAAAAAAATGCAGCAAAATGTATTTACTGCACAAAGTATGAAACAAAATGTACCCACTAGTCATGGAAGATATAAAAATACAACGACTCCTGCTGATATGTAAAACTGCATTCATACATTCTGTATGATTAATCTACAAGAAGAATTAGCCATATATAAATAACACGTTTTGCAACACAAAAATATTATGCATGTGGTTGCCACAACCCGTGCTGCCACCTACTGAGAGATAATGGCAGACCATAATATATGTTATGCCAGGGGATACATGTGCATCTTTCCCCTTTGTTCAGCACACCCATGACATCATGTCGTGCCAAAACGTCTGTCCCGAGGTGGATGCTGCAGGAGTCATGATTAATGACGGAAAATAACCCAATACGGTATGACGTTGTGCCCTCTTTTGAGTGGCGATCCTCAATCCCGGCTTGGCTCGATGGCAGCTTCCTGACTCAAGGGAGGGGGGTTGAGGGGGGGGGTGAGGGTGTAAAATGATCTCTCACATTATGTGGTCACTTACCTGTGGCAAGTGGTTAATGTTCTGCATTTTATACACACAGTTTCAAATATTCAAGTACATCATAGTACTCCGCAGAACATGTCACAGGCATGTATTGAGATATTTTTGTGATTCAGCAGAATTCATTTTAGGTAACTTCTTAATGAAAAAAAAAAAAAAAAAGTAAAAAATTATGTCCAATTAAAAGTTTTTGTGCAACAGAGCTTTCTTGTTTTTGCCTTTGACTCGTATTCTTTTTTCTTCTTTCTTTCTTTCTTTCTTTCTTTCTTTCTTTCTTTCTTTCTTTCTTTCTTTCTTCTTTCCTTCTGCTTTTTCTTCTTTCTTGCTTTCTTTCTCTCGTTATCTTTTGCATTCCCACTTGTCACCCTATGGGAACAAAGAGGCCCCCATAGATGTACCCTCCCCCCGCAAAAAAACAAAAAACAAAAACAAAACAAAACAAAACAAACTCCCCCCTCCAAAAAAAAAAAAAACAAAACAAAACAAAAAAAACAAAAAAAAAACAAAGCAAAAACAAAAAATGAAACAAAAACAAACAAACAAACACCCCCTACCCTCCACCCACCCACCCACCAAAAACATAATAGAACAAAACAAAACTAAAGATACCTGCTCTTAATACTTTTCCCACTTGTTTACTACACTACATATTTGACCAGAGACAATACTCCAGTTCAAGAAAATATTCAGTAATTCTGACGCCGCATCTTAAAATCAAATTTCACCCTCTTTGACCAGATAGAATTGCTTCTTGCTTGCGTAAAATTTGATGTAAAATAGATATTTTGCTCAAGAATATAATTTTCGATGCAACTGTGATCAAAGGTGTCACATTCAATATACAGTGCTGATAGGAATGTTTACCTTCTTGATTCAGCACCCGTTGATGTAGTTTAATCTGTCAATAAATAAATCTGGTACACAATGTACAAGCAGCGCCACCTTCCAGTGAGACAGGAAACTATGTAAACCGGAAGTGTAAGTGGCTTCTCAGAAAGATGGTGGAAACGAAAAAAGATTAAGCAGAATCGGCCGGTTGAGACAGTTGTACCATGGTAAATCTGGTGGTGTGCGACAAGAAAACCGACAAACTATCATCTTACCACATTGTCATGGATCCTGATGAACCATGCAGTCCAGGTAGGCAGAGATACATCATTTACTGTTGAAAAGTTGGACGTGTGATGAAAAGTCAATGTCAGTGTCAGTCAGTCAGTGATGATTTGATGATGTCCTGGTGTGATGGGCAGACGCTGACTGAGTCACCGTTTGAAAATGGAATTCTTGGTGAATTTCGTGGAAAAACATTACAGTCAGATAAATCTATGCGTATGGTTTTCTCAACAAGGTAAGTAAAAATTGTCGTGGGGAGTGTCAAGTTGCAGGAAACTAGCATTAACTGACTGGGACAGGTGAGTAACTTGTCGCTGACGCTGTCTGTCGCAGATTGCAATCACACATTCACCTGTTTATGACGGCGTACGACTATCGTACAGATGTGGCTGATACCGTGTGCTTATCATGCTTATACACAGTAAGACCAGGGACCTGCTTAATCACTTTAATGGGTCCCTGATGAGAAATAGTGCCAGGTCGGACCATAAAAGGCATAATAAAAAAAAAACACTCATTAAACCTGCAAATTATGTATGTCAAACATATCTGAATACAGACTACAGAGTACAGTGGCTGTTGTTTTCATTGAGATTGTTAGCCTATTACTATGTGTAGATAAGCTGGGACATTGTCCAGTAAATCAATTTGGAAACTTGTTGCTAACCAGATTTCATGTGTCCTTCAAAGACAAAGGGAAGGCATTGCATTGACAGGATTTCCTTTTTACTGTCATGATATCTCAAAAAGCAAGTAGAGAGAGAGAGAGGGGGGGGGGGGGATTTCCAGCAATCTGCATTGACATTTATTTGTTTCAGTTTGTTATGAAAAGTGGCACTCATGCAGCCCTATTATTCAGGAGAAGATAAACTGAATAGATACCTACTGTGAGTGTGCATGATTTATTCTTTACAGTGGCCAATTTATTGATGGGCATGCATTGATCAGCTTTTCAAATGCACATCTTTTCCTTGAGCCTGTACTTTATTTGAGGGTGTAACACCACCAGGGAGGGGTTTGTGCCTGTAAGATAACCCAGCCACATTCAAAATGTTCAGTGAACACCTGGACTGAAGGCTTGGGTGTTAGAATGGCTGCCAGGTCAGGACACGCTCACATATCCCAGGTTAAACAATATTTAGCTTCAATAAAAAAAGTCTCATAATGTATGCACTGGGGCATTTCTGTAATACATTTTAGACAGACAAAGTCTGATAATTTTCCCTTCAGCTCTGTAAATCACAAATTTTATAGATAGGTACATGTAGATAAATAAATAATGTTTAAGCTGAAACAAAACATGCATGTATTTGTCAGTTTATACACACTGTTATTAATTATAGAGCTCCTAATGTTAGCTGTGTCTTCTATTTTCATGTTTAAATTACACCACGTTAGAAGTAGCCTATCTACATTGTGACGTCCTCACGAATAATCAGTCTCATTTAGGTAGACCTATGTGTTACAATGTATGCAACACAGCCTGTCTCTCTGTAGGTGGATTGAATTTCAAATCGTGACCTAAAGAGGATAGATGTACACGATTTTTATTTCTTATTATTCTGGAGGAAAGATAGTAGACTTGTCTTAAAGAACAGCCATGAAACATAAAACTTTTCATTATCTTTAAAAAAGTTCTATCACAGAAGCAAAGCACAATTTATCATCATTGGTTTAGATCTACATGTATTTTTATTCAAATAAGGCGAATGGGGAAAAAGGGCATTGCTCCTATAAATCCCTTTTGCACATGAAAAAGTAAGAGAGAAGAAGACAATACAAACAAGAAGATGCTGATGCCCAGAATGGGTATCACTGCACAAAAACAGATAGTTGGGCAAAGCCACACAAGGAGAATTGTTGACAAGACAAGACATCACTGATAGAATAAAAAAAAGTAATGCAGGGTTCCCAGCATTTTGTGGAAGTTGATTTCCCTGAGATATTTCTAAATTTCTATGACAAATTTAAGGCTACTATACCATGAGAAAGCTAAATATGAAAGTAACACCTGTTAAAGTACAGTGAATGTGCCCCCCCCCCCCCCCAAAAAAAAAAAGAGAATATAAGAGTATCAAGCTAGCCTATTACATTTTCTTTTTGTGAATTTCAGTGTAACATACCCACTCAGAATGACAATAATTGTTTTACACTATAACTTGGTGTAACATCTGACTTGAGATTTCAACATAGAGAAAGCTATAGTACCTGTATCAGGGGTCAACATTAAGCTTTTTGACTGGTTGTCCCCCCAAAACTTTCTCAACATTTTTGGGCAACCACTGGGTTCAAGTCCCATATTGGGTAAAATTCTTGGTTGCCCTTACTAAAAATTTGGTTGTCCTGGACAGCTGAACTACCCTTGATGTCAAGCCCTGTATATTTGTTAACACAATTACATCAATTCACTGAAAAGTTGCACAAAAGAACTTCAAGAGTAAGCAAGAAGTAATTGTGCCGATTTATCAAATATCGTGCTGCCAAAGTGAGTTACATTCAACTACAGAAATGTTGTTTACAGTATAGGTATATGTTATTTGTTATAAATTTCCCGTTTAAAGTACTTCAAATAACAATAATTGCAATTTTCATTAATTAACGGTGCATACATTTATACCACTAAACACATGTATTTATGCTGAAACCCCCAACTTTCAATGAGAACATTCAACTTTACCATCACAAGATATTTATAAATGCTACTTTGTACTGTTTTCATAAGCTTTAGTTAGATACTGTTTTGTACTAGTTTCAAAAGCTTTGGCTAAAACCCAGAAGATACCCGCATTAGCAATCTCTAGTACTACAAAGAAGTGGCTAAACTTGATGCCACCAATATTTATATATAAGCAAGATCAGCAAGTAAGATCACTTATACCAATTCACTGAAATTCTATGCAAAAATACTACAACAATCAGCCAAAAGTATGCAGATATAATAAATATCTTGCTCCAAACATGGGTTACATTGGACTTCAGAAATCAGTAATTATGCAGATATATTTAATATTTTGATGCAAAGTTAGTTACATTCAGCTACAGAAGCCTTGATTTACAGTATATGTACATGCTATTTTTTTAACCAGTTCCCTCTCAAAGTACTGGAAACAATAATTATTGCAATATATTCTTTGCTGAATGGTGCATACATTTATACGACTGAATATATGCTGAAATCTTCAACTTTCAATTAGTATACATGTATATTCACCATCATAAAATATAAATGCTATATTGCACTAGTTTCATAAACTTGGGCTAAAACCCAGAAGATTCTAGCATTAGCAATTTCTGGTAATACAAAAAAGTGGCTTAACTTGATACCACCAATATATCAGCAGATAAGAAATGTAAATATACTTGTAGCAAAGATCTACAATGGAGACCCATGCATTAATGAAACTCGCGTCACTTATCTTCATCACAGTGGGTACATGTATACACTGTACATGAATTACAAATACATGTATTCATATTGGAATGATTAACTTAACTACTTGAAATATTTTCTCATAGTGTCCTGTAAAGATACAGATGTTATTCTGACATCCAGGAACCCTTTGACCTTGAACACCAGATAATTATTTACAAAACACCCCTGCCAGAAGAAATGTCTTAATTAGAGTGTGTTTCAATGTCAAAATTGCATTTAGAACTTTGGGTGAATCACATTGTTTACAGTTTCTGCAAAGAAGAAGACAGCTTGCTAACAATACCAATCTGCTTCTTGATGTCTTCTTCCATTTGATTGGCTTACTGCCTCATGGCATTAGACTTGGCAAGAAAGGTAAATTTGTTTTTTTGCTCTGCCCGCAGTGCCTGCTCACTTGCCTTCTTATCCAGTGCTTCAACAGTTTGCTCCAGCTTTTTTAGTCTCTTCTTTTCTTCATTGAGGGTACTTTCCTCTGCAGCTCTTTTTTTCAGCTTTGCTTGTTCTTGCAATTCTTCTTTTTGTGCATACAGGTGAGCATTTTACCATCCATAGGCATTATTGCAGAAGCCCTGGTGTAACCTCAAAGTCAGCAACAGGAATTCCAGACAGAGCAATTGGGTCAAAGACCATTGTTTGTGCCACCAAGGATTATTTATTCAGATTTGGTGCCAGACGGTCACTGTTTATGGAGGACCCCCTTTTGGCTGCTGCTTGGTCATGTGATGGTGTCATGAGGCGCTGGGTCAGATACCACAATTCCTTAAGCTCTTGCTTTTGTGGCAAGTCAGTCACTGTGTAAAAGAAGGTATCAAGCCATTCTGTGTCTATCACAAAGGTTTCACATTCCATCTTAAATTTTCACTGAAGCAAGCCTAGCAGTTCTCTGAAATGACGTACATGTAGTGTCTCATCACACTCACGATCTTGTTTTCACTTGCAATCTGCAAGCTTGTCCAGTACTCTCCTTAGCTTGTCTGCTGCACTATGTAGATCAGCCACCATGAACCTTGGATCAATTGCTTGAAGCCCATGCATCAAGGAGTATCGCAGTGGACATCTCTCAAAGATCTTCTGTGTCATCACTGAATACAGGTTCCGACATGCAGCAAGAAAGTCCTTCCGTGTCATGGGGCAAGATGGCCTTAGGTTTGAGGGCCTGGTCCATTGCTCTCTTTGCTGCATAGAATGGGGATTTGGTCGAGTGGATATGTGCGTTTCCCATTTCTGCTAGGCGACTGGTGCCAAAGATTGCAGGTTCGAGTCCCGCTCGTTCCGAACATTAAATGTCCTGGGTCAACCTTATCAGTGTGTAGCCACTTTGATTTATCATCAGTAGTAACATTAGCCAATTTGTAGGACATGTTGGCCTCTATCAGAAGTGTGGCCTGGATGAACGTGGTCATGAGGCTGCGTATGATCATGTGTGATGAATGGCAACCTAGGCTTATCAGTCTGATACCTCTTTGGAAATGGCTTCAAAAGTTTGGCTGTAGATATGAAAACCTCTAGCTTTGCCAGCACTAGAGGATCATGAAGTACAAGTCAGGATGCAACTGTTTGGATCTTGCTTTTTGGCTTCTTTAGAGTTTCCTTGATGTAATTCACAAGGTTGGGCCAAATTTGTATGGCTTGCTCAGCAACAATACCATCCTCCACCCATCTAGTACTGCAGAACTGGAGCCCAAAAACATCACTTTTGTTATGACCTTGAAATCTGCTCATCTAACTGATGGATCTGAAAAAAAAGATACCATATGGCACGAAGAAGCTTTTCCAGATTTCAACCTGTTCTTTGTACATGTTGTATGCCAGTGGAGAAGCCTCCGTGAACTACATGTATGTGCACAGCTCTACATACACCAAGCAGCTGAGGCATACTAGGGTCACAGTGCTTCCTGGCTTTCATCAGGGTATCCAATAACTTGAAGTTCACACTAGGGCCATCCATTGACAGTTGTTGCATGGTTTAGCTTTGATGTACCTTGCTTGAATGTAGATACCAGATCCATTGATGTGGCGTGTCTCAAAAACTGGTTGGCCCAGTATTGGGACACAACCTTGTCTCCAGTGAAGTAGCGCACATTGATATCCATCAGTCCCTCTTGGCAGGTAGAGCTCAGTGACTCATCAACACTGACAACAACACGCTGCGGCTCTGACCTTATCAAGCAACTTGTCTTTGAAATATGGTGCAATACCAGAGCACACAAGGAATGCTTGTGTACTTGATGCACATTTGAAATTTCTTGCTGTGTTACTGTCTGTAAACATGGCCCGGAATACAACTTCAATGTTGGCACTAGAGGAAAAATGTAAAATTTGAACTTTTCAGCCAGCCCAGATAGCTTAGTTGACAAACCAGTCAGCTGAGGTAAAGAAGGAAACATTGCTATATTACAACAGACTGGGGAAAACTATTGTTTGATCATAATGGAAGCATCAGCTTCAGGAAGTTCTTTTTTTTTTATTTAAGAACAATCACCAAATGTGGACATTTTTTTCCTGAGTAACCTCTTTCAAAGATTTATGATATCCGCACATTAAAAATAATATTGATGTCATGTCAATAGAACTGTATTTTGCTTTAATGTTATAACAAGTTTGTTCCTTACATGTGGGCCCCTATATATATATATATATATATATATATATATATATATATATATATAGTATGTATATATATATATATTATATATATATATACATGTATGTATATGTATGTATATATATTTATATATATATGTGTATATATATATATATATATATATATATATATATATATATATATATATATATATATATATATATATATATATATATATATATATATATATATATATATATATATATATATATAGTGCTGAGTCCATTATTAGGCTTATGTCAGTTGACTCAGGTTTGCTAATAACACATATGATAGAGTTGATCAGGAAATATGGGTCAAAACTGGGATAATGAAATGCACCATAATTATTCAAGACTCAGTGTTACTGGTTATCTGAAAGAGGAATACAGCCCTGTGTCCTCAGAAGGGAGTCTTGAGAGAAAGCAGCAGTGGTCTCTGAAAAGAGGGAGTCAATTTTGCAGGTCAGTTGCCTATATATACGTGATAGATATATATGTGTAAACATGTCTTGAAAGAGACCCTAGGGATGACCAATGATGGTCCAAGATAGGCAGTCTGAGGTATTAATAGCATGAAAAGGATTAAGGGGGGGGGTGCAGTATATTTATGAGGTGGTCAGTCAACAGAGGTGGTCTCTCGTGGGAGTGGTCTCTCAAGACAGGGACCACTGTAGAATGCATATTTCCAGCTCAAACATGTCAAAAGCATGTGTCCCTGTTTCTATTGCCCAAATAAACAGCCTGGCAGATTATGTGGTTAATCAATTTGTGGCCAGGGCTGAACAATTTGCACATGCCTGCCAGCTGGGGGCAAGCCCAAAGTGGACTTGGACAAGGGAAAATGCTGGGGCTCTTGGTGTGATGTATTATTCATTACAACACACATAAAGATGATAAATAATCTGATATATTTTTTTGGCATAATCCAGAAGGTTGGATACCTGGATCTTTATTATTTACAAATTGTGATAAAAATATGAACTTGTGCTCATCTCATATATGTGTTTCCCCTATCCTAAACCATTTGTGGTTAATCCTTCAGGGGTAATGCCCTTTGCCTGCTGATCATCAATAAAATAGTGCCAATCAGGAGTATAGTTATGATTTTTTCATTGAAATAACAACATGGCCATAGTTGAAAAAAGAAAAGAAAGAAGTCCAGGACTCCTGGTCAACAGCTTTCCTAGGAAAGCTGGTGGGGCAGTCTGCTGACCTACTTGCCTGGGAATGTTGGGGCAATCTGTTGATGCACTGTGAAATCTGGTGAAAATCTTGATGGTAATTCCGCTTGTCCTGGAAAATGTAATTAAGTGATATTCTATTAAAGCAATACCTCATTGTATTGACACTATCTGTTCCATGTAAAATGTGTCCGGTATCTGAATATTTTTTTCATTACTTTTGAAATTAGTTGAAAACACTGATGCAGACGACATTTGACCACCAGCTGGTTTTACTCAGTTTAAAGGGGGAGCCAAGGATTAAACAACACATATTCAGGACTGGAAGTCAGATTCTTTTGTTGTTTGACTTGTTGATCTGACCTATTCTGTGATAGAATAATTCCTAATAGGTGCAACACCTTGATAATGTGAACAATTCTCCAAACGATCCATTTAGTGTCACTTTCTGCTACAATTAATGGGTAAACCATGGGTAAACCATAGGTTCAGCCCAGTCATTCACCTTCAGGCCCTGGGTTGGAAAAAAATGGCAAGTCCCAGCCCCCAGTATACTCACATGATGGGGCTTAGTGGGAACCCTCTGCAGGGATGTGCTCTATTTTACTGGACACTGATGCTTGCTCAAGACTGGGCCTACATGACTCGAGTCAGCCAGACCTGAAATTCTGAGTCATCTGATTAGTTTGCTGTGTGCATACTTACTGCTAACAAGAGGTTGGTAACTGAGGGGCACTGTAGTGGGAAAAAATGTGTGAAGTGAGGCACAGATGAAAGACAAGTTGTACACATTGTGTATACAGTGAAACCTCGTTATAACGACACTCAGACACGTGTATACAGTGAAACCTCGTTATAATGACACTCAGACAACAGATTCAATATAATGACACAAATTTTCATGGGAAAAAAATTATTTTCTTTGTAATTTGATTCAGTTAAATCTGACACATTTCTTAGGGAACAGATGGTGTCAATGTAAGGAGTTTTCACTGTAAATGGCACATATCCATATTCTGACATTCCACATGTGGCATGTCAAAGTATATATATAAATCTTTATAACAAGATATAATAATACATATCTCATCACAAGGCCAACCACAGGTACATGTAGTATGATATATTATATGGTATGTTGTAACCATGATTAACAGTACTTCAAGTTATGACATTAAGGCCCTGCACAAGTAGCCTGTCTGTAAGTCCTCACATAATTTATGTTAACACTTTACTGGGGCAAGCTTTTAAGCAGCTAACAGTGCCACAAGACAATGACTTTAGCTGTCTGGGTTTGTCGGAAACACGTACTGATACCCTTAAATCTAACACAAGTCTGTCAGCTTTTCCCGAAAGTCAAATCCAAGGACAGTACTGTCATTGCCTTTGAGTGCAGGAACTGGAACACACACGCAAACACGTCTTGTCTGGCCCTATAAAACAAAACCCAAGACCAAAACATTTCCATGTATGAGTTGTATGTCCATACCGTAACATTTAGATTTTGGTCAAGTATGTAAACCAAAGGGTCTGTACTGTTGCATATATAACATTAATATATATGTAATCACCATGTATGTATAACTTTATGTAGTTACCAGCTGAAGACCCTTCAATTTATCTGGGCTAATACAGCATATGTCAAAATTCTACAGAAGAACATGTACAATGTGGACAATAGTACTTCCATATATGGGTTAGACAGTGACAGGTTAGCTTATGGAGAGTAAAGAATTTGGACTGTACTGTGGAATTGGGTGATGACTACCAGGAAGTGGTTCTGGAAAAAAAGGAGACAAATACAATATACATATACATGTATAGGAAAATTCACAATCCTGACTTTTGGGTATAGCCCACAGTCATTTGAGGTATACAAAGGTATGCAAGTATTATCGGCCGCTTACAGTAATTTTTTTATTGAAAAGCTTTACACTGTAAGAGCTATAATGCAAAGTTGTGCGTCTCTTTACATCACTATGCCAGCATTAAGCATTAGCCAAATAGCCAGTGGCTAAAAAAAGGTATGATTTGACAATCAGAATGTTGTGTAGATACAATAGCAGACAACATTGAGGATCCTGTGCAAGATTCTTTGAAATCTATGAAAGTCTACAGCATAAATCATTTAATACCCAGAATGAAATTAAAAATAAAAGTGACAAGTCAGAAGACTGAAATGGAGAAATAAAGAGCAGATGGCCTCCACCCATTTCGGGGCTGTATGCCCCTTCCTCAACGCTTTGGAGGCCACCCGAAATTTATTAACACATTACAACGCTTAAGTGGGTAAATGAGGCTGTCTGATATTATATATTTATTGGGGCATATTCTGAGTCTCCTGAAATCTTAAAATAGAAATGTTATTGCTGTTGCTCTCTTAAGTCACTCCATTGTTCTTTCGGCGGTCTTGTGATGACATCATGAAGGCGATTAGCTCCATTTGCAATTAATAATATCTTGTGGCTTAATTAAACTTATCGACCATGATTGTACTTAATTTAAGATGAATGAAATTTATTACATGCATAGTCCATAAATTTTCTGTCTTCTTGTGCTTGTGCAGTCTTCTTACATGTTGTACTGGCCATTTACCTGAAACAATATATATTAATTAAATATTATATAAAAAGTATTTAAAAATTGGTAAAAATTATTTAAAAGTTAGTCAGTGACATCAGGGGGGGGGGGGGGGGTCCTTCATCTTCGTCATCTAATATGTACAAATCATTCAATACTGATGGGATAGTCTTGAAGAGTTCTGTGTCCCACTCTGGATATACAGGGAATGGCCTGGGTAAGGCTTGCCCTATAAACCCCTGCAAAAAAGCTGGCTGATAAGAGAGAGGATTTTGGACTATAGGAATCCAAGGGATGGGGTTCTTTACATTTTTTCATGGTAAGGCATTCAGTGGACAGGTGCAGGAAAGAATACCCCTTGGATATATGGGACCTTAATGATGAAAACGAAGTCGACAATATTTATGTCATGAGATGCTGCTTGTAATTTTCAAAGGGAAAAGGATGTGTGCCATAGATAATGATTGGCATCAGATCTCGTAGGGTTAATTACTGTGACTATCCTTCACACAGGTTTGGGAGTAGGATTGGGATCATTTATCGAAATACCAAAATACCCCGATACTATCCCTGTACTTAACAGTATCGTGATATGATTCTTGTGTATCGAATTTCACGATACGATAAAAAAACTTCACTTTTACCATAAATTATGAATTTTACAGGAAGAATTTTTTAAAATCATCCCTAAGCTTGTATGGAGATGAACAGCTGATAATTTCACAGCCTGCATCATGAATTCATTGCTGTAGACATGGCACAATGATTTGTCAAAACATTAGCACACAGGCTGTGATACTGACTGTTGCATGTATATTCAAAGAGTGTGGTCACTTCATACACTCTGATGATGCAGGATGATAAGTATTGTGAAACATGGCTCTGTACCAAAAAGTATCATGATACAGAAATTAGTAACAATACCCAACCCTACTTGGGACTAGTGTATTATCCTTTTTGAGTCACCCTGGTTTTTTTAAGCACCCGGCCTTCCCAACTTGTTCTGGCACAAAATTCGGAAATATTAGAAAAGGACTTCATATCTGCTTTATGATAATGTACTTGTTACAGCTAAAATGTTTCAAATTTAGTTTTATTTGTAACTAACTGAACTAAATTTCCTTAGTGCCCTGGGCACTTAAAAGGGTTAATACAGTAAGTGCCAAGTCCATGCCAGGAAAGGAAAGCACCTGTAATATCTCTCTGGCTCAAGATTGGCCACATTAGACACATCTTAAGAAAAAGAATATTTCTACATAGAGAGAGCCTTTGGTAAGAAGAGTCTTCAGAGCGGACAGCCATCACAATACAAGAGTGGGGCACAGTAAGTAATACAGTGTAAGAAATAGCTGGTATCACATTGCAATTTGCTACACAGACTGAGTGTCATTGCTACATGCATACCTTTTGCTGAAATGACATGGCATTTCCTCTATTGTGTACTGGTAGCTTTTCATATTGGGGAAGAAATGTGAATTGCTTTTCAGTAGTCAAATCTCATCTCCTGTGCTGTTTGTATGATTGGTATGTGCATGTACTTATGTTCCTGATTTATTGTACATAATCAAGAGCTGGGAAAACAACTTCATTACATGCAACTATTTCCTCATATTTCATTTCCAGGTTGTTACCGGTAAAAGCTTTGTTTTGCTGGATGAAGTGTGTATGTGTGTGTGGGGGGGGGTGGGATGTGAGTGGGGAGAACACATTTCACATGCGTGCCACATGCTATACACTGACACACTGATTTTTTAACTGTTTGTGGACTGGGTCAACAGCATTCCTCTGTGCACTCACTTAGGATGCACCCAGAACGCACAGAGGGAGGCTGTTGACTAATCAGCTTATAGTTTATCAATGCAGCATCTACAGAATCGGGTCAGGTTGTGTATAATTTTCCTTCCACATAACTGGGAGGCCTGTGATTGGCTACCATCGTGAAGTCATTATCATCGCATGATAAGAGCCCAAATCTGTCACTTGTGTATATTGAATAAAACATTATAAATATTAGGTTTATTCTGTAAAGTATACTTATATGTTTGGGCTCGTATTCTACACCATCCACGAGGATATATATTTCCTTGCCAGCACTCCAGCACTTTCTTACAGTATTAGTTACAGTAGGCCTACCACACACGACCCTCATAACAGTATTTGGCGGTAATACTGCTTGGACCCAGCACTCGAGTGATTTCTCACAGTATCAGATCAAGTACTGGATCTGGATTTCCTTTGTATATTGTCTGCAGTACCAGGACCAGCTCTGTAGTTGCTTTGACAGCCAAAACCGGACGATCTGCAGCCCCATTTCTGGTAATTTTTGATGGGGAAAAATATATACCTGCTGGTACATCAGTGTTAGGTTATTTGGGGTTAACTCTATGAGTGCCATATTTTCGACTGAGTCAACAGCTTTCTTTGGCACTCACAAAGCACACCCAGGAAAGCCGTTGACCTATTTAACCTTTATATTCTATGTAACTACAGGCACCCTGGTACATGGATGTCTTTTTACAAGGAACGTGAATCAAGCACCCTTACTGTGAGTCAGACCAACTCGTAAAGTAGTCCAACTTTAGTTGCAGTTAGCACTGGAAGACTTACTAGATTTGTTCATCATCATTGAGCAAAGTAGAAAGTAACGTGTATGTGAATATGATTAATTTTGGGGCTATATCTACACAGTGGTACCTGCCACATGAGACCTGTTTGCATGGATTGTCTCATCATTGCAGACAAATACATTGTTAGGTAGGAAAAGGTAACTTTTTGAATTCATAGGGATTCATAGCATTACTTGCTGACTTTTGGTAAATATGTATTGTGGGACAAATAGCCAAAATCCCTAAAGTCAAATCCCATGTGTGTGGTCAGTTGTGGGGGGGGGGGGGAGCATAAAGGACAATTTATTTGTTAATTTAAAAGGTTTCCTGCATGTACTCTTTAACTGCATCAGGGTATTTTTTTCATGGCAGTAGGGGTGGCCACACACAGCAGGTACCACTGTCTGTCTATCATAACACACATACATTATTCATATGTAACGTGTGCATCACACATACATACATACATGTACATACCCGTATACCATGTATACATTATACATACATACATAAATAAAAATACAACAAAATTAAGTGAACAGAACCTTCTGCATGAATTGATGAATATCTATGAAAGGGTATGTAATTCGAAACACCACAAGCTTTTGTCAGGGTTTCAATTTAAATTTAAGTACTGGGTGGAAGAGGAAAAGTAGAGGGGTGGAAATAAAAGTATTGGCAATGTATAATTTTTATGTTATTTTCTCGAAAGTAGGAGTAGGGCCTGTATTTTTCCTTTTCAAAAAACTAGAAATTCCGTTTCACCAGCCAGAAATTTCCAAATTCCGTTTCAGTAGTTCTCTTTGTATGTAGGTAAAACACATTAAGGCAAAACAGCAAATTCCGTTTTAGAGGTGACAAAGATTCATTATTCTGTTCCGTTTCTGTTAAAAACGGAAAAATACAGGCCCTATAGGAGGAGCATCTTATATGTTTTGACAGGCAAATGCACCACCCACTTCCTTGTTTTGAAAACACTGTTTTATTTCCTATATTAAACTGATAATGTCCTGTGTCAGATGCAGGTTGCTTCAGACAGCATTTGTATCTGCCATCATACATGTATTGCGTGCAGCATAATGGCTTATATTTACAACAAAAATGAGTGCAAACAGCAAACAAGACAGGAATCTTTCTCACCATGTTACAGTAATTGTTTACATATACTTCCAGGTTTAGACAGTAGCGGCAGGCCAATGTGGAAATCCTACTGTAAGTATACCATGCATATACTTTATAGTCCACTCTTCCGAACTCCTAAAATGGCATATACATGTATTTTATAGTCTTAAAAAGTCAAATGAAACAGGTGTATCTAAACTTAAAAAACCTGTAGCCAAAATTGGAAATATGGGCAAGATAAGCAAAGATTTGCCATGGCTCAGAAAAAAATAATTTAAAAATATTTTATCCCTTTGTATGTTTATTTGACCAAATTCAATGCAATATTATGTGTAACTGGCTAATGATGACAGCACTTCCTGATGAAGCCATCTCAGATATGTACATATCACGTGGTGACAATCGACCAGTTGACCTTCGCTACTGAATTGTCCTCTAGCCAAATAGCCAATGGTAGAAAGGTCTCATTTATCTAACAAAATTTGTAAACGTCAGTTGAATGTATAACAATTCAGAGGTACACATTACCATGGTGTTTTACTTCCTTATTTGAATTTAGTAATTAAGATAATTTCAAAATCTTGTTTATGTAATAAAGCTGGTAATCATATAAGCCAAATGGGTTAAGTATGCATTTCGGAGTGTGTTTGACTTTTGATACAAATATTCATGGCATTTTACACCTTTATTAAAATTTACCAATACATGTAACCCCAAAATTTTATTTAGCTTGCAAAGTTTGCAAACACTAGCCAAACAAGTTAATTATATTTCAGAGTTTATGTAACTTTTGATATACAAATGTATTAAGCATAATTTCAAAGTGTACAATTTTATTCTGTACATAAAGTTGAGCAAGTGATTTGACCAGCTTTAAAGCTGACAATACTCATTATCAGCATTTGGCTAAAGAGCTTAACTTTGCTTTAGCCAAAGTGGCTACAGTGGTAACACGCCCAGTGCCAGCCTCAGACTTAATGAGCATTTTAACAGCAGATGGTTGGATGGGGAGGGAGAAAAACAGTCACAGTGTCTTTAATACATGTACTTATTAATTATATTTTTGTGTGTCTAGTGCAGTGTTCTCTGCAGCTCAAAATAGAGGGGAGATTTACCCTGCCTTTTTCTTTTGCTCCCTGCCCTTTTTCTTTGCTCCCTGCCTTTTTATTTTGCTCCCTGCCCTTTTTTTTCTGACCTATACACCGGGTCTATACACCATGCCTTGATAAACTAGGGTATATTTGTCATATTTTCCCTAATTTTTAGTGATACAATTTGTAAGCTGAACTCATAAAAATTCTTTACCTTAACGTGGGTACAACTGTTAAGAACTTTCTGGGTTTTGCATCAAAACTATGCCCTTTTTGTAGAAGTTGACCTTTGAGGTGCCCTTTTTGGTCCTTACCACATTAAAAAAATGCCCTTTCTAGATGTAATTGCCCTGCCTTTATGAAAAGCTGCAGAGATCACTGCTAGTGTGCAATTTAAACATTTTGAACAGTGTGGGATATGATTCTTTGGATTGTGCACTGCATGTGTGCCTTCATTTCAGTAACCTGAATTTGTCAATATGTTCTATTCATCAGGCATAAAGGACTATTTGCTAAAATGTTGTCCACCAGTTGCATAGATCTGACTTTTGCCTGCTTGATGATGACATTTTCAATGATTTCATCATTTAAAGACACATTGCAGAGAATGTTGGTCCCTTTCTCATGCTTTCTGTTTAGAGGATGCCAACATTGATTGCCTTCGATTACAGTTTTCCTATGTATTTACCTACACTATCAAAATACCAAGAAAGGGCTGCTTTCTCGGTGTGTTGCTGAAAATTGTCAATGCAAAATATGGTCCCATGGTGTTTCTTGGCATTTTTGGTCGAGAAATGCCAAGGTGGAATATTGTTCTGTGTGTTCCTTTGCAAAAACGCCAAGGTAGAAATTGACAGGAAAGGACCTGGCCGTTTCTCAGCAAAAACACCAGGAAATGTTGAGCTAGGAATGGGCAGGCAAGGGACCTCGGCATTTCTCAGGTAGGAATGAGCAGGCAAATGATCTTGGCATTTCCCAGCATCTTTTCTGCTGTTAGTCTTGCCTCAGGGTTTCTCGGCATTTCACCGAGAAATGCCAAGGTAGGAATGGAAAGTAAAGGCGCCTTGGGATTTCTCTGCATTTTAGCTGAAAAATCCACGGTAGGGAAAAAAAGAGTAAATTTTCTTGGCATGTGAACAGTAATTCAATTACTCCCCATTCCGTAATAAATTCATACAGAGGCAAACGTATGGCCCTCTGCATTTCTCGTTCTGGTAAACCTTGCTGACTATATCATGTAAGTGTATATTGAAGACCAAGTTTTCAAAGTAAAGAACATAAATGTATTATTAAGATCCAAAGCTAAAGCTAAATTACTGAAACTCCCATCAAAGTCTGATAAGATGAAAGTTAGTTTTCCAAATCCCTTTGTTTGCCATGTCAACATGAGGCAAAAAGCTTGCGATTTTATTAGCTGCTGCAGATATGAATAGATAATGTATCTTTTACACCATGTATATGAACATATCATTACATATGCTACATCAAGAATGCTCTATGGGAAGACCGCTCATCATCATGATCGTTCCAGTTGTTCATGATGTATATACATTTTTTTTTCCAATTTTTCAAAAATTTTCCCCCTTTCCATTTCCTTCCCCAAGCGAAGTGGGTGAGGTTGACTCAGTCTCTCCTAAATTCTCAGTTATTTATTTTTCTGAATGTTGGCAACCCTGTGTATCACTGGACAAATTATTTGTAACAGAATTACTGCATTTGTTAATAATCCATAGTACTAGTCTAAGAGCGACTGGGTTTCAAATATCCCACGTCTAATAGATACCTTGCTGATCACCAGGTAAATATAGTTAAATACATGTACTAGGTATTCAAACATACCTGTTACATACCTTAATTGGTATTTAGTTGGGCATCCGATTTTGAACTTAAAATTATTGAAGACCTGTTTTTAAATTGTAGATGTGCATTAATTTGTGTTAAATTTGTTTTAAATTACCATGGATATAATGTAGTTTTGTGTATGCATAGTGTTGGTTTCACGAGCTGAGGTACATGTAAATGTTGACACACACATTAGATGCAAAAAACCCAGTTAAGTCTTCTTATATGTGCAACAAATTGTTGTTGCCAAGATATCCGCCATGATGACAGCTTATCAGTTTATGTGATGAATAACATTATGATGATGTCACGCTACGAAAAATGTACAACACATATATATCTGAGGCAACTACATGTATATTTGTATTTACACCTCATGTTGATGATATGTTAAATAATTTGGAAATTCTTTGATTTCTTCCTCATATATGCTTCCGCAGTCAGACATTGATGGAATGGCTCAGTAATTTGGCATTGGATGGTAATAAAATATTCTATAGTTTAAAAACTTGTACTTTTATATATCAGCAGAGTTTACCAGCAGGAGAAATTTGGAGGACTTTCAGCCTGCCTCTGTTTGAGTTGACTGTGCAATGCAAAGCAATTTTAATAGTCCCTGTTCCTTCCTTTGGGAGTAATGCCAAGAAAATTTCCTCTCTCTTCCTTACCTCCTGACTTTTTTGCTGAAATGCAGAGAAATGCTGAGATACCTTTATCTTCCATTCCAACCTTGGCATTTCTCAGCCAAAATGCTGAGAAATGCCAGGGCAAAGTGAGAAGAGAGAAGACCCTGGCATTTCTCAGCATTTTTGCAGAGAAACTTCTATGGTCTGTCAGTGCTCATACTTACTACCTAGGTGTTTCTTGGTGTTTTCACCGAGAAACACTGAGGTCCTTATCCTGCCCATTCCTACCTCAGCATTTTTGTGTTTTCACCAAGAAACGCAAAGAACAATATTCCACCTTGGCATTTCTTTACAGAAAGACTCTTTAGACTCTGTATGTTGGCACTTGAATGAAAGCTCTTTCCATGAAAAATGTACAGACACAATTTTCATTTAATTTTCATAAAAGTGAACAGGAAAACAATAGTTTCTTATGGAACGAGTATTACGAGCGTGGCAGCTATTACCTTTACAGTGGCCCATGTGATGAGAGACCATCTCTCATTAGAGACTGATTTACACATACCCAAGTCTGATACTTCCGATGTTAATCTACCTGTCAAAGAGGGACCACTTGCCCCTTGAGACCATCTTTTTTTTTTGAGTTGGGGTGGCTTCTGGTGACAGAGACCAATGTGTGTGTAATGTGATTCTTGTGACTTATCTTTCAGTGTATCACCTGCAGCAGCAGGCGCCCTCACCTAAACCTATTGTCTGCGTCGTAGAGGTATGTACACGTCCACACCACACCTATCCTCCTAGCCAACTTTAGAAAACTCTGTAGTTGTGGCTTGGAGATCTTGTGCTTGTGTTAATTTGGAACATTCTTTCTTGTCAGCATACAATATATTAAGCATATCTCTGTGAAGCACACGCTGCTAACATTTCCCCCTGGATCCACACCTGTGCTGTTTTACTATCAAAACATTACCACCAACACACCCAGCCCCCAAGAAAAGAAGAGAAAAAATCCAAATTTATGTGCTCTGGGATGCACCATTTCAAGCTTAAACTGGGCATATATTCTTACAGTGACCCTTCCCACCCCACCCCCCTCTAGGTTGCTATGTTACCTTTTGGTCTCTGTGATACAAAATGTTTGGCAGGGATGTTCTGCTTATATGATCCAGTATCCTAGCTTTGGGTCTCTGTGAGTTATTGTAATATATTGTGCTGATTCAACAGTTCCATCATGTGGTAACCCAGTGATATGACTTATTATTTCGCTCAATCCATATTGGAGTTCAAACTTGGCAAGGCCTGAATACAAACTAATATACTGCTTGGGTTACTGGAAACTGCATAAATTTGGGCAGTGCAGGGTAACTGTATATTGGTAAAGTAAGTTAGATTGGTGTTCCGCAATTATTACACAGATCGAGTGTCCAGTATGATTCTGTGCCAACTGTCTGGCTGGGCAGATTACGTTAATGATACTACAAACAGCTATGTTTGTGGACATGACATCCATAGTCTGGATGCCACTAAATGGCTTAATTTTCCGATAGGTCAGTCAGTGCAACAAATTGCCTGGAATGGTGGCTCATTGATTTGCATTAGACAAGTGGATAGGGTATGTATGCTTCCCAGCGAAACCTTTAAAACCTACAAGAGCTAGTATCTTTCAACTTGCAAGTCCATATTTTTTTCTCAAAAGTAGCCTATACATGTATTTCCTGTTTTTTAAAAAAATATAATTTTAATCTGACATACTTTTGAAAATGTGAAATGAAATATTTGGAAAGTTGTAAAAGTCTGTTCGACGTAAAGTTTTGTTGTCAAAATGAAAAAAACAAAAACATAAAACAAAAAAAACAACAACAAAAAAAAACCAAAAAAAAAAACCACACACACAACACTATTGGATATTTCTATTTTGTACAAGTTGTTTCACTCTTTCAGTGCCAAGTTTTGGTCTAGTCAACACTTTTCCTTGGTGCTCTTTCAAAGCTTGCTGGGGGGGAGCTGTTGACCTGGACCATTATATTCTTTGAAACTATAGGCATGCTGGTATTTGAATGAAAGGTCCTTTAACCCTTTCCCCGTTGAATTAAGACTGAGTCAACAGCTTTCCTTGGCACGGGTTGGGCACTAAAGTGCCCACCATGCTGAGGAAAGCTGTTGACCTGGGTCATGTTGTCTTGACAGGTCTCATCTTCAATTCTCAGTCAGATTGTTTTTCATTGCTGTTGAAATCAGTTGAAAACGCTGAAGCAGATGACATTTGACCACCAGCCAGTTTTGGCCGGTTTAAGGGGGAAAGGTTTAACAAGGAATATGAATCTAACATCCTTATTATAATTGAGAGCAGTTCATCTTAAACATTCGACTTTAGTTGCAGTTGGCATTAAAAGTGTTAAGAAGAGGGCAGTTTGCTTGACATCCAAGCAGTCTGACTTGCTGGTGGGCAACCCATCATGCTCATAAGTCACCTGGCTACCCAACACCAAAGGGCTACATGAAATAGGATTATGTATATGCACGTTGAGTCAAACTTAATGAACCAGACGTCATGTGGTCCTGTAAATTGGCATTAGGTAATGTTATCTGGTATGGAAAAGTCAGTGTGAGTAATTGACTGTATTTCCACTACCTCATGCTGAAAACATGCATGATCCTTAAAACCTCTAAGAGCCAGCAATTTTGGCAGTTACAAAAAGGTTTATAAACTTGTGAGTTTCAAAATGTATACAAAGCGCTATATTTAGGAAGATGGGTACTGAAAGGCCTGGGTACGACCATGTAAATTCAAGAATAAGCTTGAAGAAGTTTGTTAAACCTGACATATCCTATAGTGGTATGTACCAATTGCCTAAGATAGTTGGCAGCTAGTTGTATATGTGCTTCAGTCTTAGCCTGACTTGTGGGCTAGTTGCCCACTACAACACAAGGCAGATAGGCGTCACATTTTATATATTTTTTTTAACATTCATCCTGATATAGCATCTAAATGTACCAAGGATGCACATGATGGTTGCATACTCACATTCCAAGTACTTTATGAAAAGAGCCTTCTTTGAGCAATTGTAAATCTATTTCATTGTATGCAGTATTAAGTTGAGAGAATTTTGCAGGTGTGCAATTAAAGTATCATGTAAAATTAAAGACATGCTTTCAAGTTTGGTAGGGGTGGGGGGGGGAAGAATTTGCAAACTTGTGAAATTAAGTACCTACAAAAATTAAATATGTGGACATTACTCAACATTCTGCCTGTCTGCCAGAGGTCCGTCTTTATGTTGTTAATCAATTCAGGCTGCAGCATCTGCTGACTCAGGCCAGCGCATGACTCGCTGGGGTTGATCTCTCAAAAGTGCTGTTGCAGTTTGTGACAAATCTGTGCATTGCTGGCTTTTTAATATCTTTTGACCTTGCCAGCAACAGGTATTTTGAGTGGAGGATGGGGCAGCACTTTTATAGAGCAACCTTTAATGCAGCACAATGCTACTGACAAAGGTCTGTCCCACCGCAGCAGGGACCGAGTTATTGAACTAGGCCATAGGGACCTTGAGAAGGTCTTTGCATCACCCAGAGAGGCAAAGCTAGTGCCTTGAAACAGTCAGACTGTCCGGCAACCCCCAAGCAAATTTAGGTCAGAGGTCATCCAGTGCCACATATGACCTTCTCCTGTTCAACTTGTTAAGTTGCCCTGGTAACTAGAATCAACCTTCTTTTTCTTTCGATCACCTTCGTGGAGAAATTTCATTAAAAAGTATACCCTGAAGCCCATTGACCATAAATATGAGAGCCCTTGCTCCCAAATTACATAGTTTTAAGTTTGACCACAAGCAACCTTTGACCTAAATAGAGAACAAAATAAAGAAACACAGGAAGTGCCATGCCGGCAGAAAATGCCCGTGTGTTGCTCACAGTGTTTTCAGTAGAAAAGATCATGATTTATCGATTTGCTTGACTGAAAATGAGTCTAATCGGTTTCGCCCTTTGTCAGAGCTCATCAGAGACTAAATTTTTAAAGGAAAGCTGTTGGTATTTATATGGTAGGATGACACCGGCCTTTGTAACATATTGTTATGTAGCTGGCCATACGCTGAAGGGGACTCTTTACATTCCTCCTGGCACGGTAACGGTCAAATTTGACATGTCAACCTTCTAATATGAACTCGTGCTGATCGCACATTTCTGAACATGTAAAACATCTGTTGTCAAGGAGGGTAGATCCTTCCCCATGCGTACTTCCTCACTGAGATGGGATTATCAGTGGGTGAAGGGCTGGGTTCACAACCCAAAATTTTGAGATTAACTGATGCACAGGCCAGAGCAGTGGCACTCATGGGGAAGTATGGGGTCTGCAATTTACTGGGGAATAAATTATTCCCAAAACTTTAAAAATCATTATTTATTTATTTATCAATCCCTTATTGACAGAAATATTTCTTCCCTGTCCTCAACATGTGCAATACAAATGCTGTCAAGGGGAAAGTAGGCACGTGAACTGTAAAATTTAGCATCAGACTGGGCAAGTGTGCCTATTTTTCCATGACATTCAGACCAGACAGTTCCATTGTGCACAATTGGTGGATCCAAAAATGTTCTTTCCGGCGTATGAGCGTTTCAGCTCTATTGGGGTTGAGATATGTGGACCTTAAGATTTAGTCCATAGTGGTACTGCTGGGCAAAATGTCTGCGAAGTGGTTGATTCATATTTCGTTTATTTATGTAATAAAAGTGTTCTCATAATCTATTTCTCAGTGGGCAATACGTTTGCCCCACACATTGCTTGTGACAGATACCACATGCCAAGATACATGAGGTTGTTGTGTTGGCACACACCTGGTTGTACTGGAAGTACGCACAGTTTGCATGCTCTTGACTGAACCAATGATGTCCATTCTAACACAGTACATACAGTTATCTGTGTCACATAGATTTTGTACAGTTCTCCCTGCTGCGGGGGGGGGGGGGTTGTATTTGGGGCGGAGGATATTTAGTTTGAGATTAAATTAACATATCCTTAAGGTTGTCTGCTCTTCTAAATCCCATTATCACCCTTTTATTCCCAAGAACTGGGACATATTTAGAAGCTTGTATTGTTCCCCAGTTTCGTTCAATAATTTTCTTCACAGGGGGTAGAGCTGGATTGTATTTTGTGATCTTAAATAATTTGTCCAAAAATAATGATAAATAAATAAATATATAAATAACAGAGAACAAGCATGCTCAAATTAGATGTTGACTTTGACTTATCATTTTGTCTGTCTGACATGGATAAGTGATGTGATGTAGGTGCAAAATACCTGTAGTTAACATGCTTAATACAAGAGATTATATTAATTTTCTGCAAAACTGTTGGGCCCTGTTGCTAGACAAAGGTGACCATAAACTGCGATAATATGGCTATGCTGATTTAAAACCCAGGGTGTTACTAATGTTAGTTGGAATGAATAATATTTAATTCTGAACGTATGTTGACTCCTTACTTCAAGCTAAGCTCAGTTTGCGTTTGAAGAACATGAGAGGTCAAAATTAGCAATTTTATGTGCATTTGGCTGAATACACAACTCAATGCACAAAATTCTTGTGACCTAGAGGTGTGTAATCCCATAAGATTCTATGTTATTAACAGTGTCATTCAATATGTTGAATAGCTTTGCAGCAAAAGTTATCAGATGTACAGGAATATTTTAACTATATGTACATGTACAAGCATTTAGCACAAGAAATTAAGTGTTTCTCAGTAAAGTACTTTTACAGCTACATACATACAAATGACAATGGAAACTAATGCAAATACACATATGAAGTCCGTCTGCCTGCAGAGCCCTCTACTGAGAACCCACATAAACCAATTGATCTTAACCTTACCTATCCATACAAGCACATGAACTTCATTTTAAATGATACAGGCCAAAACAGGACTGCAGCTAATATGAATGTCCTGTATTCACCTGGTACATTTAAAGAGTCATTGTGACAAACTAGAAGTTGAACACTAAAATAAGCCAGAATTTAGCAATTTTTGATATGTTGGTCCAGATATTTTTCTCTCATTCATGGATTTGTGTGTTTGTATGTATGTATGTGTATATATATATATATATATATATATATATATATTTATATATATATATGAGAGATGGTGTTTCAGTTATTTTTAGTTTGATTTACAAGTAAAATCTCTGTAGTTACTGAATAAACTTTTCATATTTTATTTCATTTGATTTTTTCTGTTCTAACAGGTATCTAACAAGCCAGCATATTATGGAAAAGAGTGAGTATACATGAAAATCACAGACAATGATCACTTTTGAAGATCCAGACACATTAACCAACTTCAGACGTATGACTTTGTAGATGTACATGTATATTTTGCTTTTGGTTCAGGATATGAACTTTGTCCAAGATTCATTGCATACCAGTGCATAAATGTTACATTGAAATAAAAAGAAAATGCTGTCAATGTTGTATTTAAAGAAGAAATACATAAATTTTGTCTTATATTAATACAGTTGATACATCACCATTTAAATGTGTACATTAATAAAGCAAGGACTAAATGGCTCCAGGGGTCATACAGGTATATTGGTTCCACTCTTACAAGGCCACCCCAAATGCAGCTCAAAAATGGTTTTATAAGAGGGCTGGTCTCTCTGAAGGGGGTAAAATAGAAAGGAAGTAACACCATTTGTGCATAGCAGTAGTGGTCTTTGGAGAGCATTGGCCTCTGGCAAGAGGGGCCCTACCAATGGGGACCACTGTACTGTTGACAGTGAAAATGCTGCTGTATGTATGCAAATAATCCTCCCAAACCTTTCCTGCTCAAATCAACCAATCTGGATATAACAACTTTGTTTTCTACAATGCTTTGGCTTTGTCAAGTGTTTTGTTGGTAGTGAATATTTTTGAGGGAAAAAAAAAAACAAATTTGTGTCAAATGAGGAGAAAATGTCCCAGGTCAACAGTTCATTTGCATGGTTTGACTCAAGAATCTGCACCAATGAAAGCTGGTGATACGATAAGTCTTAGTCAACACCTTTCCTCAGGACAATTTGCAAGCAATGCGCACAAAGTGTCCTGAGGAAAGCTGTTGACTCAATCTTAAATCAGCGCATTAAGGGTTAATACAAGTAAACATGAAAACCTCCTATTGATAGCACTTGGGTGGAACATGTCAGACCATTGGGCATGCAGATTGATGTACACTGTATATGTGTTCCTGTTGATGACAATAAATATTAACCTGGTCATCTGTCTTGTCAGCTACCACGGTGCTATATCACGGGATGAGGCAGATAAATTACTGAGCCTGGGAGATGGCAGCTACCTCATACGAGAAAGTCAGCGGGCACCGGGACAGTACACCCTTGCTATTAAGTAGGTGCTTGAAACATTGTGATTAACAATTTTGTCCTGCCACTCTGATTTAGATTCATCTGGTGATACAAGCCAATCAAGCAGCTCCCCTTGACTGCCAGAGTGAGGCACCATATGTAGCATTAAAGAAGTAGGTCAACTTTATGATGTGCAGTGTTTTGAAGCCAGCTATATGGTGGGGTAGAACAATATGTAATCTGGAGCAGCAAAATATAGGAGGACCAATATATATATATATATATTTGAATATGTGTAGTACATTGTGGATGTAGCGTGCACAATTTACTCTGTAATAATCAATTGGGTAATCCTTGTTTTGATTGAATTGGAGCGATTAAGGTTGAGATGTGATAATTGTTGGCGATATATTCAAGTCTGCATGAAGGGAACAATTTATTTTCCAGGTTTGAGAGTGTCACCAAAAATTTCAAGCTATATTATGATGGGCAGCATTATGTTGGTGAGAAACGGTTTGACGATGTATATGACCTGGTGGCAGACGGACTTATTACTTTCTACTTGGAAGCTAAGGCAGCAGACTATATAGCGGCCCTGTCTAGCCAGTCCAACTATGCTGAATCTCCCTATGGCGTTTACACGTGTAACACACAGAAGACGCGGCGTACTGTTCCCACTCCAGCACCCAGGTCTTCAACAGACAATAATAAAAAGATTGAACCGCCACCTCCTGTGGTGGCTCCTGTACCTATTGCCAGCAACAGGAATAGTCGTGTTCATGTGTTACCCGAATTTCCAGAGAGTAAGAGACGCTCGCAGCTGGTTGAGAAACGTGATGACCTAGATGGACAGATGGGTGAAATGCAGATGGCAAACCATTCCACGAACACAGAGGGCGCTGTAAGTAGAGCCTCATGCAGAGAGTGTACTGTAGACGGATCTTATTCCGTTCAATTTTTACTTTTGTCATGTTCACACAACAAGCAACAAAGTGCATTTACATGTGAAGATAGGACAGTGAGATCTCATGTCTTGCAACTAAGCATTAAACATGCTTAATGCATTCCATAACAACTGTTAGCTCTTTCAGAGCCAATTGTGACTAAAGTCAAATACTTAAAAAGAACTGCGCTAAATTACAATAAGGATGCTATAGTCATGTTCCTTGTGAAAAGACCATTGGTTTAAGGACCAGCATGCCTGTAGTCACATAGAATATGATAGTTCAGGTCAACAGGTTTCGTCATCACGTTTTGGCTGCAATGAAAGCTGTTGACTCAGTCCAAAATGCACCACTGAAAGAGCTGAGTACATTTTAATGTGTCTTGGATTGTTTTTATTCGTTCATAATAAAAAATAAAATGTCTTTAACTTTGCTTTCTCAACAGATGTTGGAACCTCGTGCTACTCCGCCCAACAGTCCCCCACCAAGTATACATGTGATGGACTATGAGAAACCACACAACTTTAAGGTATGGCAGAGATCAGAACATCTGAGGTTTATATCATGTTGGCAAAAGGGAAGTGGAAGAGAGTGCACTGTTTTTGCAATAACACTTATCACTAGCAGCATAGTTTTGGTCTTGACCTTTTCCTTTGCCCTAAAAGTAATCTTGACTTGTGATGTTCACAGAAATGACATCCTCTTGACGGAAGAAAATCTGTTTGATTTCAAACATTTTACTGGTCAGAATACTTTAATGTTACAATGTGGCATATGGGACATCATGTTATGTTGAAGTGTAATATTATATATATATATATATACACACACACACACACGCAGAGCATAATCTCCAATTAAGACCACCTCCATAGAGACCATTTCTACATTAAGACCACCAATTTACAGACCCATTGTGGTTCATATCCCCATTAAGACCATGCACTCTCTTAGTAAGACCACATTTTTAGTGCCCTAGGTGGTCATAGTAGGAAGATTCCACTGTATGTATGTATATATAGGTTTGCACACAGTTGGAGCTGTATCATTACCCAAGCTTCTGCGTCAAGATACTTCAAGGGAAGATATGGGGGGGGGGGTGATGCAGCTCCAACCCTGGGGAGGCCTTTTTTCATAGCCCAGCTGACATGTCAGTCAGCTGAGCTTTTTCCGTGGGTTCGTCTATCCTTCCTCATTCTCTTCAAAGTTTGTTGAGATTTGCCTTGGTCCATTTTTTAGTAAAACCTTAAAAAAAGTGTGACAACACTTGGCCAGCTGCTTCCAGATTCTTTATACATTAATAAAATAGAGGTATTTTCTGCATAGCACATAATGCTCTTGATTTGTCCTGTGTTTTTACACATGTTAAGGATTTAAGATCTCTTTGAACAACTGTGGCTTTTCTCTTGCTTAAATTTATGGCACAAGATAGAGAGACTGATTTTAGTTTATATATGTCTCACCAGGGGTCTCTTTCAGCTGATTTCAGTTTCAGCACAAAAGCCATTTTTTCATCTTTCATTTTTACTCCAAGCTAAAAATGGGGAAAAAACACATCCAATCTGGAGAAAAATATACAAGACTCTGAAAAACAAATTCAGAATGAAATGTACTCTAGTTCCAGTCAGCTTTGAAAACTATGTGGAAAAATGAGTACATAATGTTGAAAAATGCACACATTTTCAGAAGGAAGGGAAAAGAAAAGCAGTCATTGCTTACATAGTTTGAATTTTCACTGTCCTGGATTTTTGTGAATTACTTCTCTTTTGTCTAGGAATGTTCCACTGTAACTTTGTCAGGAAGGTTAATTGGAGGTGAATATAATTCATGCCATGTACCCAGCTGTAACACAAGATACAACCATTTCCTTTGCTGTGACACTTTGAATTGATGAATTTGAAGTACATTTTAATATCTGATCTTCATTTCATTTTACCATGGGACAGTTTACACTGATTCGTAACTCCCTCCCCACAAGTAGTGACCTAAATTTGTCAAACTAAGATTTAAACTAAACAAAAGAAAAAGAGTTCCGCTTGAGTCGTCACTAGATTTTTAACTCAGATTTTAATTGAACAATGTGAACTACGTACAGTAAGCAATTGATGCTGTTCTGTGACTTCAGACTTCTCCCTTTTTATTAAAGAGTGACGATAAAAAATAGTATTGCTTTGCAAAGTGCAAACTACACTCTATATACATAGTTCTTTCACCATGTTTTGATATTTTGTTTCAGGGCCATACATTCAGAGGGCCTCACTGGTGTGACTTCTGTGCAAATTTCCTGTGGGGTCTTATAGCACAGGGAGTTAAATGTCAAGGTAAGGCGTGCCAATCAAAAGCTGTTGCTCTCTCATTAAGAAGCAGTTGACCTGGTCCATTCTGAAGAGAATCCAGTATGGGTGGCCCATTAAGGATAACGTTGGGGCCATGAGTTGTTGGATTTTTCATGTTTTTGCTGGGCAAAACATGAAAATTCAACAAGTGATCCTAACGTTATCTCCAGTGGACCACCCATTGTGGGTTTTCTTTCTCGTATGTCTTAAAAAACTGCAAATATGCACCAAATTGAAGTTCTATCGGAGAAATGAGTTTGAAAACGACACCATTTTGAAAGTGGGAGTAGTCAGTAGTACACTGAATGCATCGTGGCCTCTCATTGGTTTGTCTACTACTTGAAACAAATGAGTGACAAACCAAATGAAAGATTACAATTAAAACCTGTCAGCTGTTAGCATAGTGGATGGTTACCCACTGATGACCCATTTATAAACTCATGTGGCTGTTGAAGCCTAGAATTTTCTAAATTTTTAATTAAAAGTGAAAATATGGTAATTAACTCTTCAAGTGCCAAATTGTGGACAGAGTCAACAACTTTTTTCTTTGGGCGCAATATGCCCAATGCGCGCTGAGGCTTCATATATAAAAAGCATATAATCTGTCAGAAAAAATTATGCTTCAAGTTTTTTGTGTAGACCTGTGTGATAGCCTCTCCTCCTTCATAAGTTTGTGAACTAATTGTTACTTTTTTTTCTTTTTCAGACTGTGGTTTTAATGCCCATAAGAAGTGTTCCGAGAAGGTACCTAATGATTGTGCCCCACAGCTAAAGTACGTCAAACGTACATTTGGGGTGGATCTAACTACGCTAGTCAAGGCACAGAATACACTGATCCCACAAGTTGTGGAATTATGTGTGAACGAAATAGAACATAGAGGTAAGAGCTCCATATGTGCAGAACCTTTGAAGTGAACTGTACATAAACATATCAGAATTAAGAGCTCTTGATTTCACTTTCAATAATAGTATTGCAGTATGTTAGCATTTTCAGTTCGCAGGTATTCAGTATGCTTAATCAGTGACAAAGATACATATCAAACTAAGATTACATTTAAGTGGTACATAAACGGATCAGATCAAGAATGTATTTAGATCTTAACATGTACCTGGTGTGTGTCAGTTTTTTATGCTTGGGAAGGGATTTGTAACTGACAGTCTTACAGTTTACAAGAGGGGATATCCAGATTCATCCATGACATCAGCATGCATAAGATATCCTAGCAGCAATAATATTGATACATATATATTAGCAACTTGAACAGAATTTAGATCTACCTTTTCCTCAAGTCCTTATGCTTAATGGTCATGTTCTAAATATTGCAAAAACAGAAAATCGGGTCAGACTCATCAATATTTGTTGCCTTATTTGAAGGCGAATGTAATTACAGTAAAATTTGCGTTAAGTGGGTGCCCTTCGGACCGGGCAAAAGTGCCCACTTAAGACAAGTGCCCACTTAGTGCAGGTCCATTAACATGGGAAGTATAGAGAACTGGGCCAGACAACAGTGCCCACTAAACACAGGTGCCCACTTAGCGGAGGTGCCCACTCGGACATGTTTCACTGTATTTTGGAGACAACAGTGATTTGGTCACCATGAGACTGAATCAATAACTTACCATGACATGGGTTTGGCAAAATATACCCAACTTGTGTTAAAGAAAGCTGTTGACCAGGCGTACACCATCAGGATATGTCTTATCACATGTTAAAAAAAAAAAGTTCCTTTTTACATTTAATTCAGTAAAAACATTCAAAGCAAACAATTTTCATGCAGTCACTTCAGGGCAGTTTGAGTGGGAATGGGTAAAACATATCTAAAATGCTAATCTTCTTTTGTCCAATATTAGCAAAATGTTGCAGTTATTCAGGTCAATTGTCTCCAGCCCAGACCAAAAATATGACTTATAAAGGGAGTACCAGTCACCTGTACCTTTTTTCAAGTACAGGTTTTAAAGGCTTGACAGGAGGGAATATTGTATTAAGTGGCCATGACATATGGAATGAAATTTCACAAACTTAAAGTAAGGAATCAAGATTGTGTTAATACACTCATCTACAAGATCAAAACTTTGGTGGAGTAGGGTAATGAAAATGTATACTGTAAATTGCTTTATTTTCACGTGTATAAATATTCATGGTTTTTGTATTTTTGACATTTCAGTGTAGTTTTGATGTCACTGTTTCGTACATAATTCATATTCAAACAGTGTTAAAGTACTGTTTCACTGTGTTTTTATTTTCACAGTTTTGTGCCATCAGTGAAACAAGTGAAAATAAGAACACAGAGAAACTAAAAGCAATTTACAGAAATGATTCTCTGTTTTGAATTTTAGAATATTTTTATGGATGGGGTTTTTGTGACAACCATAATTTAGCACCGTGCAGTTTGCTAACGAACAACTGCTAATCAATTTGCAGTAATGTAGCTACAACTTCAGAAATACAAAAATCTTAATTGTGCCTTTGGGGTGTGTCACTGGCAGAAATAGACAACTTGAAACATAGGGAGTGTGGGAGTGTGGGTATCTGGGCCCACAGAACAGATGGGTGCTTTCTTGGTGTGTGGCACAATGTGGAGCTGGAGGCTGAGTGGTGTCTGCACACCAGAGAACACCTAGGTCTGTTCTGTGGGCCAAGATACCCACACAAGCTATGGTTTGTGTTTATCTCATGTTTTACAATGAAATAAATACACAATAATTAATTTCAACTTGATGTTTATGCATGTTGACAAATTACCCAGCAATAAGTTTTAGGGAAAGTAGTGATGGGACAATATGACTGTATCACTACATGCTACAGTGGGACATATGCAGACAGTATTTTCAGCAATCAAGTAGTCCCTCCCAAATAAGGAGAGGATTCAGAAGAGGATACATCCCAAGTTCAAGGGATTCCAGATAAATCACGAGAACAAGGGATGTATCCTTTTTATACCATGCCTTCTTTGTTTTCATGAATATAAATGCATTTTTAAATGTATTCACCAAAGCAAATCAGTCCTGTGTTAAAATTTAGCCACGGAAATTAAAGCAGGGATATATGAGTAAGCAGATGACATATACATCCCTTGAGAAAACAAAGGAGGCATGGTGTAATTGTTGCTAACAACATATAGCTATTTTGCATATGGGCTATATGATCCATGAAAGTAGATCACATGTTAGGAATTTGTAGGGGCTGCAGACTCAAACATAAGACCATTAATCAGAGAATCTTACATGGGTGAGAGTGAGGTACTATTTTCCACACCACCAATGATCCTGAGTGAGAGAAAAATAGTAACTCACTGTCCATCCATGTAAGATTTTGTTTATTCTATGGGTATTCATCGCAAAAAAGATTCCCTAGGCTTACTTTCAACACCGACCAGGCCATGGTGTGCTGTGTTTGTTTACGTTCCTCACAGTTATTCCATGTCGTGCGTGATGTATAATTAAACTTCGCTGGCACACATTTGATTTTGTCTAAATGTCAATGCATCTCATCACTGATGCAGGTACGTCCCAACTTACTTGTAAAAATGTTTAGGTCGTGATCTACAGTGAGTTACTATTTTTGAATTTCACTCTAGAAAATGATAATTCACTCTCAAGCATAGAATAAAGTCAAATGTACATCACAAGTAGACAAAGTATGATTATTTGAATAAAATTAATGTGATTATCTTTTTTCCCATGCAAAATCACTTTTTCGTCTATTTATTTACAGGGTTAGAAGCAGAAGGACTGTATCGGGTGGCTGGTTTCCATGATGATGTTGAAGCAATTAGAATTATGTTTGACAAAGGTAGGTACTTGTACGAACTGGAGTAGTCCCTCCTTTGAGAGATCACTCTGATTGGAGACCACCTGCCTTTTAGAGGCCATATTTATCATGTCCCATTTTCCTATCTTTTTTTTTTTTTTGTTTGAAAGTAGACAACTTTGGTGCTGTACAGAGTAAACAAGCAAAAACGAAGTTAGTGAATATATAAATAAATATATGAATACAATTTTTCCATGTTACATATTATATTATGTATATTCCATCGGGAGACCACTTGCTTCCTGTAACCACTTTTTGGACCTGCCCCACAGGTGGTTTGGTAAAGGAGGAACTACTGCATGTGGCCACACATGGTATACACAGAAAACAAATTTTAACCCTTTTCCACTCAAATGGTCTAAGAGCCCCTGCATGCAAATTGTAGTCTCCTTAATGTTTTTAAGTAAATCTTGTTACTTAAAACAGTTTTGCTGAGATTTGTATGCAAGACCATTCTTGATGGCACACCTTGGGTTGGTAGCTTTCCTTGGCACAGTTTAGGCACATTGTGCTCGACCCATGTGAAGAAAAGCCATTGACTTAGTCTTAATCTGACCAGGAATGGGTTCAAGTTATGTTGCACAGAAGTAAAAATAATGTACGGTAAAACCTCTCAAACCGAACACCTCAGTATACCAAACACCTCTCTACCCTGAACACCATTTCTCGGTCCCTATTATATACTTTCAATGTAAGCAAACCTCCCTATGCTGAACACCTCACTATACCGAACACTTTTTTGCGGTCAAGGGGTGTTCGGTATAGGGAGGTTTTACTCTACATGTATTTAGTGTGGACCAGAAATGCCAAAACAAAGCGTATTCAGCAATTTTCTACAAATGAGTTATTACATGCTGTAGATCATATGCATAAAAGTGGGAGGTTGTCACAAATTCCCGTGAACAAACTGTTGTAGTGTATGATTTGTAAAAACTTGGTTCTTTAAACTCTGTTGTATAACAAATGGCAGAGAACAGTTGTGAACCAGTGAGAGAGTGATGTACTATTGTACTGTACATGGCAGGGTTTTTGTGCTGAATTATACTCATTTAGTGCCAAGTTTTGAACTGAGTCAACAGATTTCCTCAATGCAGTTTTAGCGTACATTGTATTGTGCCCAAAAGCACACTGAGGAAAGTTATTGATCCGGACCATTATATTCTCTGATATTTTAGGGATGCTGGTATTTGAATGAAAGGTCTTTTCAGGAGGAATGTGAATGTAGCATCAAAATTATAATTGAAAGCAGTTCGTCTTAAGTAGTTTGACTTCAGTTGCAGTTGGCATTGAAAGAGTTAAGAATGCCTCACCAATTTAAATTCAGAGATCTTGTGCTCTGGGTAAGTTCTTTTTCCAAATTCCACTTGCCTCATGTTTTTCTAATTCACTAAACCTTCTACTTTTTTGCTGTTATGAACACACTTCTCCGTCTAGGTGCTAGTCAATTAAATTCTCATCTTTTTAAAATTGGTGTGAAGGACACTCCAAAATGCGCATGCTGTTCACCCAATGAGGACACATGTCATTATTCTCTTCTCTGTCCAAAGTATACTGTCCCCAGATCTGTTCTTCACTCTATTATTTTAAAATATGCTCCCTTTACATTACAGACAATATTATACTGTTCCTTCGATTGTACTTTTACTGAAAATATTGAGATTTTTTCAGCTGTTCAAAATTTTATTTCCGCTACAGGTTGTTTCAGCCCATCTGGTATAGGCTAAAATGCCTGCCCATTTTCACTATATACAGGTACATTTTTCAGCATATGGATGGATCTCCTTTAAATCTCCATATATACATGAAGCCTACGAGGAATCATATTTTAACTATGCAACATTCAGCCCCACTTTCTGTCTTGTCATGTGATACTGTCACCTTCTCTTTGGTCGTGTGTGTCTTGTTTTGTCCTGTGTGCTCGTCCCCTTTCCGCAAGAAGGATCAGTATAGGGCTTCGCCCTTTTTCCCAATTGCTTACTCATTTATTGGATTTATATTGTAAATTGTTGTGAATAAAATATGTTTAAACCAAACCTTCTACTTACACTACATACCATTAAAAATAAAGTTCTGGCTTGCCCATAAGACAAGTACTTACACACAAGTACTTCACAATTTTTTGAGCCTGAAGGAGGCATAAGGGTAAAAGTAGTAGCTGGAAAAAGCATCAGCAATGTACTTTTAGGCTATTTGTTGAAAGTAGGAGATGCAGGAAGCCCGTTATGCATATGTGCCTTTCATCTCAATGCAGCAAAGTTTGGAGAGCATTCTTCTCAGTAAAATATGTTTACCAAAATGACCTGTCTTATCAGCTTTGTTCTAATTAATGGGATATCAATCAGCTGTCTGAATTGATCAGGATTTGAAGTTTACCAAACATTTATAGGGACCAATACAAGGTATACACATAGAAGAAAGGACACCTAGTCTCACAGCTTGATCAGATCAAGTCTCCATGTGCATTCCGTATCTCTCCTTGAAAATGTCATTTGGAACTTGGAAGCTCCATGGAAACACTTACATGTATTTTAATGTTCTGCACATTTTATCTCCAATACACAGATGGAGATCCAGACATCACTGAAGCAAAATACGACGATATAAACACAATCACTAGTGTTTTGAAGCTGTTCTTCCGAATGCTGCCCATCCCCCTGATTACATTTGAAGTCTACCCCCAGGTGATGGAGTGTGTTAGTAAGTTGACAGAGTCTTCATATTGCTTGGGTTGTTTGATCGCAAGGATATTTGTTGTCTCAGGTCATTTTAGTGTTATTTTATTTTATTTTTTATGTATTTATTTTATATTTTTTTTATTGGGGGGGGGGATACAATGGGTCTGTCTTTTTTATTTTAAAGTTAAAGTAAAATCCTTATCTTGAAGAAAGGCAAGTCAAGACCTGTCAGAAGATTTACAGCTTCAGCAGACTCTGAGCAATGAAATTTTTTTTGTGCAATTATTCATCATGAAATATACATTATACAAATGGCAGAGACCCTTCTCTTTCAGGACATGTACCTGAAACCTGTTTTGAAGCTGTTCCCTTTCAAGATGCCCCAGAGCACCAGGATATATACTCCTCTGCTTGTCCATTTTTCTTTAATTTGGTTTAATTTGTTTTATCAAACTTTAGTTTTTAAGTTTATGAGAAATGTTCCAGAGAATTATATCCCGAGGTCAACAGCTTTTGTTGGTGTGCTGTGCCTAGAACGCACCAAGGAAAGCTGTTAACCAATCTTAAAAGGATCAGAAAGTTGTTAAGGTGAGCCACAGGATTCCATACATGGACACCAAAGACAAACACAAAGGCCTCAGACACAGTGTACAAAGATCCAGCATTTGGTGTAAATTGGGTTTGTTCTGTACAGATCGAGCATTGGAGGTAAATTGGATTCATACTTCAAGCCCAATAAGAATTTAATTCACAATACATGTAACCTTTACCACAAAATTCATCTTGGAATGATATTTAGAGGTTGCAGTGACTTGTCCATAGTATCAGTTCTGCAAAGTCCTCATATTAGTTGGTTTATTTGATCGCAAGGATATTTGTTGTCCAAGTCCTTTTGGGGGGGGGGGGGGGGGGGCTACTATGGGTCTGTCTTTTTTTATTCTTGTTCATTATCTGTTCTGCAAAATTGAGAAAATAACAGATACTTCCTTCTGCATTCATGATCCTGTTTAAATTTACTTTTCAAGCTCTTTCCTATTTGAGTTGGAACTATTTGATTTTATTATTATTGTTATTTCAGAGCAAGAAAACCCGAGTCAAGAAGAGAGACTAGACATATTGAAACATGCATTATCTCAGTTACCGCCGGCACACTACCACACCCTCAATTACTTTATGTCACACATCCACAGGTAAAGCCATAGAATCATTAGTATTCTTTTAATTGTGCCCCCTTTTGAAGAAGGTGGGGCATATATACACTAGTAACTTGTTTCGGCGTTAGTGGGTGCGTTTCGGGGTTTCCCGGCGCTACACGGCGTTTGCCAGCGCGAGACATCGTTAGCCGGCGTTACAAATGCTGGGAAACACCAACGTTTGACCAGATGCCACTGATTTGAAAGTGGAAGATGAAAGGGCAAAAAGCACTAGGGTGCACAGTAACACACTCGCCTTTTACCTGAGTGCCCTGGGTTTGACTCATGGCCCAGGAAACTGGGTGAAAAGTTCCAACCACACTGATAGCGCACAGTGGTTTCCTCCACATCTTTTTCAGTTTCCTCTACCTCACAATTAGGTAGGAAAGTATATGTCAACATCTGTGCCATGGAGAGTGATTAGTACAGTACCGCTCTAGCTTTTCAAGAGGGCAGGGAACCTCTTATCTAAAATGGCACTTTTTAGTGCACAATGACACTCAAAACGGGCACCCAAAAGTGGCAGTCCAAAAAGACAGTCATTTTTTGTGGTCTTTATAGAAAGAGTTCTGAATTTGAATCTTATACTCAGGGTCAATACATGTAGATAGCTGATGTTATTTTCTCAAATATTCTAAATTATATTGAATTTTTATGACAAAAAGAAAGTAATTGCCCAAAATGTGCAAAATGTAGGTGAAAAGAGGCAGGGAGGAAAAGAAAAGGGTAGGGCAAATCTCCCTTTTCCTTTAAGCTACAGACAACGCTGTAATCTTAGCGTGGCATGTTTTGCAATCATGACTAGGAAGAACAAACTTGTGTGACCTGAAGAATACATGAAATGAAAATACATCAAAATACTATTGAGCTTTCACTGTGAAGCCTGCGTTTGCATATTTTTCTTGACCTAACCTGGTGTTTTCACTGACCGTGCTTGCAGGGTAATTGATCATCAACAGAAGAACATGATGAACCCCGAGAATCTTGCCATTGTGTTCGCTCCAACATTGCTGCGGACACCTGAGGTGGACCCACTAGCCAGTTTGACAGCTGTTAAGTTTGAACGAGAGCTTATGGAACTCCTCATTTTACATCAGACTTTCTTATTCAACCAATCACGAGGTGAAGAGATAAAATGAACCCGTAACTAACCACAATAAATATTGAGTAAACAGCTGCCGTTGGGGCAAGATGGGGTGTTGACGTATGACATTCTATTTTGATAGATCTTGGCAGACATAGGGGCTGGGGGAGGGAAAGAGTTAGAATATAACAATTCTTGATTATTGGATATGCCTTTTTTTTCAACATGGACTCTTTTTCCATGTTTTTACAAAGTGATATACATAATATAAACAGTTGTAAATTAATACAATTCACTGGAGCTGAATGGTGCTGTTGGGATATTCTTTGTGTATGGGGGAGGATGTTTGAGAACTTTCAATGAGGTAGGGTACATATATTTACCCCAAAAGTTGTAGATATACATATAAGGAAAAGAGATACCTCATGTGGTCTACTGTTGTTCATGACAATCAGTTTTCTTTCAAAGTATATTTCAGTCGGGCCACGTACGACTGGAAGTTCCATGGTGGGGACAGTCCTTATGGTTTCAAACTAGTAATAATCTTGCCACCTTTTTTTGCCTTCTACACAATTTGGCATCTCAAATTATGCCCTTACTATTAAGGAGCCATTGTGTGTATTTGTTGTAAAGTTTGATGACATGGGCAAAATTACTCTAGATTAAAGATTTTTCATTATCATTTAGAACATTAAGCAAGCTTGACTTGAGCTAAGAGTCAAGTAAACATAGTTGTTTCTACAGTTTTTGGTAGTATTAGAAGTCGGCGTCCAATCAAAAGAAAGGGCTGAAATTCTGTAAGCAAAACTTTTTATTTCGTATTGTAATACAATTTCATTCTCATACAACTTCTTAACCCTTATGGTGAAGTCGTATTAAAATTTTAAAAATAAAAAATTAAATAAAAGCATTTTTTGGTGGCAAAAGAAATTAAGCTCCACTTATTGAGAGAGAGAGAGAGAGAGAGAGAGAGAGAGAGAGAGAGAGAGAGAGAGAGAGAGAGAGAGAGAGAGAGAGAGAGAGAGAGAGAGAGAGAGAGAGAGAGAGAGAGAGAGAGAGAGAGAGAGAGAGAGAGAGAGAGAGAGAGAGAGAGAGAGAGAGGAGAGAGAGAGAGAGAGAGAGAGAGAGAGAATGTGTCAGGAATCACATTGGAATAAGTGGACAATGACATGTGTCAAGGGGACTAAGACACCGTGACAAACTAACCATTATGTATATGTGGCTAAAGTGTTGCATGATTCAAGTTTCTTGGTAAACATGGTTTCAAATCTTGCCTTGTAATCATGAAATTGGCATTTTATATGTAAAAATTTCAACCTTTTTTTTCTTTCTCTCTCCTGAATTCAGACTATTTCAGAGAACTGATGCAGGCCACGGAGCAAGTATGTAATGATGAGATTTGGTTATAAAGTCAAAAAGCATAATAGTTGGGTTGGGTAGAAATTTGTGCATGTGATCCGTTTGGACATTTTTGAGTCTGCGGTCTAGTCAGTAGTTTGGATTGAAAAAAAGATAAAATGGATTTGAGGGTTAAAGGGAAATAGTGGTGACCAACAGTGCATCTCTATGGTGTATGTCATGGAGAATTATATAATACAGGCCATTTCTGAAACACTGTACTGCCCCTTTGTTTGTCCAGTGGTTCTCCTCCTTGCCCAGCGTTGCAATTTTGGTGGCAGTAAAAGTTCATATGCAATGAAAACTGCTGCATTCCTCTGACAGCAGTTATCAAAATATGGTGGTACTTGTCTTCAAAGACCCCTGCAATAGGAGACTGCATGTAATTGTACCGCTAATGAAAGACCACCTATTTTGAGAGACTACATTAATGATCCTGCTCTTGAGGCAGTCTCTGAAGACATGAACTGCTGTAATACAGTGGCTTCTGCATTCAAATACCATCTCAGTTTAACTCTTTCAATGCCCCTCCCACTAATGTCGCAGTACTTAAGATGAACTGCTCTCAATTATAATAAGGATGCTAGATTCATAATCCTTGTGAAAAGACCTCTTGTTCAAGTTCCAGCATGATCCTAGTTCCAAAAAATATAATGATCCGGGTCAACATCTTTCTTCAGCACAATGTGCCCAAAGCATGCCGAGGGAAGCTGTTGCCTCAGTTCAAAACTTGGTACTGAAAGAGTTAAGCCATTACCTGTTCTGAAACTACAGTTAGGGAACCTAAGGTGGTGGTCTTTAGGACAGGTTTTTTTGGTGACCAAGAGGACATGTGGGTTGTTAGATCAGGATAAAGAGTGTTCACAAGGAGCTGGTCAACTGGGATAAAGGGGTTACAGGTTGGGAGACTTCTGTGTTTTGATTGGCCTCAATGACCTGAATGTTATGTTCATTTGAAAGCTTGTTCTTGATTTTCTTTATAAGGTATCAAAATGGAGGTACTTTCATGTTTATTTCACTTCAAACATTCTCAATAACATTTCAAAGATAGGTTAGCACGTGTTGCTTAGCTGCAAATGGAGACTTTTAAGTGATGAAGTCAACTGTGATGTAACAATTCCTGAAATATGTTAGCATCCTGTTTGAGGCATTACACACACTGTCTTAGAGTCAGGGACATGGACTGGTTGTGTCAGAAAGGACAGTACAATGGTTCCCTTCTTATAAAGCCACACCCACTGAAGGCCACAGATTTATATGACCCTTCCTGCCGAAAACCACCCTTTTTATAACGCCACTCCCACTAAAAGTCATCACTTTTGTAAGGCCCTTCCCACAAAAGGATGACCCTTTTATAAGGCCCCTTCCACTGAAACCCACCCATCTTACAAGACAACAACAACAACAAAAATGTCAATTTCATTTGTTCTCCATGGGTAAGGCCATGGCTCAGATGTGGCTTCATCTATGGAACCAGAGATGGCTTTACTAGAGAAGGACAGCTATGTAGTTTTATCTGCTACTTACAATCACTCTCTCTCTCTGCCACCTGGATGTGATCATATTATGGTTTTGAATTACAGGAAAACTGCACTTGAAAATACAGTTCACATTGTTGACAGGGCAGTCTCAAAGGGCTTTTCAGCCGAAGGGGAGGGGGGCAGGGTACTCTCATTATGGGTAGGCTCCACAAAAAAGACCCCCATTTTTGACCACTTATTGCTTTTAAAGACTCACCTTTTTCAAACCATCAATTATAAAGGCCCCATGTTTTTAATTGTTCTTCCCATAGATGCCCATAAATTGTACTCTAGCTGAGTAACGGCTCCTTTTGCAAATTTTTGCCCATGGTAGTTAGTTACTTGGTCAATACTAGCTCCCAAAGACCTCCCTATTTTCTGATTGATTTAGCTCCCATTGGGTCTGGGTGATGCCCTCCCCCCCCCCCCCCCCCCCTTTTCAGCCCTCTTTGAGAAGTGTTCTTTCTCACAGATAGCACTGTAATTCCTGTAGATGCTTTCCCTCTGTCACTTACTGATAAATCTGACAGAGTTTGTAATATTTGGGGACCCACATGTACATGTTCCCAGTGAACTGCCTCAACAGGATTTTCCCAGTGTGCAGATGTATGGTAGGTGCTGCCCTCTAGTGGAGACCCATATGACTATTAGATCTATTGCGTTGTTATGCTCTGGTCAATGGTATCAAGATTTAGCAAATTTAGAGACCTGAGGATTTGTTGTTGTGTACTGATTCATTGGTACAAAATCGGGCAACTTGAAATACAAGGTTAATTTCTGATATTGTAAAATTACATACAGTTTTTCTGACAGAGGGAGTCCACAGAGCATAATCAGTGAACTGGTGAAAAATCCCCACCAATCACTCTTTCACACCATGATATATGTATACACATATGGGCAACAATTTAAAATTATCATTATCATTATCAGATAAGAAACAATTACAAATTAGCATAATTTTGGTTTATTGTATTCAATTCTGGCAAAAATATTGATGGATACATTTGTGTATGTATATATATATATATATGTATATTTCTTCAAAAGAAAAGTAATTGTGTGACTTTTTTCGTGGATCCTTAATATATGTGTAATATATATAGAAATATACATACATGTCATCATAATAAGGAAAAATCTTACTTAAGTAGAATTTTCTTGTTTAATAAACATACATGCCTGATTGTATTTTATTTCATACTAAAGAAAAATGTACAGTTTTACAAGATAAACGAATTCACACATTTGTGAACATTTTTGTGCTTAAAATTTATATACAAGAGGTGAACAGTTGCATAAACTTTAGAGTGCTGAAAATTTGTATAAAAACTTTTTTTTTAAAGATTCTTTACTATATGTGTACTTTCTATATATATATATAAGGAATGGAGGGTGAGATGTTTTGAAGAACAAGACAAATTATGTGTTAATCAGCACTGAACTGGAAATTGGACAAAAACACATGTTTATTGTTAAGGGAAATGCCCAAATAAGGGAACGTCCCATTTTTCTCTGAAAACAAAGCTTGATTTTTATTGACAGAGTATATTTGTATTACCAATTCTGTCCATTGCCTTTTTTTTTGGGTCAGAGTGTGTAATTTGCTTTTCCTAAGGCTACAGATGAGAATGAATACACACATAGTATAGTTTGTATACTAGTCATCCCCAGTAAAGCCTTTGTAAACAAGTATGGACATGGTCAATACAATCTGGTCTAGCATCTCTTAAAATTTTGTTGTGATAATTCAATGTAGAGGAGTTCAAATTATATTGTGAACGGCCACAATGGTTTCGAAGATCTCTGTTCAAGGTGAGTACTTTATACATCAGAAGTGTGTATATGTAAATACACAGCAGATTTGAAATGTTCACAAAATGATAAGAAATACAAATAATTATTTCTGACCTGCATATACGGCTAGCATTCTTCTCAACAAGAGTTTGGGAAGGCAGAGAAGAGTGTAAAATTTTACACACTGCCATTAAAATGTGTGCAAAAATTAGAAGTTGAAAATTTATTGATTTGTATTATGTAAAAAGGAAAAAGTTTGCAAGGCACACATTGCGGGGAGAAGGTGCTCGGGTTATACTCATTGATGATCTGTGTGAGCATTTATTGTACAGAGCTATGGAAATGTTGCAGTGTGAAGCTGTATACTTGGTCAATTGTGCAATACCTGATGTATCGTGAAATATAAGTCAATGGCACATACCATGTTCATTCTAATAGTAGCACACCCCAACTTTTAATCCAAGGGCTCTTTTTTTCAAAATTAAAATATATTCGGTATTTAGCAAATATAATGCTTCCAACTGTTTTAGTCAGGCTCATTAATAAAGATTTAAAGCTTTTTTTTTAACATCCAGACTTATTAAAGAGGCTTGAACACTCTCAATCAAGAAGGTCACTTCTTCCATAGTCCTGCAAGAACACTGTCTGGCCAAAAGCATCTTGGCATTGGCATGGCATGCTACTGTTAGAATGAATATGGTAGATATCTTGGAAGTCAATGGAGCAAAATACATTTTTGGGGTGTTCAGTCACTACTGCTGTCTGCAGAAGGGTCTGTCTCGCAGGCAAATTGTTTGTTGTTACACATATATGGCACTACCTGTCAGTTATGTAAATTTAATAAGTAACCCATTTTGTAGTGATATTCCAGCATGAGCAAAATCCTAATTGGAATTTTCAAGAAATTGCATCTGGGAAACTGTCACACAAGAAATATGTGAGAGCACACTTACTGTTGGAATTCCGAGTACCCAGCTTGTCTGTCTTTTTCAAATACAATAATAAATACTTTTTCAACAAATATGTTACTGTGAATATTTCTATTTTCACAGGTTCTAATTTGGGCATTTTTTTTGGCATGTTTGACCTATCGCTGAAACTTTAAATTCACTGTTTCTGTTGTGATTTCAATCCACGCCACATTAAAAATCTGTTTTCACTGGGTTCTTACTTTGGCAGTTTTGAACCATAAGCAAAAATAAAAAGAGTGTGAAATTACCTGAATTCACAGTATTATCACAGAGCTCCATGCACATCATAGAAAGCTTGACACTTGCTCAAACTGGTGAGGAGTAGAAGACCACTGATAGATGCAGTCATGTCAGGTCACACACATATAATATAGAATGTATTGAATACTGTAAACAGCATTACTTTTCTTGGCATATAATTATGTCTTTCCGAATTGATCATAGTTGAATTGAATCTGCACGTTATAAAATACAACCAAAGTCTCACTAATGAGTCCTGTGGGTATTTCCCTTAAAGGGCATGTAATTTCTTGAATGCAAGTGTATGCAATTCATCATGCAGGGATCTGGTGAGTGGAATGTTGAGAATATGCCTATGAATTTGTAAAAGAGAGAATTTAAGACTTCACAAATTTGTCAATAGATGGGAAACTGTGACAGTTTATCCATGCAAGATATTAAAGTGCTCTATTCATTTATATGACATACACACACGCATACAAATTCTGGAGTTCTTCCTGCAATGAAATTGTTCATGCAAGGACTGGACTGTGTACTATCTAGTGCTTATAGAAGTTCCTTGTATTTCTCATGTGGCATATGCAATTAGTGCTTATTGTTAGGCAGCAATCTAAACAGAGCTTCAATTGTGAAACCCACTTTCACTTTTCATGATTTCACATTTTATTGAAAAAAGATTCCATCAGAATGGTAATATTTGTGATGTCCATGTTTTCCACTGATCATTTCCATTGTATTGTGCTAAACTATGGTCACTGGATAAATGTTCACACATGCGCTGCCTGGTTATTGCCAGGGAAGTCCTATAGCCCTTCCCTGTTATTACTATATATTTTGCATAGCCAAGATGCTTCATTGTATGTATGAATATATATGGATGTTGCTTACCTATATGCTTGCTAATATTATATCTATATATTGAGCTTCATGTGATCCCAAGTTTTACTCATTAGGAGTGTGTACAAATCAGAAATCAAATGTCTTTCAAATGTGCTGCTCTGGAACTTCAAAACATAGGCGACACAATACAGTAGTGTCACCTAGTGGCAAACTACTTAACTAAGGTTCAGTCATGATTTTTCATGATGCACAGTGACTTTTGTTTATTCCTCTATGTGCAGATAGCTTGTTTAGTAACGGCTTTACTGTGGCCATACATGTTCAGAAAAGCGCCAAAGGGTGGAAGTTTAGTTTTATCTTCTATGCCTGGGTATTATTCATACGTTATTGTTGCTTCACCTCCATTTACATGTATGTGTACCTCTGATGCATTTGAAAATCTACAGTTGGAACAAGAGTATGTATATCGAGGGCAATAATTGCCCCATGGTTATCAAAGTGTATACAGTAGTCCTCTTTAGCGACCACCTCTAGGGCAGGTGTCAAAATGGTCATGTAAAGCAGGTGGTCTGTTGTTGGAGTAAAGTAACCTGGGAAAGACTGACTTGTGATCAGGAAGGTAGTCTCTCACAAAAGAGGTTTCCCAAAATAGGCACTACTGTAATTATTTCTAGATACTGGTTACCATGGCAACCTTACAGAAGAAAGTGGCAATGCAAATGATGGTTGCTCCAGCATTGTTGACTTGGAACAAATGGGTTGATCAGTGCCATCCACTGAAAAGGGCTGCACATTAGGAGTGTGTGTACAAATCAGAAATCAAATGTTGCAATACAATAGTATCTCTATTAAGTCCACCTACCTAATTTTTGAGAGCCCACCCGTAGGAAAGATTCAAAAGTGGTCACATCAAGCTGATGGTCCCTCAGTGGAGCTCGACACTTCCAAAAGATAGCACCGTACTGCGGACTCCTGAATGTGCTCCTAAGGAAAGATTCAAAAGTGATCACATGAAAAGCAGATAATTCCTCAATGGAGGTCGACACCTCCAAAAGATAGCACCGTACTGCAGACCTCATGAATGCGCTCCTAAAGGGCAAGTGGGCCCTCACGAGTGTTGTTTTCCAAGGGAGAAACTACTGTTTCAACCAAAGGGGGTCTCTTACAGTGTAGCAAGGTGGTTGTAGTAGTGAGTGGTCTCTGTGGACAAGTGCTACTAGCTAGGCCCTATATGTATGTATTGTACCTTCCATAGTCATGATGCTTGCAAAAGACTGGCACAACCAATCTGTGTTTGCCAGACAAAACTTTCTATTACACTGCTATACTCAATTACATAATGTATCGGTTTCACACAAAAGTTCTTCGTTCTTCATTACTTGTGACCAGGGTCATCCAGGTATCTAACATATTTTTGTTGAAAACAATGTGTTGACTGGTCAAACTCATGTTTGTTGGTGGCCATATTTCAAGAATGCCTTGTCTAATCAAACCCATTTCCAAAGGCAAGCCCTTACGAGGCATTTTATGATTAAGTGCTTATGGAAGTAAACTGCCATTTCATAGAATACAAAAACTCGCACCATGTGTCTACACTTACGAAAGGTAAAAAAAATATCATTTCATGGTAATGTTCCTGTATTAGTTTTCTACATTACATTCTATTCAATGATTTGAATTGGCATAATGATAGAAAGTTCCCAGGATTATATTGATGTTCTGAAAGTTATTAAAGATTACATATAGCGAAGTTTTTATACATTTTTTCATCGTGAAGTCGTATTATGCAGGGTAAATTTGTGTCACTAGAAATTGAATCAAGCATGTACAATTTTGAGGGGAACGCCATAGTTACACAGACATGTAACAGGTTTGACCACTTGCAGCAGATGGTAAAAGGTCACCCGAGCTCATGTTTATATCATTAGTTTCATACAGGTGGATTCCTGTATCATAGCAATCCTCGGCTCTGTAGATCCTCCACACATGAATGGAGGCTGTGTATTTTGAGAAGAGGGAGGAAGCAGTCATTTTGTAAGGACCATTCCCGAAATATCAATATTAACTAAAAAATCAAACATACATTATTGTAAAACATGTATTTAAAGAATCGATTCTAGTGTAATATATTTGATCAATACAGGATAATATTTACAATTTCCTTAAATGGCAACGTCACGAGATGTGTAGCAATATGTGTTTATTGTTACAGGTATTTTACAAGATTTTTAGATCATGCTTCAATATTAGGTGAATGAATGAGGGTGAAAGTGCCATACACATGGAGAAAATGTATGAAAAACCAGATGAATAAAAGATTTGAAAACCAGTTGTTATTACCTGTGTTTATTGCATTGCTAAATATTTACATTCCATTTATTGTTTAACATTGAAAGAATAGGAACTGTTGTTGTCTTCACCATCTCATGAAGACATCGTCTACACGCGAGTCTGCAGGCGCCAGCTATGCAGCCCCTTCACAATTTTATACGCCAGTACATTGGGCACTACTTTTCTTTTCATTCATAAATCCTGTGCGCCCTCTCGCGGATACACACAAAGTTACGAATGCTGCTCTTGTTCTCAATCCCCGTGACCAAGAATCAACCGTTGTCCCACGTAGGCCTACCTGCACATCCACCGCATCCTCTTCGATAGAAACATCACAAAGCCAGCAAACCAACCAGAATTTTAACGCAGGAATGATTTCCAACTCCACCTTTCAAAATTGTACCTTCAACATGATCGCGCCTCGTTAAACTGTTAAATCCCGTTCACTGCTCGCATCAGTCTGAGATGCATCCGCAGTGCGAGGTGCAAGTGCAATGGTGTTAATCTTGTATTCATTGTGTTATTCAGGGTATTCTATCCCAAAAAATAACTTACTTGTATACTTTTTCACTAATGTGAACGAATCTTGTATTTTGTAAAGCTATCTGTTCAAATAAATGAACATTTACAAAGGGACTATTTTTCTTTCCTGTTTGTTGCTTTTGGGATGGACTGGTTGCCAGGTAACGGGGGCGTGGTTAGCGCTTATCTTTCTATCGATCACACCCCCCTTAAACCAAGGCAATTTATGTGGAAAAAACGTTCTTTGGCGATCGTGCATCACTTGTAATTATTATCAAAAATCGAAAAAATAGGAAAAAATGTAAATATAATAAATAAACTTCATTGTCATTGTCTTCATGAGCGTGTGAGGAAAACTTTATGGCTGGTATTTTTGGGATGAAGCGCTATCGTGCTTCATCCAAAATACCAGCCATAAAGTTTTCCTCACACGCTCATGAAGACAATGACAATGAAGTTTATTTATTAAATGAAGCTGGGTAGTTCTTTTTATGTAGTAGTACACGCTCTAAAAGACCACGTGTACTCCATGGAAAAAAATGTTTGATATTTCAGGCAGTCTTAAAAAGCAGGTAAACTTTCAACAAAAATAGAGTACAGTGTCCTCAAAGAGCAGCCATGAAAAATAGTCTCTTGAGAGTTGGTCTTTAGAGCCAGTACCACTACCGTTAATTGTCATATTGCATGTAGTTGTTGATTGTTTGTTTGGGCAGTTACAATTTTTTGCAGGTAACTATGGTCATGGCTTGTGCACAATGCTGAGAACAGCTGTTGACTCCGTCAACATTTGACACTGAAAACATTAACCTGGTCAGTTTACTGTAAATTGCTTTAATTTCGCTGCACTCTTATTTTCGCTGATGGCACAAAACCATGAAAATAAAAACAGTGAAATAGCACTTTCACATCATTTTAATAGGAATTGTGTCAAATGTAAAAAATACAAAAGAAAACTGTGAAAATAAATTAGACATGCGAAATAGAGCAATATACAGTAATTGATGGACGGAAACACAGATCCAGTTGATGTCATTCTGACTGACCCCAGTATCCAACCAATATGATTAGGACTGTTCGCCCGATCCCCCACTAAATGCTGACAACCCTGCCATACATGTAGTTCATGACTACCATACGCTATGTGGGCCCTCTCTCTGGGTGGCTCCACACACTTGCTGCCAAAGCTTCTAAAGTTGACCGTTGGAGCTTAAATAGCATATATGTAGGTGGAAGATCAACACCTGTGTAGTATAGATCACACAACAGTGATGACCCAAACGGCTGACTTCTGAAAAAGGTCAGCTAGGACACAAGAAAACGTTTCATTTAACAAGGATGAGTGATATATATTGTCTGAATGTGAAAGCTTAATGGTGGGTGGATGGGTGGGTGGGAGGAGCTATAATTGTTGTTACATGCAACTCTTTTTGGACTGCATGCAAATTCCCTCATGTGCCCCCCCCCCCCAAAAAAAAATCTTTTCAAAAGCACAGTTCAAGCCATGGTAAAGGTTGACAAATTAAACGCCTGGCAACAGGCAATGAAAATTGCTTTTCTTTGAAATGCAAACAGACACCTGTCCATTACTTTTTATATTTTCATGTTACATAGAAACATGATTATATGATTTTATTACAGAAAACAAGAACATCCCAACCAAGTTTGAAGTGAATCTGGCTGATAGTTTTGGAGAAGTCTAAAATGTGAATTACTATTGCAATCAACATAGACCTACTTGGTAATCAACAAGAATACATGCATGAACCAACAAGTTCCCAAATTGGAAAAAGTAGTTTAACATCAGGGATCCAGATTATTGGCACCTCCCACAAGCTATATTTTCCTCAAGTTAAATACAGAGCAATCTGAGTGACATTTTTCCAGATGTCAAAAATTGTTTTAAGGGCATGGAACACTTTACAGTACTTTACACTGAAAACGCCTTCACTTCAAACATGTCCTCATTATGCCCCCAATTCCCAGACTTTCATTGTAAACAATAGGAATGTATGCATCAACCAATAAGTACCCAAATTGAAAAATTTGTTAAAAGTAAGGGATGCTGAATATCATCACCCAATGAACAACTTTGTTTGACCCTTCCACAAGCTACATTTCCAACTAGTTTAAGAGCAATCTAAGTGAGAGTTTTGTATAAGTGGTTGAAAATCTCTAACACTCAAAAATTGATTAAAAAAAAAAATAATAATAATAAAAGAAATAATCACAGCACCACCTGTTGAACAAATTAAGGTGCTGGGGTCCCTGGAAGCTTCTCTATTAAGAATTTGCCAGAAAAATGAGCAAACAAGAGGACTGTGACAGTCCTGTGCTCTACTGACGTACGTATACCCGTGTGATTGTTTAAGATGTGCCCCCCAAAAAGAACAAAGAAATTATAAAAATTCCAGAAACCAATGGAGTTTGTCTATTTGAATAAATCTGTTAGAGACCCACCAAGGTTCATTGGCACCAAGTTTAAGTCAATCTGACTGATGGTTTCGGAGAAGAAGTCAAAAGTGAATTGGCATATGAATATCCTATGAGCTAAACTGACTGAAAATTAAGTCACCTGAGCTAACAAAAACCAGACTGTAAATGGTGGTCTATCTATGCAAGTGATCTTAATTACCGGTAGATATTCTATTGTATATGTATAATGACACCATTTTTCATTACATTGCACATGATATTTTGGCTTCTCCATCCTTCGGCTGTAATGCTTCGTCCCGTGTCGTTAAGTATTTTATGACAAGCAAAATAATTTAGTTATCACAATTCCTGTCTCAAATGGTAGTGTAAATTGCTTTCTTTTCATATACATAAATTTTTGCATTTTATTCAAGAAATTCTGTATTCTAGATGCTCAGTCAATGACTGCTGAAAGTTTTGCAGTAAAATTTAAAATTTCAGATTCAATAAAACTTTGAACATTGAGAAATTAAAATTCAGTGAAAATAAAGTGATTCACAGTATACAAATTGACCCATGAAAACTAAAGCATATATTACTTGAAAAGTGCATATTCCAGAGAATTTGAATATACAGAAGCTGTAATAAATTTTATCATAATGGCTTCTTAAACAACCAGTCATTTTGTCATCAGAAATTTATTTATAACTAGAACAGGCTGATTTTCCGACAGAAAATCAAATGTCTCCCCGTGCGCCCTTACTATTGTCACCCTTATTTTTATAAATAGGCATACCGATTCTAATGATCTACAGATATGGTGAAGGTATACTCTTTATTGACATTTCAAACAGTTGATTTTTGACGAAATGCCCACGTGACCTTGAAAAATAGGCCAAGGTCATACATCTGCAGTAACAAGCAAGATCTTACAAAAGTCTTACATAGAAACATAATCACACATGTCATCCTCTTGAAGACAAATCTTCCTCGAGTGCATCTGCAATAATTTTTAAAAAGTGGTTATGTGACCTTGAAAATAGGTCAAGGTCACCCATCTACAATCAATCCCAACCTAGCTGGTATTATGGTACATAAACATGCAAAATTTCAACTTCCTAAGTCAAAACCTTGCAGAGTTGTTGCATCAGTGTCAATTTAAGATGACATGCCCATGTGACCTTGAAAAATTTGTCAAGGTCACCCATCTGCAATCCCAAGCAAGATTATACATAGGAACATCTTCACACAAAATTTCAACTTCCCAAGTCCAATCTTCCTTAGGTTATCACGTCCACATTGATTTCAGATAAAATGCCCACTTGACCTTGAAAAATAGGTCAAGCCAGGTCATACATCTGCAGTCACAAGCAAGGTCTTACAAGTCTTACATAGAAAAGTCAAATCCTTGAAGAGTTATTGCGTCCACGTTAATTTTACATGACATGCCCATGTGACCATGCAAAATAGGTCAAGGTCACCCATCTGCAATCCCAAGCAAGGTTTTACATATGGACATCTTCATAAAAAATTTCAACTTCTCAAGTCTAATCTTTCTTGAATTAACACGTCCGCAACGCATGCAACAATGTGTTGAAGAAGAAGAAGAAGAAGAAGAAGAAGAAGAAGAAGAAGAAGAAGAAGAAGAAGAAGAAGAAGAAGAAGAAGAAGAAGAAGAAGAAGAAGAAGAAGAAGATGAAGACGACGCAAAAACAATATGTCCCCCCGTTGCACGGGGAGACATAATATGTGCACATTTATCTTGAAATAAATTACTGTTGCAAACAAACCTTTACATGTTCATAGATTATTAATAATCACATACTTCCCTAGGATCAATTAAGTCCTGTAAATTATTTGTTTGTTTGTTTGTTTATTTATTTCTTTTGGGAGGTTGTAGTTGGAAGACCTAAAAACAAAGTAGGCATTTTGTGTCATCTTTTTTTAAGTTTCAAAGTCTGTGACAACAAACCAACCACTGACACAATGGTTGGAATGACCTTAAGACCCCTCAGCTGGAGTAGAAATATGATGACCCCTGATGACCTTCAAATAGGTCAAGGTCACTGAATGTTCAGTTCAGCCAAGCTGTCATTGAGATGCTTCAATGGTATAAATTAACAAATTTCTACATAGTAGCTCAATTTGTTCAAAATTATTGCATCCACAAAGGTGATGGTCAGACAGATGTAGACATGGCCACAATATCCTGTCACAGAACAAGGCTGAGAGGGTCATAAAAACCTGTAAGACATAATTTAAGTCGCATGTAGTCATTATTTCTGTGCAAACAGCATTTGGTTGACCGATTCACTGGAGAAGACATTTTGACCGCGCACGTTGTCATTAATTTTGTGAAAACAACATATGTTTGAGCAATTGAGAAGATATTTCAACAGTGCATGCACATTTTTAAGTCAAATCATTGACCAAAGAATTGGCCAAGTCTGTGACAGTTACAGGCAATGTTATACTGTTTCAATATGTTCTGGATCTACCAATCATACTTCAGAAATATACATACTATTTTGGTTCTATATCAATACTTTTTATGACCTAGGGCCCTGGACTGTTGAACTGAAACAAAGCCATGAGTGAGATACAAAAATGGGCCTGAGAATCCGCTAAGCAGACAGTATTTTTTTGTATATGACAAAATGTGAAATGCTCCATCTGTGGCATATGAAGCTGCTGCATCTTAACCCTTTCCCCCTTGAATTAAGACTGAGTCAACAGCTTTCCTTGGCATGGGTTGGGCACTTATGGCAAGGAAAGCTGTTGACCTGGGGCATGTGATCTTGATAAGTCTCATGTACATTTCTCAGTGAAACTGTTTCTCATAACTGTTGAAATTAGTTGAAAACACTGAAGCAGATGACATTTGACCACCAGCTGGTTTTGGCCTGTTTATGGGGGAAAAGGTTAATTTATTTTAGCATGTTCCTGAAATATGAAAATAATTTTGTCTTTTTCTGCCTAGATACGGTCCATGCTCAATGATTTGTTGGCTCTAACTTGATGCTAAGATAAAAAAATGTAGGAGTGCCAGTTAAAAAGAGAAAGGCACTGGTCCGGGGTATAACTACAATAGTCTCGGGATAAAGGCCGACCACCAAGCTAAGATAAACCTTGGCAAGAGCCGCACATAAAGGACATGAGTCACAGTCAACCAGCTGACCACAAAGCTCTGTTAAAGGCCATTAGCCCCAGAATGGGAACATTGCAACCTGAAGATAATGATCTTAAGCCTTTGTGTGCATGACTGAGTCTCGGCCAGTCATTTATGCTGAACTTGTATTACGGGAAGGAAGGGGAGGTCAAGGGGTTAATTATGTAAGCCACAGGAAACTTTTCAATTTACTGACGTGAGCCTATTTTTACTTTCAGTGACTTGCTTGGTGACTATATGTATCGCTTGAACTGTGAAATAAGTTGTAATATCATGCTTTATTTCTGTGAATAATGAAAGTGGCGAGTTTACAGTGAAATAGGTGATAATATTTTCTTTGCTCCCTTTGCCAAAATGACCCATGAATCTATCCTTGTTTTAATTCTAATTAAAACTTGGGATTTTTGTTCCCCATTAGAACACACTATCATCACTTAAATTTGTTCCTCATTTATGAGAACAATGCCTCTAGAAATTGTGACACATACAAAGATGAGAACAAACTTATGTTATCAGGATCTCTGCCAGATATGAATTTTAACATGTGAAAAAGTCAAGAAATAAAACTCCATGACTTGCAGGTCATAGACCCAGTAGCAAAGCAAATTTTGAAGTTAATTAACGGGCTCTGCAGCAACAAATTTAGGACACACAGGCATATCCTCTGACAATTTTAGGGTCCAAAATTTCACCCCATTTACCCTCTGGCAGAAACCTTGGTTATCATTACAGGAGATGATTTTATGACCCCCATCATTATGTACATGTAGTGCACCTGGATAAAGCCACAGAGCAAGCAATTGCTTGCTCTGTGAAGGGGGGGGGGGGTTCAGTACGCTGGTACAGGTAATTATTTTTCTAGAGTATGGAAAATAAAAATCTTTCAAAATTTTGGATAGTATGAAGTACGTAAAATAAGAGGGCTTCCAGTACGCCAGTACTGTAAATAAAAAGTCCCAGCACATGAGTACCGGAGACCCCTTACCCACCCTCTTCTGTGATAAGACCATTATTACTTGGCCAAATACTTTCTCTGGTATTTCTACATTAAAGACCCCTTTGCCCCTATAACTGTCAAACTTCCTGGAGTTGCTTTGTAAAAGTTGTGTCACAATAAAAGTTTTGCATGCAGTTTTGGAATTTTGTTTTACGCTACATGTAATTATCTTATTCCTCTCGTGCAGGTTGAACAGTATTTTTTGTGTTTGGGTCCCCAAATTTCCATACTTTAACATAAATTTGGTTACAAATGAAGAAAATGCTCCTTTCTTTTGTTGTCCAGAGCAGCAAAGATGTCTCTTGGCCTATTGTTGATGCTCTGAAATAATACAATTCCGAGAAAGCAGGAACTAGATTTAATGAATCACCTGGAGTAGAGTCAAGCCAATTACTTAGCATTTCAGGGTGACTCCTGCCAAACCGCTTTGTGGTCAAATTTTATTTGCTTTACACAGTTTTAATTAATTTTATCATTAACCTATTCCTACTCCTTGGGTCCTAAGCAGACCAAACTATCTTTACTATAATTGTGGAGTGGAGAAAATGGAGATCAGTCCGTGTAGTTAGCAATTTCCCCCTTATTAACCCATTACTGGTCAGAGTATGACTAAGTGAATAGCTTTCCTTGGCATGCGTTGGGTGCATTGCACAATGTGCCCAACCTGCACCAAGGAAAGCTATTGACCTTGACTTCATGAATGGTCTTACTTACAAATCACAGCAAAAAATCTTTTCTAGTAAAGAGAAAATTAAGTAAAAACACTGGAGAAATTTGATTTGCTTGTCAGCAAATCAGTCTGTGTGATAGAAAGAACACTTTTAAGATTGCCTATGCAGTATTTATTTAACTCCTGCAACAATAATATTTATTGAACTGTTAAAAAACAGACACAACGAATTGATCATGAGCTGTGTCACAAATCTATAAATGGAAGGAATTGTTCCTCTATCTATAATAGCTCTGAAGTTATTCAAGATTCAAATTTTGTGTATTTGTTTAATTTGCATAAATCAAAGTGGCACAACTTTACTTCATATTCATTGGATGCAGGTTACAAATCACAGCAAAAATTATTTCTAGTAATGAGAAATTTAAGTAAAAACACTAGAGAAATTTGATTTGCTTGTCAGCAAACCAGTCTGTGTGATAGAAAGAACACTTTTACGATTGCCTATTCAGTATTTATTTAACTCCTGCGACAATAATATTCATTACACTGGTCAAAAGAGACATTGAGAATTGAGCTGTGTCACAAGCCTATAAATTGAAGTTGGAATTGTTCCTTTATCTATAATAGTTCTGAAGTTATTCAAGATTCAAATTTTGTGTATTTGCCTAATTTGCATAAATCAAACTGGCACAACTTTGCTTCATGTTCATGGGATTCAGCTACCTCCCAAAGCTATTAATTGAAGTTAGAATGGCACCTCTATCTATAACAATTGTAATGTTGAATATTCAAGAATTAAATTTGATGTATTTGCCTAATTTGTATAAACTGGAATGTTACCATTTTGGTCCATATTTCATTAGAGTCAGCTATGTAACCAATTTGTTAATTGAAGTTGGAATGCTACCTCTATCTGTAATAGCTGTGTAATTGTTGAGGCTATAAATTTTGTGTGTTCTACTAATTTGCATGAACTTAAATTCTACCACTTTTGGTCGTGATGCTCCTTTACCAGAAACCTATGAAGATTTCAAAATGTGAATAGTACCTTTCCTTTTCATAGTTTTCAAGATATTGAACATATACAGTCTTCAAGTGTCCCTAGTTTGTATAAATCATAATTCTGCAACTTGAGTTTGTGGCTGATTGGGTGTGTCTCTAGCACAAATCTATATATTGAAGTTGGAATGGCACTTCTACCTATAATATACAGTCTTCAAGTGCCCCTAATTAGTATAAATCATAATTCTGCAACTTGAGTATGTGGCTGATTGGATGTGTCTCTAGCACAGGCCTATATATTGAAGTTGGAATGGTACTTCTACCTATAATAGTTTTGAAGATATTCAACATTTGAACTTTCCAAGTGCCCCTAATCAGCATAAATTATAATTCTATGACTTTTGCTTGTGGTTCATTGGATGTTCCTATAGCAGACACCTGCATATTAGCGATGGAATGGCACTTCTACCTGTAATAGTTTTGAAGATATTCAACATTTTAACTTTTCAAGTGCACCTAATTAGCATAAATCATAATTATACAACTTTTGTTTGTGGTCCATCAGATACCCCTTTAGCACAAACCTACAAATTAAAGTTTGAATGGTATCTCTATTTTCAATAGGTTTCAAGATATTCAACATTTAAAATTTCAAATGCCCCTAATTTGCATAATTTTCAGCATTCTGACTATCCCAAACCAAGTTCTTAATTTCACTACTAGGTCAATCACCATGCCAAGTTTGGTACCTTTTGGGGACAATACTGTCCGAGAAAAAGTGAGCAAAAGATGAACACTAGAAACAAAAGGCAATCAGAACCTGCCGGGACCATACCCCCCTTGCCTCATTTAAAACCTTTTTTTTTTTTTTCATTTAAAACCTTGCTGATCACAGGTCTAATTTTGGAATAACTTTAGTCAACAAAAATAAGCTATCACCTGGACCCAGATACTTGACCTAGCAACCTACTTTTATGCATGACACGCTCTTGTGTCCAGAAACACAGGTGTGCTAAGTTTCATGATTCTAAGTCAAAGGACAACAGAACTACAGCCCAGGAATGAAGTACAATGTAGTTTCACATGAATGTATCACCATGAGCCAGATACTTGACCTACTGACCTAGTTTTGTTTCATATGCACCTATAGGTCAAGATATGTGTGTGTGAAGTTTCACAAAACCAAGTTAAACAGTAAGGAATTATAGCAATGACACAATTTTACAAGGCTATGTCACTGTGACCCATACACTTAACCTATTGACCTACTTTTGGTACATGACACATCCTTATGTCAAGATGCACCTGTGTGTAAAGTTTTGTTATTCTCAGTTGAAGGATAAGCAAGTTACAGCCCTGACATGAATAGCAGAGACCCATGCAGATACTTAACCTAGTGACCTACTTTTGTTTCACGACACAACTTTAGGTCAAGCTATACATGTGTGTCAAATTTAATAAAAAAGTTAAACAGTAAAGGAATAATAGCCCGGGCACTATTTTACAAGGATATGTCACTGATCCAGATATTTGACCCAGTGACCTACCTTTGGTATATGACACACCCTTATGTGTGGATGGATCTGTGTGTACAATTTCATTAAGGTATGTTAAATACTGAAGGAATTATTACCCAGACACAATTTTTTAGGAATATTTCACTGTGACCCAGATACTTGATCTAGTGAGCTACTTTTGGTACATGACATACCCCTATGTCCTGAGGCATCTCTGTGCAAAGCTTCATTAATTTAAGTTGAAGGGCAAGCAAATTATAGCCCAGACATGAATAGCAGAGGACCAGATACTTGACCTAGTGACTCATTTTTGTTTCATGACACACCTTTTGGTCAAGATATATGTGTGTGTGTGTGAAGTTTCATGAAACTTAGTTAAATAGTAAAGGAGTAATAGCCAAGACAGAAAGCTACAAGGATTTTTGTCACTGTGACCCAGATACTTGACCTAGCAACCTATGTTTGGTTCATGACACACCCTTTGCCTAGATGCACCAGTGTGTAAAGTTTTATTAATTTAACTTGGACAACCAAATTACAGCCTAGACATGAAGTGCTGTGCAGTTTTACATGATTGTATCACTGTGACCCAGATACTTGATAAATGACTCTGTGACCTTGAAAATTGGGTCAAGGGCACCTGTCATTAAACTTGCCTGAGACCTTATTCAGGACTATAAGCATGTGTAGTATGAAAGCCCTGAGCAAAAAACTTTTTGAGTTATCAGATGAAAACAATATTCACTAAAATGGCTCTGTGACCTTGTGAATTGGGTCTAGGTCATACATCTTCAAACTCGTTTGAGAAGTTTAATCTGAAAGCCCTATGTAAAAACTTTTCCAGTTATAACATGAAAACCAAATTAACTAAAATGGCTCTGTGACCTTAGAAATTGGGTCAAGGTCAACAATTTTTGAACTCGTCAGAGACCTTATGTAGGAGTGTAATTACTTGCAATTTGACAGGCCTATGTCAAAAACTGTTTAAGTTTTTGTGTGAAAACCAAATTCACTGAAATGGGTCTGTGACCTTGTCAATTAGGTCACCATCTCTCTGTCCCTGTGGAACTGATGGTGACGTCATGTGCACATGCGCCCGTATCATCCTTCCTCTTTTGAAGAATGGTCAGTTGACATCAGCTATAAGAGGAAGCGGGGTTGGATGAGTGGGCTTCTCTGGTGGTTGAGAGGTAAGTATACTCATTAACATTGATATTACTCCAAATATCCCATATTAATTACATAACATTACCTCTCGACCACAATTGCTGATATACAAACATACTGGCAGTTGGGTAATCGTTACAGGTACACTGACCTCTATGGACCAGCGGCAGCTTGAGGGAAGATCATCAGTCTGTGTGAGGAGGCCACATCTGCAGGGAAAACCTCAGAGCTACATGGAGATGAGTCCGCCAACAGGAGAATCTGGCTTAATCAGAAATCCTCCTTCCTGACCCACATGGGACCGCACTGGACCCCCTGGTGCTCGCCCGACAACATGACATGTCCGCCTCATGGGTAGATATTATTGGTTCCAGCTCCATCGAACCTGGAGATCTAGCAGGTCTTAATCTCGAAATTGGTGGGTGTCGGGGGGTGGTTATGAGGTTCTGATGGCAGTTATAAATCCATGTCAAAGCTGGCAACAGACCGGAAGTTGGATTAATCTGCCAGATACTGTCCGAGATTAGGTCTACTAGGCATGAAGCCCTACAAGGTCCACTGAGAAACGCACCAACCTATAGGCCTACATCTAATCAACCACAAGAGCATCATAAACTGGAACACCGTGCCAGCTCTGATAGGATCTGGAAAGGCCTAACAGATCAGTATCGGGACATATGCAAAGGAGCCTGTTACGCCCGCAAAAGAGTACATACCCTCCTTGAGCACTATCATGTCACACAAGTAGTGTTTGGGGAAAGTCATAGACAATTACCATTGGCAGGCCCGCAGAATGTTGACAACCACAACATTCCGGAGGTTGAGCACTTGAGGGTTCTGATGGAGCACGCTCGTCTGCAGTTGCACAAGATGTTTCGGCCATGCCAGTAAACGTAGCGGAGGCTCGATGCTCAATTCCAACAGGTGGACTGAGCAATCACCATGGGGCCGACAGGGGGTGACCAGGATAAGATTGCAATTGTGGAACTGAACCTTGCGCAATACCCTCGGAAGGATCTGCCAAGGCAGAAAGGCGTACACCCACAGGTTGCTCCAATCCATCCACCACTAGGGCTTGGGGGTCTGGGACAGGCGAGGCATGCACTGGTAGTTCTGAGTTTTCCCGAGTCGCAAACAGATCCACGTGTGGAGTCCCCCAATGTGCCCACATGGCCTGAATGACCCTGGGGTGGAGCGACCACTCCGTCCCTGCCAGCTGACCTCTCCTCGAGAATTGATCAGCCAGGACATTTGTGTGTCCCCGGAATGTGCCTCACGTGCATGCGGACGTCGTGGTCATAACACCATCTGATGATGCAACTGGCCAACTCTGTCAGCTTCTTGGACAGCATCCCGCCCTGCCTGTTGAGGTAGGGTATCCCAGTTCTAATGTTGCACATTATGAGGACATGTTTGTACTCCACCTGGTCTCCAAAGTGCAGGAGCGCCAAGCATATTGCCTCCAGTTACAACCAGTTTATGTGGTGAGCTGTGAAGGACATTGGCCAAGGGCCTGATACCGTCCGACTCACCATGTAAGCTCCCCACCTGTACCGCGACGAGTCTGTGTAAATGGTGAGCTGGGCCTGAAAAGGCTCCAGCGTCTGTCCTCTCATGACGTTCTCCTTGACGGTCCACCACTGAAGGTGCGACCAGTCCTCGATGAGGACCAGCACCTGTGTGAAATTGCCCTGGTCTCTCATCCATCTGCCCCACAGCACGAGCTGCAAGGGGCGATGATGCATCTGGCCTAATGGGACCTGGGAGTCCATCGAAGACAGGGAGCCCAGCAGGGCAAGCCATTGTAGCTCTGAGCGGACCTTGCCAGTCAGAAAAGGCCTCAGCAGAGACTGCAGTCTGTCCCACCTGTCCTCCAAAGAATGACAGATGTAGGCTACCGGATCGAACTGGATGCCAAGGAAGACAAAGATCTGCTCTGGCTGCAGACTGGGCTTGGGTAGGCTCACTATCAGGCCCAAGTGTTGGCAGAGTTCCAAGAAGGTCCATGTATGGCTTTGCGAATCTAGGCGCTGAAGCACCCTGAAAAGCCAATTGTCCAGATATAGGTGAATGCAAACGGCTGAGCAGTGAAGGTATAAAGCAGCAGCTGTCTGTGCGAACCTGGTAAACACCAGCGGTGCTGTGGCGAGACAAACGGAAGTGCCCTGAGCTGGTATATTTGGCGAAATGTGCATCGCAGGAACATGTGTGAGGACACTGTGAGTGGCACGTGGAAGAACGCATCTTTGAGATCCAGGGACGTTGTCCACTCCATGGGCCATAAGGCTGCTGCCAAAGAGTGGGGTGTCTCCATCTGAAAGGACGGGACTTCCAGATAGGTATTTAGCATTGACAGGTCTATGACTGGGTGCCATCCTCCAGCCCACTTGGGGACCAAAAAAAGTAGGCTGTAGAAGCCGGGAGAACCTTGGTCCTCTACCAGCTGTACGGCTCACTTGCTCCAAAGTGTCCGAACTGCCTCCAGGAACACCGATGCTTTGGGATTCCGAGGTGGTTGAAGTAAACCACAGTGGTTCTCTGCTTAATGGAGGGCTGTTGTTGCAGAAAGGCAGTGCGTCGCCACAATCCATGATATCTGAATCTTTGCTGAAAACTGACTGAATTTTGCTGAATTATGGCTGAATTTGGCTGAAGCACAAAAAGTTGGCTGAATCTGGTCTGAAGGTTTATGCGGGCTATTTGAATTTTGTCTGAATATGGCTAATTCCAGCTGGATTACTTCAGCAAAATTTAGATTGGCTGAATCTAGTCTGAATCACTTCAGCAACATTCACATGTATCTGAATTTTGTCTGAATCACTCCAGCTGTATTCAGATGTATCTGAATCTAGTCTGAATTACTTCAGCTTTATTCAGATCTTTGTGAATCTTCTCTGAATCACTTCAGCAATATTGAGATCTTTCTGAATTGTGTCTGAATCAATTCAGCAATATTCAGAGGTACCTGAGTTTTGCCTGAATTACATCAGCAGTATGGAGATCTTTCTGAATTCTGTCTGAATCATTTCAGAAAAATTCAAAAGTTACTGAGTTTTAATTGCGTGCATAATTTGGGGGTGAACACGAACACTTCTTAGGGGACTGCGGACGAGCCGAAGCAGGTCTACGCTCTTTCTCTCTTGACACATCAGACACATGGGATGAAGACAGATGAGCTGAATCAAGTTTAAGTCTTTCCCAAGGGGAATCTTTGCTGGTGAGGACTCAACGGAGTCCGACGTCTCGGCCTGGCATTTTGCAGTTCTTGCAAACTGCCGCCTACACCTATCACGATCTGACTTTCTCCTAGCTTGCTCACAGAGCAGCCACTTGTCCTCCCCCCAGTCCTGGCAGCATTTGCAAGTTCACTCACGAGAGCAAACTTGGCCCACCTGCAGGCGATAACCATAGCAACGTGGATCGTCATCCCAGGATGCCATATAGTTGTTCCATGAATCCAACTTTTGTACACGATCCAATAAGGACGAGGATGCAGACGTAGTGGTATCTGGCCCAACACCAATGGACTACCCCTGAAAGGAAGAAATAGCACTGCTTTCCCTCTCTCTGTGTTCTGTTTGTCGTGATGCCATCTTGACAAATCTAAGTACAAGTCGAACAACCAACTTTGCACTTACTATTTCAGTGGTATCCCATCACAGAAATCAGCTATCTAGGTATCCGTAGATGCCCGGACCACTCAGAAAAGAGCATGCAAGAGCACAAAAAACAGTTAGTGTTAAGGGTCTTTCACAGAGTTTCACTCGAAAAGAACAAGCCAGTAAGGGCACCCAAAAGAGGAAGAATGATATGGGGTGCATGTGCACATGACCTCACCATCAGATTTTCAGAATCAAGTGTGAATAGCAGGCTTCTCATCCCCTATTTCTTGGGCATCATGCCCAGACACAGAGGTCGGCAATGGTGGTCGAGAGATAAAGTTACGTAATTTATGCACGTTTATTCAGAGGAAATTCAGTGAATTTAACATAAATTAAACTTCTCAACTTTGATTGCATGCTATAGGTTTTGCTTTAGCAATAGACCCACACATTAAGCTTTGAATAGCAACTCTATTTAGAAACTTTTGAAGATATGTACGATTTAAAATGTCCATAAATATGCCTCTAATTTGCATAATTTTTAACATCATGACTATTCCAAACAATATGCACAACTTCATTGCTAGGTCTATCACTATGCAAAGTTTGGTACTTTTCAGAACAATAGGGTCCAAGAAAAAGTGCTGAGTAAATGAATAAATAAGTAAATCAATCAATCAATCAATCAATCAATCAACAACAAAAAAATCAATAAATAAAGAATAAAGTATTTGAGGAAAAACAAGAAGTCTGCGTTCACACACAGGCTTAATTAAGGCAGACAACAATTTACATCCAGGCACTTTTGGGCAATTTGATTGGGAAAGGGTTAATTCAAGCTGAGACCTACATTAGCATATATGCCTTATGGCAATAGCTTCTTCGATACCAATTTGGCAAAACAATTGACTGTTTCAATGTAGGGAAAAACTCAATTAGCTCATTATGTCACAAAACAATGAATACTGCAGTGAAAGTTTACACTTTCTCCTGTAAACACACTCTTACTTGTCCTTTAAAGTAACATACAATAAGTGATAAGTGACATGAGTGAGGTAGCCACAAATACATGGGAAAATGTTCACATGCAAAGGCCTCTTATCTGAATTACAGGTATACTTTTAAGGACCATCAAGATTAATCATACAGTACTTTACGTGTCTTCACTTCCTACATATATTTCATATAAAGGTGTATGTGTACTCTGAACAGAGACTCCAAATGGTAATGCACACGACATGGAGAGCTTTGAGAAAATTTGTGTGATAAATGAGAGCCCCACTAAAATACTATGTAGGGGCTGACAAATACATGGTAGAAAGTGAAATTGGAGTGATTTTTGTGACCAGCAAACTTGAGAATCCCCCTACTTGTTTTGGAGTCTCTGTTCGAAAGAAACAGTATAAATTAACTTAATTTTGCTCTATTTTAGTTTTTGCTTAATTTGCTCATTATAATCATAAACCCAAGAAAAAACACACGATATAAAAACGGTATTTTAACATAGGTTTAATAGGAATTGTTTCCAAAAGTTAAATTAAATCTTGATTTAAATGCTTAAAATGCCAAAACCATGAAAATCTATGCATGTACATAGGTAAATAAGTACATAATTACAAAGTAACTCTACTTTGGGGTTTGAAAATTAAACTTAACCCTTGAGTTTGTCACTTTACGTGCAACAGCAAAAAATCACCACAGCCTCTAGGTTCTGGAAAAGTCAAAAATAGCAAAAACACACAAAACATCATGACAAAATAAGACAAAATTGCAGCATCACCTGGTGAACAAATTAAGAACTTATAGTCTCTAGAAGTATTCCTGTGTGTTATCAAAGCAATTGGATGATTGGTTTTTGCCACCAAGTTTAGGTGAATCTGACTAAGGGTTTCACAGAAGAAGTCAAAAAGGAGAATTAGCAGTAGAATGCCCATTGACTTACAGAGTAATCAATAGGGAAGGTGCATTTACCAACAAGTACGCCAATTGAAAATCTTTAAAAATCAGGAATCACAGCAGCACAACCTAGTGAACAACTTTGACCCTTCCACAAAGAACATATCCACCACTTTTCAGCTTAATCTGAGTGATGGTTCTGGAGAAGAAGTCAAAAATAGCTGCCGAACGGGTAAACAGATGATAAGAGAGCCGGATGGTAGAAGCAAAACATACACAAAATCATAAAAAAAGAAAAAATTTGCAGCACCACCTATTGAACAAATTAAGGACTAGGAGTCCCCAGGAGTGTTCCTGTGTGATATCAAAGCAATTGAGTGAGCTTTCTCTGAGATTCTTTTGTAATTTGTCCAAAAAAGAATGAAAAAAATACATACAAAAATCCAAAAATCACTGGAGCATGATTATTGGAACAAACTTGGTAGAGACCCACACAAGCCACATTCGCACTAAGTTTGAAGTGAATCTGGCCGACGGTTTCAGAGAAGTGGAAAATGTGAATTGTGCATGGATAATGCACAACGGACGGACAACAGATGACTGACCATCCTAATAGCTCAGCCTGACTAGCAAGTCAGCTGAGCTAAAAATTACTGGAGCATGACCATTTGAACAAAGTTGGTAGAGACCCATCCAAGGTACATTGCCCCCAAGTTTGAAGTGAATCTGGCTGACGGTTTTGGAGAAGGTCCAAAATGTGAATTGTGAATGGACGATGGACGAAGAACGAAGGCATAAGTTCTGCTGGCTGACCAGCCAGCTCAGCTAAAAACTAGAAAAGTGTCAAAAGGACATGGATGCTCCCACCTGTCACTGTCCCCATCAACATTGGAAAGAGTAGCATGTAATTGCTGTAAGACTTCAGACATATTGTGAAATCTTCACATGGATAATTATACACACATAACTTTCCGTATATTGATTGAAATTCCTATCAAACTCCATGGCTATACTTGAAATACTTCATGAGCTACACACAGCACAAGTTTGACAAGAACCAATACTCATTTTCCTGGGATTGTCATTGTCACTAAGTTAAATAATGATAATCAATAGAGGATAATTAACCCAAGACACAAACAAAACACCAGGGGTACATCTTCAAATATTCATTAATGTTGCCATCAAGTTTCATACCTGCACCTTAAACACTTTTATGAAATAGACGACACAAATTTGACACAGGCCAACATATTTATTGAGTAGATATTTTCACTAAGTTAATAAATGAAGAATGAACAGAAGTTTATTATCCCAGGAGACAAACAAAACCCAGCGCGCACATCTTCATATGTTGATAAATTTTTTTGTTAGGTTTCATAGCTGTATATAAAAAATGTCTTGAGACATGCGTGACACAAATCTGACAAGTCCTATGTCGAATCAACATTTTCACTTATAAACAATTAATGATCAGAGTATAGTTAATCCAAGAGACAAACAAAACCCCAGGTGTACATCTTTATATATTGATTAATATTCCCACCAAGTTTCATCGTTGTACCTCAAATATTTTATAGCGAATCAACGTTTTCCCCAAGTTAATTAATGATTAACACGGAATAATTAATCCAAGTGACAAACAAAACCACAGGCAAACACCTTCATAAGTAAAAAAGTTGCATGGTTGTACAGTATAGTCCCTGTCATGTACCTCATAAGTTTTTTTAGATATGTGTGACAATTTTAATGTTGGATAGATAGAAGGATGGACAAGAGCAAATCTATATGCCCCCCCTCCCTTGGTGGGGGCTTAAAAACCACACACACAGTGGGCTGCCTCTAATGAGGCCACCCCTACTGCAATAGAAAGGTGGTCTCACAAGATGGGTGGCTTTTCTTCAGGGGAACAATCAACAGAAATGACTTTCCTGCACCAAGCTAGCTGCCTAATATAAGAGGCTGACCACTGTGTAGTGGACATTTTTGTTTCAGCCTTCCCCCTTTAACTTGGCCAAAAGTAAAATGTCTGTTTCAATGATTTCCGTATCATTCTTTTGTGTGAATGCAAAACTGGTTCAATAAGAATACTGTAAATCGCTAAATTTTCACATTTTTTGTATTTTTGACATGTCACTGTAGTTTTAATTTCACAATTCCAATTCAAACAATGTTAAAATACTATTTCACTGTGTTTTTATTTTCACGGTTTTGTGCCATCAGCGAAAATATGAGTACCGTGAAATTAAAGCAATTTACAGTATTGCAGACAAGTCCTGCCAGAATATCATGATACTCTTAAGTTTCAACAGCCTCCCCTGGGGTGGGTTGATAGCTTTAGCGAAGGGGGGTAAGGGGGGTTTCAGTATGCTGGTACAGGTAATTATTTTTCTGTAGTACGTAATACGGAAAATAAAAATCTTTCAAAATTTTGGATTGTACGAAATACGTAATATAAGAGGGCTTCCAGTACGCGAGTACGGTAAATAAAAAGCCCCAGTATGCCAGTACAGGAAACCCCTTACCCACCCTCTTTAGCATCCAGCCTGACACATGGACAGCTGCAGGATCTGAATGAACTCAAGTTGAAACACGCATGTGCCATGAAAATCTCTGAAGGCACTTTTGTGAACCTTGCTACAAATGCCAATTAACCTAGCAGATAGGAAAACAATGTTAGAAGTGTTTCCAAAGATTTCTTTTCGCACCGAAACCACGAATCTAATTTACCTTTTTCTTCACAAAAAAGGGAGTTAACAGTTAATGCTACAGTTATTTTAGAAATTCTCTTTCCCAAGCCTTCTAAGGTCCAACAATAATGTCAATTAGCCATGCTGCCTTTGTATATACAACAATTAATACCCAGGAGTTCATTTTCCTTCTACAGGAGCAATTAAGCTGGTATGCTATTGGTGTGCAAATTTATTGAGTCAGTGAGAATATTCCTGAACAAAGGCACCACCCGTAGACAATACCTCACTCTGGTAGATGTCCATGAGGTTCATTTGCAAAAATGAATACACAGAGTGCCTGTAAATTAACCCTTAACACGTTCCTGCTCAAATTGCCCAAAAGCGCCCGGACGCAAATTGTCATACACTGCAACCTTTTCTTTTTTTATAAAAAAAAAATTCTCGTAAAACATTTTTGCTGAGACTTTCATGTAAGACTATTCATGATGGCATGCCTAGGTCAGTAGCTAACTTGGTGCAGGTTGGCTGCATTGTGCCCAACCCTCACCAAGAAAGCTATTGACTCAGTGGTACTATAGCAGAAATGGGTTAAAGTGTGGGATTCAACACTGAGTAATAGCATTCCTCAGCTCACTCTGAGCACCTTGCTGTCGACTTGCACTGTTCTTTTGTCTTTAAACTTCTTTTGTTAGACCTGGTATTTTGGAACTTGAATGAAAGGCCTTTTCTTGAGTAATTTGGATGATCTGGAAACAATAAAATGATTCATGTAAGGACAAATACACTTGTACCTCACAGAGAAAGCGTAAAGACCCCTTAATAGCACCAAGACTGGGGTAATTGAAAGAGAAAGTTTGATGCTTGACATTAAGAGGACCTCTAGTCCTGTTTAGATAACACTTAATTTCCAATTTTTGGGTGGGTGGTTTTTTTTTTTTGTTTTTTTTGTTTTTGTTTTTTTTTGGGGGGGGGGTGTTGTTTGTTTGTGTGTGTGTGTGTGTGTATTTTTTTGTTTTTTTTGTTTTTGTTTTCTTTTTTCTTTTTTTCTTTTGGCTTATTTTACTGCTAGAATGTACAGGTAAAGTCTTGTAAAATGCACCTGTGCAATCAATTTGGATGACAGTGGAGGGGAAAAAAATCTGCAGTTGTCCTAAATGTGAACTCTGTTTGACCTTTCTGTCAGTAAAGTTGCCTGGTTTGCAGAGCCATCTCCATGTATTCTCTCCTCCACAAGTAAAAGTGCACAAGGCTGAGTTCTCGGGTAATATATTCTTCAAATTGGTAAGAGCACAACTAGACTTGTCACATATTAATTAATATTTTCAGACAACAGCCACGACAAGGTCTGTGGTAGAGTCTGTCCACTGTGAACAAAGGTCTGAGTCACAAGACTTTGTTTTTTTTTTTCGCAGGTGTCTGGCCCAGTAACCTTATCATGCCTGTGTGACCAAAATGGTAAAAGAATTGTGTGGTCACAACATGCCCTAAGCAAAAGTCAGGTCCTGAAATCTCTGATTCAGTTTGGTTTAATTATTGTACTTCCTTTTTTTTTTCTCGCTGTACACAATTAAATGCTGATATTTCAAATTCATTTGGGGCACAATAATGCTGATAATATGCTGACTTGGTTACACTGCATATTTATTTTCTTTCCAACTTTTTTTTCTTTTGCTGAAACTGTATTGAATAAAGTCTCTAACAAAATGCTTTTGAAAAAACAAAAACCAAACCTTGATAGGTTAAATGAAATGAAAAAGACAAAACGAAGACAAGGATCTGTGAAGTGCAGAGTGAAAAGTTCGACCGGTTTCGCCCAAGTGGGGCTCTTCAGGAACTGAAAATATAACTGCTGCAGCGCTGTAAAAAAAAAAGAAAAGAAAAAAAAAAGCTTAAATGAGAGATTGATGCACCACACAAATAAGTGTGGAAATTTAACCCTGTTGAAAATGAATACAATGTATAGCCATGGTAGTGATTAACAGGTGTTAATGTACCGAGTGACTTTGCATGAATATTGTGTTATGTTTCACACTGTAGATTCACTTATTTTTTGTAGTGACTTTAATTCTGCTTATTTCACTGATGGCACAAAACTGTGAAAATAAAAACATTATGAAACAGTATTTTCATGCAGGTTTAATTGGAACCCTCTCCTGTATAGTGAAATTTAAACTTTTGTTACAAGCCTGAAATGCAGAACCTATGAAAATGTATATGCGTGAAAATAAGCACATTTACTGTTATTGTTACCTACAAGTTCTCTACCACTTGCAACTGAGATAGCCTCAGGGATATCACATTATCATGTCAACAGGGCAATTGTGTACATGCATGAACAGAACCAGAAACTGATTATTTTTGCCACCAGGTGGAGCAGCATCACTAGTCACGATCTCTGTTGCTGGCCAAGTTTGCTTTCATGTTTATTGTGCCAGACAAACTATTCACATTTGGCATGGAGTTGTATTTTTGGTGTGCTGTCAGTATAATCAATATAAAAATATGGTGTACGGTGTGTGTACATACATGTGTATAATTCTGACAATTATGTCAGTTTAATCAGCTTATGATTATATCTTGTTAAAGTTAGAAATGAAATAATGATGAAACAATATTTTTGCAACATGTGACACTTTTTGGGACATGAGAATTAAAAGAGAGAATTACCAATTACCTAATTTATGATTCTGACTTCAGTTTTTGGTCAAAAAAATTATATCATACTTGAAAAATACACCAGAGTATAACATTATGCTGTATACAAAGTGGTAATGGGATCCTGAAGTCAAGCAAGGCAGAAAATCTTGAATCACACAATGTAATTTCAGTGAACAGATATGTATAATGATCCTGTCCAAAAAAAAAAAAAGTAATTGAAATTGCGATTACAATTATGTAAACAACTTTTCATGTCACAGTTATCTGCAAAATTAATTCCACAGCAACACAGTAAAGAATAAACTTGTTCAAAAGGTTCTTAACATCACCATTTTCACTAAACACTTCCATCAATCTTTACTAGTTCAACTGAAAAAATGCACTTTGTTAGTCATGTTTTTTTACAGATGTGGCACTTGTAATGGACCGACAGGTTTTACCTTTTCCCGCTCATGTCGTGTGACAATTTTGTTGCACCACATAGGGAAAGAAATAATTCAAAGACACATTCGCTTAGCTGCACAATGCATATGCATGAAAAAAGTCTTTTAACCTATATTTATAATATAACCATATATACACGACATACTTAAACTCAACAGGAAACTGTGTAAACCTTGATCCAACCACAAGAAGTATATAACAACGTCTCAAGCTAGAATTCAATGCTGCCACTTTATTGATGGGTTATATATATATATGCATTTTTTTTTTTTTATGCTGACAGGGCTAAAGTTCAGAAACCTTATTTTCTCCTGCATGAGCTCAGCAGCAGCTTAAATCACAAGCAAAATGCTGGTTGGCCTGTTCTGGTGTTTCTCTGAATGCATGCACTGATCAATTCAGACTCCCCGGTGCGGACAAGGTTCAGTGCTTGGTAGCTTGTGAAAAGACTCCAAAGCCTTTCATTCAGCCAGCACAAAAACTTGTATAGCCTAATACAACTATACACACAGTTCAGAGAGCCTGTTTTGGATGGGTGAGTCCACTGTGGCTAAACACCAGGGGTGGCAGCTCAAAGGTAGTGGTAATCTCAGCCACAGGTAGGAGCGGAGGCAACTGCAGGACAGCCTTTAAGTGTCTGAGTACTTGACATTGGCGTGTATTATATGTGGCCGTAACAGCTGTTCCATGAGCTTAACGGTCAATATATGGCAGACACACAGCAGAAACGACCCACATTAAAACTGCCAAGTGCACAACCTCTTCCCCCCAGGTAAATGCAAATGGACACGTCCCTGTTGGTTTCCCTTTGATGGGCCAGACAGTCACCATGTTCTGCTGAATGACATCAAACTTTTGAGCTTAAAACTTCGGAACACGGCAGAAATCCATCGTGACAACTTCAGAAGGTAGGAACATTATGACCACAATGTCCTGACAGTGGGTTTCATTAACGTCAATGTGCTCACCAGGAGAAAGTTGGATTTAAGCGGTCACTTCTTTGGGAATATTAGAACTCACTTCTGAGTTACTGGGCACAGTTACCAGTTGAAGGGGCACTGAAGCATAGCAACTGGACAATATGTATATGGCTACATACATATGACTGTGCTCTGACAGGCTCAGTGGTGTCGCAGTGAATGGGCTTTTACCAAAGTCACCTGGGATTTTGTGTGGTTCTCTCACAACTGCATATAGGTGTCAAGTGAGATATATCTTTTACCACGGATACACAGAATACATATTACTCCATTGCCATTGGACTTGATTATTCTCCCTGTTGCGTGTTTACCTTTTTCAGCCACACACGTCAACAGATTGACATCACGTTCAGCGGAACGGGAAGAAGTGTCTACACAACAGATATCATTGATTATAATACGCTCCTTTGAAAGCAAGCCTTGTTGGATGTTTTGAGAGTCACGCACAACTCTCCAAACATGTCTTTATTCAAACGTTTTGGTGGTAAAAAACCCAAAAGTAAATCGGAAGGGGATAGCCCAAATTCTCCCAATGGAGAGAATGCTCCTTTTAGGCGTGAGGAAGGAGCCACTGGTGAGGAATCTACTCCGCAAGGACCAGCAAACAAGAAAGAACGCAATCTATCAATATCTCGTTCAGGACGCTATAAGTACAACGCCAGAGAGCGTAGATCAGTACTGGGCAATGATATATATAATGATAAGGGCTCTCCTGAGACCTCTCCCCAGGGGCCAAACTCTTACACTAACAGGACTCCCTCAAGCCCCTGGAGTGAGACAGCAAACTGTCGGGAGAAAAAGCGTGGTTCTGGAGATCACTCTAGGTTAGACACCTCTAGTAAAATGACAAGCCAGCCCACACCAGTTTAACACCGATAGATCGGAATATATCTACCGGCAATAATACTTACATTCCTGGAACCAGTCCCATGGGATTTGAGATGTAAACTCAACCAAGTCTTTCTCACTGTTATCAGCTTGGCCTTCAACCTGTGTTGAGACAGCCACCTGCATTGCTCTTCACACAATTTTAAAAGAGGTACCAGATTTTTTAAAATGATCATGGGGGTAGAGCTTTGAAGAGGAAAAAAAAAAAAAGAAAAAAAAAATGGTTGAGGGGTCAAGAGGCTGGCATTTGCATATTGCATAAATATGTAGATAAAGTTGCATATATTTTCAGCCGAGCTTTTTGTTCAATCATTAATTGCCACAAGCAGGGGACAACATTGTCAGCCTGGGTACCTGCTGTCTCAAACTGGGATGCGGAGATCTGTAAATAACTTCCTGGTATGAACTTAGCTATCAATGTACAGAACTTGTGTATATATAAATATATATATATATATTTTCCTAGATTTGGCCAAGATAAATATTTGACTCATGGATCTATGCATATGAAAACTCACCAGGAATGAAGCTACAAGGGATATAAACAACGGATTATTACTTCTCCAAACATCCACAAGGGAACCTGTTTCAACAAAAAGTTTTATGGATGTATCATTTTAAAGCAACAAAGATATGTGCTTACAATGGTATTTAGCGTAAAGCGGCGAAAGTGGTTTGTGTCAGATGATACAGAAGGGCTTTGCGCAGACAAGAGATGTACTTTATGTGTTTTATTGTGGACAGTGGCAAACTCTCACAAAAGGGGTGCCACCTTAAGTGAATCCTGAAGATTGGTGCCAAAACGCGGGAGTCTTCCAAGGCAAGTGCTCTATCAGTCCTTCGTACCAGATTTAATGTACACCCTTTCCCTCCTGTTGCCAAATGAAACATTCCAGAATGATACTGGATGGAGTTCACCATTCTAACTGAGGGGGTGAATGGGTCATTTATTCAAACATATAAGTAAGCATCAAAGTATGCCTGACACAATGGCTTCTCACGAGAACTGCAATATTATACTATTTCATTTTTTTAAGGAAAAGTTACTTGCAAGCAATGAATTCCATATTTCTTGAGGTGATAAATTCATCCTGGGTGCCTATACCTGTACATAATTATAGTGCAACACTGTTTAGTTTAGCAAAACACGTACAGTATATGACTAGAAAGTGATTTCATTGGCTATACATGATCTCATATGCATTGCACTGGAGTTTTGTTACCATGGCTACCATGGATGCCCTAACATCACTTTGTGTGCCTTTATTGTAGAAAGGCCCAAATGTGATTTTGCCAACTGCTTCAGCCTGAAGCACAGAGATTTTTAATCCTTACTGGGTTTGCTGGTAGGACTCGCTGAGGATTTTATAACTGTTCAAAGTGATAGTTGAAAACAAAATATTGTATGATATCAAAGGGTAATATTTTACACTTTTGAGGTGGTGTCTGTTGATGTGTGATGATGCGATTAAGGAGGAAAGATCAAATTCGGCTTCAGAAATGTGCACTTTTCAAGGGAGTGCTTTGTAGTGCTGCTGAATACATGGTATAAAATGCAGCTTCAGCTTATGCAACTTTTCACTCAGTGGTAGACATGTAATAATCTCTAATCCAGCAATGGGTCCGTGAAGGCCGCACCAATTTTTTTATTAGAGGTTTAACAGCTGTAGAACGAAAAGCTAGGTTCAAGTGAAGGGACAAACATATTTTTTATGCCATTGCAAAGGAATTAAGGTTACATCGAGTAAAATTAGGATTCATATTTTTTCTAGTTAAGCAAAGCTTATTTATCAATCAAGAGGATATATACATAATCCAGCTATGACAGCTCCATAATCTTGCCATTGAAATTTCAAAAGATAGCTTATGCAGCACCTTAAGGGGTAGAAAATAAAAACATAATGGCAAAAAAAAGTTTAAATTTCTTGGGAAAGTTTATATTTTAATTAAGATATGTCAATTACTTGGGAAAGTTTATATTTTAATTAAAATATGCCAATTAAAAAAATGGTCTTAATGAAAAAAAAAGTTTTCACTTTTTTATGAAAGTTTGTTTTTAATAAATTGTGCCGTTTGGAAAAAATCATTTGGTTTACAGTTACCCATGAAAAAAATGGTGTGGTTTTCACAAAAAAATATTTTACATTTAACCCCCCCCCCCCCCCCCGCCCCCAAAAAACAAAAAAACCTGCTCAAAACTGGCTGATGGCCAAATGCTGTCTGCTTAAAAGGTTTTGACTAATTGCAAGAGCAATAAAGAAAACAATCTTAATAAGAACTGTTGATGAGACCTATGAAGATAGCACGCCTCAAGTCAACAGGTTTTATTGGCAGGGGTTGGACACTTAGCTTCCAACCCATGCCACTGAAACCTGTTGACTGTCATAATTCAAAGGGGGGGGGGGAGGGGGTAAAACAATGCCACATCCTTCTCACGTAGAATGCATCAGAACTGGAATGACATTGGTTTTTAGATAAATGTTCGATTTTTACTTTAAGATGTAACTACTAAATAATAGTAAATGTAATGAGATATGGTATTTCTCAGTGGTCTAGATGTTTTAAGTTTAGGACAAAAGGGAACTGAGAGACAGGACGGGAAGACCCAATATGCATATATATAGATGGGTTACAATTGTATCACGTTGCTTTTATATACATATATAGACCATTACACTTGGCTAAAAATACATCACTCATTACCATACCTGAAATCTGTGCCGAATTAAAGAAATCCAGACAGAAAATGTCACACATTGATCTTGTATCTTGGAGTTAGCATCTGACTGTGTTGCTTCCGTGTCTTTAGAAGTTCAAGCATACACTTTTTGTGTGTGTGTGTGAGTGTTTTTTTTGTTTTTTTTTTGGTCAACAGTGAGAAGCCCCTCCTCCCCTTAATCAGGCCACCCTTAATGCAGTAGAAGTGGTCTGACAAGAGGGGTAGCACTTCTTGAGTGGAATAACATGACAGAATTCACATTTTCTCCACAAGGATAATGGCCTCAGCTGTGTGGATTTTGAGGAGAGGGGCTTGATAAGAGGGGAAACTACAGTGAAGCCTCATTATAATGGCGCTCCAATGTGCGACATATTTACTTAATAACATACGATTTGTGAGACTAAAAGTCAAATTCCTTTGCTATTTAACTCATTTATGAGTCATAGACAGATATCTCATACATTTAGAAGGGGAAAATGGTGTCATTATTATGAGGTTTTCTGTATTTTGCCGAATAATATTCCATTGTACCCCATGTCAACAGACTCCCAAAAGTGACATATGCAAAGCTACTTTAGACGAAGTGACAGCGTTTACAGGAATCTTGAAGGCTAAATATGGAGGAGCCTTCTTCCTTCAGTGAACAAATTATATGGTTAAAGGACAAGATATACCAACACCCTCCCCCCCCCCCCCGAACACACACATTCTCTTAATATCTGGCAGTTAACAAGGTTCATATATTGAAAAGTATTGATAGAAACACTTAAAAGTACACTTAATATCGCTGTATTTTTAATTTTACTTATTTCTCTAACAGTACAAAACCACGAAAATAAAAACATCATGAAATCATATTTTAACATACAGTTAATACACAGCTATATGTCTAGAATAGTAAACTAAAACTACAGTTAAATCCCTGAAGTTCAAAAACTGAAAATTTATATACATGAAAATATGTACATAATAAGTAATTTCCTTAAAATACATAATCCAATGACTTAAATTTCAATTTTTTGAGGTAATTTGAATACATATTCACATTCCTGTCATGCAGCTATATACCTCATGCCTTTAAAAATGTGGAAATAACCTTTCACACGTTCAAATTCAAAAAATTCCTGCACATATTTCATGTGTACATACGTGACTAAAAACCACACTGTACCAGGTCCCAGATTTACATGATTTACTTGTCTGTGTTTGTTTTGGAATTATGAAACACATTCTGGGGACCCTTAACGTTAAAAGGACCCTGTTTGGAAAACTACACCAAAACTTATCAAATTCTTGAAATTAGTTTTTTTTTCAGCGACAAAGATACACATTATATCTGTGCACTTTTTAAAAATTGAATTAAACTTCTAAAGAGTTATCTCAGGCATGTGACATTTCACATGTTGATCACAACATAAATGTTCACTCGACTTAATTAGCTCGCTCACAAAGTTGCAATATTAGTCAGGTTTTAAAGCTTGGGATTATGCACCTGCCACGCTCTCTGCAACTGACCTAGAAAAGTGGCTACATTAGAGGGGTGGTCTTTCTTTAGGGGGCAATATGATAGCAATAGATAATTCTCCATGATGACAGTGGCTTTATAAGAAGGACAGTCTATTTCATGTACTAGTATGGATTGAAGTTCTCTCCAATTAGTTGTTTAATTTCTGATCCTTTTCATAGGATGTATCACCATGCATGTACTTTGATGACCATTGAGAATTAACAACTGTCATCTATGGAGGTCAGTTTCACACAAAGCTGGGGGGGTGGGTGGGTCCCTTAACCCTTTCTATTATAAGCTGGTTACAATATCTAGTGAATACTTCTACGTGTATACCCAACTTTTACTCTGAAACTTTTGGCATGTGTTTTTTTCTGCATGTGATGTATAAAAAGATTTGTAACATCCAGGCTACAGATTAACCCATTCCATACTATGGTCACAGGCCTTGGTCAGTGGTTCTGGCACTGCCTGGCAAGTCATGCTGCAGCTGCCGCAAGGGCAGCTGCAGCATGACTTGCCAGGCAGTGCCAGAACCACTGATTTAAGACTATAGGCATGTTGGTACTTGAACGAAAGCTCTTTTCATGAAGAATTTAAATATGCAATTGTCATCTTAAATCTAGGTAAATATACGGAAAAATCAGGGACTGGTACGGAATGAGTTAGACTTTGCAAGACTCCATATACTCCATACAACACAATCAAAGGTGAATTTAAACAAAAACTTTGACACAAGGATGTATTTCAGCCCATCATAACTATCCTTGAGAGGCCTAACAGATACCACATGATGTAAGCAATGTGTACAATGTATGGTACCATTAGCAGAGAAGCAGCTAAATAAATTAAGAAAACCAAAGATGTACGAGCACAAGTTTTACTGGTTTTCATTTTTTTTTACTTAAGTTGACTGTCAGGATGGGGTATATACTGTTCATTTTTTGATACCTGGGTGACTCACAATCCAAGGAGTTTGTTTCTCAAACTTGTTTGTCTATAAAAGCCAGTATGGTGAAGAGAACACGATGTCTTGGAGAATTAGGAAAACTGGGGGTAGCTTTAAGGTCGTGCAGTCAAACTATAAGATAGCACCTGGCTACAATTACAGCATTTGTGTGTCATTGTTGAACGTCCTCTGCATGAACCTACTGGGGCTGCTTTACAATATAATTGAGCTACAATGAGACTGAATTTATGGGCAAAATAGCTATGTTATTAAATTGATTGTCCAAAAATTTGGCCACATCCTTGTTGATGATGACCAAAGCCTAAAACTTCTTTGATATAAAATCCATCTCATAAAAGCAATTTGCAATCCTTGCAACAAATAAATCGCATCAAAATAACTTTTCGTGTCAGTTAACAAAGAGTACTCTGTGAAGGGAATACGTAATTCAGTACCACCACAATACAGCACAACAGATTAATAGCCTTGTTTCCGAGGCACAGTATTCTCTATGTTTACTCTTCCGAGCAGAAAGGTTTGGGCACTATGTCACTGCTATTGCCAGGGACCATGAAGCACCGGGCGGTCCTTACACCTTGTAGCTAACCACCTTTGATGCATAATTTGCCCTGTAGACTTCCGGAACTTTGATGCAATTTCCACCTTCAGTATAAGTCCTGCTTGCTTGGCCCTTGGCTGTAACAGTAGACCTACCAGTCGATGTAAATTACTTCCAGTTTTATGGAAGTGATTAATTAGATAGAAGTGTCCCTGATAGAAATGATAACAGAGTATCCTACTATCTCCCATTGAATTGTAAACACAATTCAACTGTGCACACAAATAAATAAGCTCATTCTGTCCAGAATTAAGCACAATAAAATGACCGCTTTTGTTAAATTGAGAATATAACTCTCCTGTTTTGTCTGAGCTCCAAGTTTATGGGCACAATTAATTGAATAGATATGTGTCCTTTGTACAAATAATGTTACTTCTAGCTCAGAGTGAACTGAAAACACAAATTAACTGTGCAGGCAAATAATTAAGCTCATTTGGCCCCAGATTAAGCATAATAAAACATCCCTCAACTTAAGAACACAGTAGCCCTCGTCTTGGGAGAACACTTCAAGAAAACACCACCTGCCTTGAAAGACTACCTTTTCAGGATAATTAGCTCCATACTCTTCATCTCATTTACACCTTCTATGAAAGACCACCTTCTTGTGAGACCAGCTTTGTCCTCCATAGGGTTAGTATTTCAAGACAGGTTTTACTGTACTCAGGCCTATATTTGATTGTCATTTTGTCTGAACTCAAACATGGAAGAAGTTTCCTCATTTGAAGTAAAAAGTACGACAGTGACTCTAAATGGGACTTTTATGGACATAGGAAGTGAAGTCTGTTGTGTTTAACTGGAAACAGACTTTACTTGGAAATATGATGGGTTCCCACCTGAGAAACAAAACAGAATAGAAACTATAATTTTCCCTCGTTATGATGCTGACGATGAAGGTTCGTGCCGGACAGTAGGACCAGTGTTTCAGTGGGAGCCATCATTGGGTCCGTGGTGTTACATGTATATCAGAATGCACCTCGTGAATTGGGGTCATTGTAAAGAGGGAGTACTTTCCGACTCATCATCAGGGGCAGTCCCTGATATTAGTTGGAAATTTGGCCACTTTATGGTGTTTGTCCAGCATTGAGTGAGTGTTTTCTCGTATGTTCATGATGGAAACACTGCTTCAGAGGAAGGATAGCTCTATATCCCTAGTAGATGAAACGCCAGGTCGGGTACAATGGAGGGGGGGGGGGAGGGTCCAGGTTAAGCTTTTATCTGTTACTTGGCATACGCATTATGTTCATTATGCTGATAAGAACAGCAGGGTGCCTGCTATACCTATATGGAAGACAAAGCAAATGATTAACATCCACTGTTATCTGGTACTGGGTCACTAATTAAATGCCTCTCCACTTAATTGCTTATCTGTGATAAAGCTGGACAGCATGCTGTGCCTGAACATACAGCTACTTGTTCCAGGTTCTAAGGAGAAAGTTTCCAGCATGCTCTTTGCTAAATATTCTTGATCCCTGATGTCCTCACTTAAATGTCCCTGAAATGGCATTTTGAATGTTGGCATCTCTTTACTGTGCACTCGCATACAAGGAAATACGGATCCTGAACCCAGCACCTGCTGTACAAGGTTACCGTGCAAAGTGGCATCATGTGTTCAAAATATGTCTTGTCTGGACTTGCCATGCTTAAGTTCACCCTTAAAGAGCAATTTTCAACAAAGCTCTGAAGCAATAGTCAGAGATCTACGAACCTAAAGGCCATAAAAAACCCCCAAAACTTGCATGTGTCTACTACATGAGTTTTTAACTGGAGAAAAAGAAAAAATTATAGAGAAACCTAATAATAACAACACTATAATATCTGACAAATTCACTTAACGACACAAGTTTTCTGGGATAGAAAGTTAAATTCCTGTGAACATTGTTTGACTTATTTATGCAATATAGTCAGTTAGCGGACACATTTTTCAGGGCAAGATGATATTGTAATCAGGTTTCCGGCTACTTATACACAATGAATGCATGACAGAAAGGTAGATGCAGTGGAACCACCATGAGACCATTTCTATATCAAGACCACAAACTTACCGACTCGTTTTTGTTTATCCTTAATTAAATTATATTCCCCACTAAGACCACTCCCCAATAAAGACCACATTTTCTCAGTCCCTTAGGTGGTCTTAACAGGGAGGTTCCACTGTACACGTATGCTAATATCAATGTTAGTGTATTGATCCAGTCTTTAAATGAATTTCCTTTCTAGTAACAGTCTACGTGAACATAGCAATCATTATGGAAGCAAATTAACGTCTCAATAACTGTAACATTTAATACATGAACACCTGTCTTGAAAGACCACCTTTTAAAGACAGTTTACATGATCCTTTTCATCTTATCATACCTCCTATGAAAGACCACCTGTCTTGAAAAACCACAACTTCATTGGTCATCCCAGGGGGTGGTTACTGGAGACAGATTTCAGTGTCGTGTATTTGTAATGGGGGTCCTGCAGTTATGACATGCAAACTTTCCTCCTGGTATTTTGAACCATGTCAGACGGCAACTAAAAGACAACCAAGGAGCCTTGCCCAGATCTTTAGAGCAACATATGGATTATAATTACCTGGTGTAGGAATTAGCGTTGCTTCTAAGAATTCAGTTTGAGTTGTAACCCTTTGACACTGAAAATGTCTTGATCTTGCAGCTTTGTATGCTAGGCATTTTTAAAAGGTTACCCACATACAACCTATAAATTTCCCCAAATGTTAGAGCAAAACATTTATTGTTTCTTTGTAAATCGTTCAATAACTACAAGCAATTAATAACCAATGAATTTATTCGGAATCAACAATTAGCACCAGCGTTTACAATGCCTATTTATTAACCATAATTCGGCTTCAAGTGTATAAATCTTTGTTGATTCATTACTTGGTATGAGGCTACAACAGCCAAATTGACAACAAAGCCCTGTAATTATCTCTTGTTAACAATTAGCTATAATTATGAAGTGACTGTTTATGCTTCCTTGTTCTCATATTACTACATTTACAATTTGCTAATTGTGGACACAACAGCACCAGTTTAATCAGCAACTACTTGCTAGCTCCCTGTTATTCGAAGCATTGGGAATTCAATGGACATCCAGTAGCATGAGACCCCACCTACTGAAAATATATCAGTCACCAGATGTTCTGCTTGAACGGTGTCCAAGTTACGACACAGTCTGGATATCAATTGCTCACGGACGCACTGCTCTAGGGCCCAGCAGCAGGTGCCTGTGGAAACGTCAAAGAATGGGTCAAGCTCTCACGGTTTCTCTGAAACTAAATGTTTTTTGCTCAAATTTATATGACATACAAGTGCAGTTTCCTTACAAGTTCAACTGTGTTATAGTGTGGTGGTTGGTCCCTGGTTGGAAGACCACTTAAAAGAGAGACCACCTGCCTCTGGATATATTTTGATGCGTACTTTTCATGTTAACCCTTAAAGAGCTGATTTTAAATTGAGTCAACAGCTTTCCTCGGGTCACTTTGCATGCATTGCGTGCAAAGGGTTCCAAGGAAAGCTGTTGACTAAGACTACTTTTTGCTTTAGACTAGGCTTGCAGCTGGTATTTGAATAAAAGGTACTTTCATGAGGAATTTTAATCTTTTAACCATTATATGTTTAATGGTGATGAGAAAACAACTATAGCAGTGATTAGCACTTTAAGGGTCAAATATATCTCCTATGCGAGACCAAATATGTTGAAGAGGTGGTCTGTCAAGGCAAGTATTCTCGCAACATAGGGATCACTGTAATGTTATTCTCTCATTAATGATATCTATGTAAGCATTTTGCTAGTCGTTTTATTGCTGCATGAAAAATACACCTGTAAGTTTGTGTGTACTGGGTTACCTGTAATATAGACCAGTATGATACGGGGCTCTGTTGCCAGTGGCCGAACAGCATTCCTAAAACATCTACCGTATCACCTCAATTTACGATCAATGCTGTGGGAGACCACGTGTTTTTGTGACCACCTTTTTGCAGACACAATAGTTTATAGTACTCTTTGTAACTTTAACTGTAATTTAGGACCACCTGCTTTGTGTGACCACCTTCTGCTACCAGAAGGGTTGGTCTTAAATAGCAGGTACTACTGTGTGGCACACATATACATGTATTGCACACCTCGTCATATTGCTTAACAGTGTCACTCTGTTTATACCTGTTGACTGAGGTCACGCAGAGGGACCACACCTTGCTGCCACAGACTGGTGGTCAAGGGGACAGGTGGCCCCAATACAGTGATACCTGTCTCACAAGACCACTGCTTGGGAAGGTCAAATTGTAATATCTCAAGACAAGTGCTCCGGCCCTCATAGGAAGCATAAATAACACAAAAAAGACAAAATAAACTAAAAGATATTGAAAACATGTTTTTTTTAAACAGTTAAAGGTAGGTGGGCTTTCATAAGAAGTATAAATGACATGAAAAATATGTAGTAAGGATCTTTAAATGTGGTCCTTCAATACAAGACTGTCCTATCATGGGAATGGTCTTGCAAGACAGGGATCACTGTAGGTAGATTAATGTTGGAAGAAAAGGGTTTGTGGCTCTGCAAGAGGGTCTTTCAAGAGAGGGGACTCTGACTATCTTACTGTTGACCAGTCTCTTGAAACTTGGATCATCATTGTATGCACCACAATAAAAAAAAAATCAGTTAGAAAAATGTTGCACATACAATTAAGGGTCCCTTGGAAATTTACCACATTTATAAACCAATGTTTCTCATTTGGGAAAACTGTCCATTATCTTTGTAATATACCATGGCACCTTCTACAATGATCACCTGTGAGATGAGACCACATGACTTTTCAAGACTGCTCTTTGAGGACAATTGTGAACTAAGTATATTTTCTCCTTTTCCCAAATTTTAAAACCATCTGGAACCCTGTATAGATCACTTCTTGTTGACAGTAGGGGCTGTCTTCCATGGCAGGTGTTATTGTAATTTACCTGTGCTGAAACCTTTCCCTTTCCAAAGACATCTGCATGTGTGTGTTACAGTATATCATGTCCACAGTGGCTCCTGTCTAAACAGACCAACTGTGCATGAGAGGTCATCATGTCATGGGAGATGACAGTCAAGCCTTTATGCTATTTCAGCACTAGTTGTCCAAAGTAAGAGACGCTCAAGTATGGTTAAAATGCCTGGAGCAAATTGTGAATTTGGCCTCCGGGTTAGGGCCTGACAAGAGCACCAGTGGGGTCCAGGGGCAGCACCCCAGTGGGGGCCCAGGGGGTGTCGCCCACAGAAGCTCACAAAATCTGAGGAAAGTGAGACTTCAGATGAGCTATTCTGGCAACAATTTTGCGACACACACACACCTTTTTAACTGAACACAGTAGTATGTTACAATAAAACCATGTCAAAAATACAAATTACTCATCTCTTTAAATTTGTTGTCATAATTTTTGAAGTCTCTGTTGCATTGTTTTTTTTTTTTTTGTGACAATGCAACAGTTGGACAGTCCGGTATTTCATTCTTCTTAGTACCTCTTTGATAATAAAGGACTACATGTATACTTGTCTTCCGAGACCACAATATGGCGTGCCTTGTGCATAGTCTCTCGTGACATATGGATCATTGTACCATAACTTTGATCTGGATTTGAAAGCATATAGGAAGATCTTTTCCAGGTATATACACATTTTTTTCATGAATACAGAAAGCAACGGAGAGAAATATTGAAGTGACTTAATTAGCCCTCCCATTTAGCAGTATCCGATGGATTATTATACAACTGCAGCTATGTTGATCTGCTTACAAGTTACACAAATTTAAACTGCTTTGTCATCCTAAATAGTTGTTTGTGACTGAAATCCCCACTTATAAACCTCCTACATACAGGGATATTGATTCAGCGTTCTTTTGGTGAATCACGGTGAAACTCACTGGGCTTTTGGCTTTCAACCAGAATAAAGGATAAACGTAACAATTCTGTCGCAGATTTAATACCCATTAATGGGAAGCAGACGTATTGTATTCACAGTTTCCAGGAAATAGAACAAAGATGAAACTTTCTCTTTGCACTTTGAGTACTTCCCATTTCCAAGTAAATTAAATGTTCTATTCCAAATAAATCCACATGAAGTCAATTTGAATTCTCTCCATCAAATTTTATCACACGCTAAAGATATGAGGCTGTGCAAATCCACCATCCCATAAAAAGACAAGTCAGCCCTCTTGAAAAGAATCCACAAAGATCGTATGATGAGATTTATATGTATTTTGTTTTCCATTAGGACAAAACAAGTTTGTCATCTATTATAATTTATACAGAATGGTACTCCACTACCTTATTTGGAAGGTAGAGGGGTACCACATGGACTTTATACCAGCATGATAAAAAAAAGAACCCCTCCCCCCCAAAAAAAAATCCAGTATTTTTGCACAAATGTCAAAGTCACAGTGGGTGTCAATGAACTTTGTTTGCCCCATCTTAAAACTGTATGTAAATACAACACAAGTGCCACCGAGGGAGCGTGTTCGTGGTGCCGTCAGACTACTCTGGCAGCCAGATAAAGTGAAATATCATAGAGCTGTGCTTGAATAAATAAAGCTAAATAGGAGGCTGTGCCTGTGCTTGAGCTGTATCATCCATACAGCTGTATAACGGAGAAAAAAAACGTTGTCACAGGAATTTTTCCCACTCAAATTGTCTGACAGCTAACACCACATGTAAAATGTCATCTATTTCTTAATCAGTGTACATTGTATTTAAATTTCTTCTTGATATTGTTTAGGGGTTTAACTACTTCTGGGGAGGACTGGACGTTCAACTAAGCCCGCACCATGAAGGCTTGGCAGGTTTAGTCCATGCCCTCCTTCGTCGGGCATGGACGGCTGCCAAGCCTTCATGGTGCGGGCTTAGTTGAACGTCCAATCCTCCCCAGAAGTAGTTAAACCCCATTCTATCCCAGTTTCCGACAACATAGTAATGTTGCAAGAGACAAACAAGCAAACCTGATCAACTTAAATATCAAAAAATGCCTCAAGTGACAGACCCATCCTCCCTTTTATTTTTTTTAACGGAAATAAGCTTTGGAACTTGGGTTATCACGCGGTGTGCGCGGTGCGTGCTGTTCTAACAGCAGACTTCACGTTATATTTTGTTTATGAAAGCAAGATCGATGAAACACGATGTGCTGGCTGCTGACGTAACAAGCAACGTCAGCAATGCACGAGAGGGCATGGTTGCTGGTATTAGTTACAAATTTATGCCCGGAAAAAAAGACGAATTTACCTTGCGCGCGCATGTGACTGGGATAGAATAATGAATAATGTTAGGTCTAACGCTCTATGCTCCTTGGTCAGACCCATCAGCAATTGCATCCTGCAAACTTCAAAACTTTTGTAAGAAACTGAAACTATCCCAATAACTCAGCTCTTAACACAGAAAGTTAAATATTGTCATCTACACTCTCTGTACAAGTAGAAACTATGTATTGTTCTTCATATTTTCCCAGAGATATTCTCCACTTGTGTACTCTATCACAGTCCCTGCAATTTTAAGACCCCCACCCCCACTTTGCTAATGAAAATGCTGAAACATCCATTAAGTTCATGCTCTATAACGTACGTGGGACTGTTCGATTGTTGTACACCAGGTGTTACAATTGTACATGTAAGACGGCACTGGCTACCCAAAACTGAGGTCATTTAATCTGCTTAATAATATTCAACTTCTAAAGGTCACTACGGGCATTATCATTGGGCATATTTAATTAGTGAATTACGTACTGCTAGACAGAAGATGGCCCAAGGGGAAGCTGGAGACTGTACACCTGTTATGAAAATTGTTCCTCAAGGGGAAATAAGGTCCACTTGGTACACATGGTGCGAGTTTATATATCTGGAACAACCATGAAATTGTGTAACCAATTCGTGACAACATAAAA
>CAXHWN010002824.1:812702-1203131 GCA_964020975.1 Hermodice carunculata | reverse complement strand
CCCTCTCAGTAAAATTCAAGGGGTTCCAACTTCCTATATTTTCTTTGTTAATACTGCAAAATATAGCTAAAAGTTTGACTCTCTTTCAGGTTGGGACCCTCTGAAAAAAATCGTAACGGAAACACTTTTTAACTCTTTCAATGCCACATTTGGGACTAAGTCAACAGCTTTTCTCAGCTTGCTTTGGGCATAGTGCACCCAAAGTGTGCCAAGGAAAGTTGTTGACCTGGACTATAATATTCTATTTAACTACAGACATGCTGGTACTTGAATGAAACTTCTTTTTACAAGGAACATAAATCTAGCACCCGTATTATATATAGTTCAGAGTACTTTGTTTTATGTAGTTCGCCTATAGCTGCAGGTGGCACTGAAAGGGTTAAATTGAAAGTTTTGCCACATTAAAAAGAGCTCACCTGTTTCCTGTAGTTTGTGTGGTTACGATATGAACTAATGAACTTTAAAAAATTTCCTGCACTGTGTTCTAGTGTGGATAGCATGGCGTTCACTAAGATCTTGGAGGCAAATTTTCCGTTGTACTACAGCCATGAGAAACAGCTTTATCCTCCGAGTCCCACAAAAATTGTCCAAAAGTATCCATTTATATTGTTGTCTGCTACAATGTTTCTTCTTAAATTTTTCATATCAAAATGTTTTAGACTACATAAAAGTAATTGAAAGAGAGACAAATATAGGATTATGAGGTTGTTGGATGATTGTGTTTACAACATGTATATCTTTAAACCAAAGACACATGTTTATTTGTGAAAATTACTCAATTACTGCTGTCCCTCATTTTGCCTGTAAAATGAGTTGTCTGTGGGGTAGAAATAGAGGAATAAAAGTTTTGAGAATGGTAAACAAATCTCATCAATAAAAAACAAATTTCTGAGAATTAGCCCTATCTTGATTGCATGGCCCCGCTCAACAGCTTATCCTTGGTTTGGGTTGGATAAATTGTTCCAAACATTCTTCGACAAAAAGCAAGTGGCGTTTTGTAGAATCCATGTGCCTATGTGCTAGTATCTGAGCTTGTTGCCATAGTATAAGCAAACCTCATTCCCAGTTGGCAAAAGCCACACTGCAAGTGCGGTAGCCGAACTTGGTAAGTAACCATCAAGTTTGTTTTGCTTACAAACACATAGTCAATAACCCATATATATATATATATATATATATATATATATATATATATATATATATATATATATATATATATACATATATACATATATACATACATACATACATACATACATACATACATACATACATACATACATACATATATATGTATATATATATATATGTATATATATGCCCCTCATATAGAAACATATGACAACATATACTTTATTGCAAAGGCTTTCCAGATCCTAAGTCACAAAAATCCACCAAGCCAATATGAGCGCTCAATCCAACTTTAATTCATGGGAAACAGTTTATATCATATGCACAAAATACATCAAGGCATATAATGCTCTTTCAAACTATTTATGTCTTCATGTGTTCCTAATACTTTGCAGCTGAAGGCACTTAAAACAAGAAAAAATGTGTTTCATGTTGACATCATTTCCCATAAGAGATCAATTGGGTGCAGCATTTTCTTCAAAAACAACCAAAAAACCTTAGATGGAAACCAGTTTGGCTACTTAAGCGAGACTTGCAAGTTGAGCTTGCCATTCAAAAGATGAATTACAGCTTAACAGCTCACAATGATTCTACCTCATAGCTAAATGAATTTCTGCTTCTTATCTATGCAGGACACAACACTACATGTATCATGGAAGACTTTTTCTCATACAGAAATTTTAAAAATTTTAATTCAATATAAAACATCTCATAAAAATGCTAAACTGCCCCCTTTTTTATTTTGGATGGTGATAGGGGTCATCAAATCCTTTATGCTTCTTTCAAAATCTTTTCAATAATATTTTGCTTTTCATAACAAACTTTTAAACCTGCAAAATAAACAACTGTAAACAATATTCATTGTTCTCTTTTCCCCCATATATTTGATAGACTTGACACATTTTTCAGGTTCAGTGCCTACCTACATGCTTTTATATTTTTTTTGCATATTTGGTGCATCTAGTATGATTATATTAAGCAAGTCCTGTCAATATTGCATATGATACAATTCTCGAAACTGAATGACCAAGAGAGACAAATTCGTTGGCAGATATTTTGCATTTCAGAACCTTCCGATAAGAATTCCATCAAGCCCTGGTGTCTGCCTGCAAGGAAAAAAATTACTACAATGTGACATGTATTAGTCAAAACCTGTCAATTATGTATCTTTTCAGTAATCTACAAAAAGTATAAAATGCTGCAAAAATTATAATTTATGTGGTTTTTATGTAGACTCTGCTCCCCTAACACATACATATATATACATACATACATATATACATACATACATACATACATACATACATACATACATACATACATACATACATACATACATACATACATACATACATACATACACACATACATACATGATTACTCATGACCTACTTTTGAGCTGTTACTGTTGTAGCCAGACATTCCTTTATGCAATAATCAATGGGAAGGTAGACATTTTGTTTTCCTTAAATTTATTTGAAAATTCGCAATTTCAGTTTGTGTTATTTGTGAATAACTATTTTCTTTCAGTGGTGACAGACACAATTCTAGGTGAGGAAAAAAGGTGCGTTTTTTTCCCTCATTTTTTGTTATTTTGTGTGACGTGCTATCCAGGGCATCCTTTACCACCAGATCAATTTGATCATAATGCAATACAAATTGAACTTAAATTTCCTCTAGCTCTTGGAGTCATCAACTGACTTCTCTCAAATCCTTGCCATTTGAAAGGTTACAGTATGCAGATAAGATAGACAGATTAAGACATCATTGTCCTATGAAAGTGGAGCAAACGTTATCATTTGACAGGTGCAACCAATGCTCTTATTTTGCTTTTGTATCACGGGTCAACTATGCTCAGGATTCCTTTTAAGGGTGTCTTTTTGCTCTCGATTCTTTCAGATTGCTGTCTTTCACAGACAAAAAGAGTTCAGAATGGTTGACATAGCATGAAGGTGCAATCAACATTACTCTTTTGTTATGACCACCTGAACAGCAAATTTGATGCCCTTTTACAAGTCCATATGGCAAACTGATGTCCCCTTTCAACATCTCAAGGACATCAGTTTTCTCCATTTGCATTATTAAGTTTCCCTTTAAAATCTGACTCCCACTCTCACCTTGCAGTTAAAAATTGCTCCTCCTTCATATTGTTCTGTTCACTTATAACATGTTTATCTCAAATTCACTTTATTTCAGTCTGTGTGTTTTTTTGTGGGTTTTTTTTTTTGTATTTGTTTTTGCCTATTTCTCTATTAAATGGCATGAAACTGAAAATAAACACAGCAAAATTGTATGCTATCGTAGGTTTATCAGAACCATGTCCAACATTTTGAAATAAAAACTTTTGAAATGCAAATATATATACACTGTAGTTATGTTTTGGGTGATTTATGGGCAGAATTGTAATCCTCAAGAGCTTCTGGTGGGCAGTTGTTCGGTTTACCAGCAGTTGAAAAATGCCCATAAACCATGTTTGTCTTAAATTCAACACGCTACCTAAGTGGTTTCAGAAATGTACAAATTAGCAAATCTACCCAGATATTAATATTTATGGGAATTAAGCTATAAATGCCCAGAAACTGTGGTAAGCAATACTTGGTATGTACTGCCCACGGTACGGTTTGAGTTTATAATGGACATGCAGACAATGAGCATGACCCACAAACTGGCTGTAGGACCTATTCCATTGTATTAATTTTTTGTGGGCAGTGCTATCTGTGCAAAATAAAATAACTTTGGATTTACTTCCTTGGTATTTCCTGAGTCCACAAAATTATTGCACAGTTATAAGTAATGCATATTGTTGTCACATTTTTGGCCCAAGATGCGATAAAATTTATCTTTTAAGGATCAAATGAAAGGGTAGAGTGCATTTGTAAATTATAGTGGTCCACCTGTTAAAGGACCAATCAACTGACAGACCACCTACCTTCAAAGACAACTTTTTCAGGATCCTTTTTCTGATTATTTTTCTTATTGTTTATATATATTTATGGAGGGCCACCCATTTCAACAGATGTGTCACTGTATTGCAGGATGTTCCATATTATCTACTGGTTTGTTTCAGTAACTTTGATCAGAACAAACTCCATATATCTTTGATATACAGCAATGCAGATTTCAAGAAAATTCAAAAGGAAATCTTCTGTATTAAGGGTAAGAAAGAACACTGATCACACTTATATACAAAATGCTATCAGCATGAAGTACTGTGCACATGCATCTATAACCAATTACCACTCCAACGAAAGACCACCTGTCTTCACCGACCATGCAGCAATGTCCCTTGAACTCTTTCAGCGCCGACTGTAACTCAAGTTGAAGGTAAGTTACAATGAACTTCTCTGGATTATCAAACAGCATTCTATTAACTCATTCCATACCAGTCCCTGATTTTTTCTGTATATTTACCTAGATTTAAGACGACAATTGCATATTTAAATTCTTCATGAAAAGAGCTTTCATTCAAGTACCAACATGCCTATAGTCTTAAGTCAGTGGTTCTGGCACTGACCAATGCCTGTCACCATAGTATGGAATGAATTGATATTCTTTGTTAAAAAAATCCTTTCATTCAAGTGCCAGCATGCCTGTATGGTCCCATAGAATATCATAGTCTAGGTCAACAGCTTTCCTCGGCACTTTGGGTGCAATGCATGCCAGGGAATGCTGTCGACTCAGTCCAAAACTTAGCAGTGAAAGAGTAACGGATGAATGTCTGGTGCAGTGCTATTTTGAGGTGCTTGTAAAGACTATAACAAAAACAACCGATATGCATAAAAACTGCCACAAACTACTGATTCATTTTCTCCCACTGTGCTGTGTGTTTGTTGTCCATTGTTTATGCAGCAATCGTACCAAGTGCTGTCCTCTTTTATAAAAGAACCTTGAAGAAACTTGGATTCAACTTTTTAGTTTTCTGATGTAAAGACATTTAATTTGTGGCCAACTGTTTGTAGCAATGTAAACTGAAAAAGCGTGTCTCATTTTTCGTGATTTATGTTTTGTTGCGGTGCTATTCACATTTGGCGTTGCATCGATGACACTCACTCAATACATCAAAGGACTTTGGCTCATTCTCGTGACAAAACTACACTTGTTATTGAAAATGTGAGACATGCTTTTTTCAGTTTACATTGTTATGAACATTTTGTCACAAATCTAATGTCTTTGCATCAGAAACAAAAAAGTTGAATCCAAGTTTCTTCAAGGTCCTTTGTAAAACAGGATAGCACTTGGTATGATTGCTGTATAAACATAGGACAACAAACACACAGGACAATGGGAAAAAACAAATCAGTAGTTTGTTAGCTTTCCAAAAATGTATAGTTTGTAGCAGTTTTTGTGCATATTGTTTTGAGATAGAGTCTTTACAAGCACCCTCAAAACAGCACTGAACCAAACACTGATCCAAAACACTTGGAACAAGATCTGTGTATTTTTCACACATTATGTGCTTTCTTTTTATATATTTATACATGAATATAATTTCTTCATATTGTAATAAAGTACAAAGAGTTATGAATTACATGTACCCCCTGGATTATAACATCCATTGTACAGTGTTGTATATGCATTTTGGAATTATTCTATGCACGTACATTTTCAGCCATAAGACCCAAAAGGGCTGACCCTCTCTGAACCTGTACCTCCCCCCAAGAAGGCACTTTTTTCCCCCAAGTCATGTCCCAAGGGTGGCTCACTGTACACAGTTTTAGTACAAAAATAAGCCTTGGAATACAAGGCATGCATATTAATTTCCCACCACAACTACACACCTGGTTGTCTTAGTAACCATAGTCTCGACTGACGAGATACGGACCACTGCCTGTGTGGGAAAGCCAGATATTATGAATATTTTGGAAATGAAGAATTCTTAGTACAGGCAGACAGAAATTTAATTTTGTAACCAATTTAGGAAGCACTAATTAAATATGACTTTGGTATTTGTAAACTTAAATTTCTCTAAAAGACACTCATTTTATGAGAAAGGGGTATCTATAGCCTAAGCTTTGCAGTCTATGACAGCAATATATGCCTGTGTGTCTTCCATGATGGACAGGCGTGACCCCGTGCTTCTTGGTGGGAAGCTAATATGCATGTCTTGAATTGTGTGTATATCTGAGAGTAACTTTTGATGATATTTAACTTTTAAAATGTTAAATGCCTCTAATAAGCACGATTTCAAGTGCTACAAGTTTTGTACATCCTTCATCAGAAGCACTATTCTCCTGCCAGTAGCAGTGAGCTTAGAAGATTCACAACTGAAAGTTTGAAACTGGGCCAGTATTCAACAAAGACAAAGTATGCTTACCTTTCAGGGCACACATACTGAATTGCTTATATAGGCAGAATCAAACTTCTTTTTTTTTTGTAAGTAAATATTTACAGATAGAGGTGACAATCCAATTTTAATTCTTTGGTTTGTGCTATAGATGCATGCAATGAAATGAAAATGAAAGTTGTTGAATTTGAATTTATGTTAATTAGGCATACTTTTGAACTTGAAATGTTGAATATCTTCAAATGAATTTGGGATAGGTGTCAAAAGTAACTTTCATCACTTTGTAATAGAGGTTCATCAAATGAAAAAGAAAAGATTAAAGTTGTAAAATTTTAACTTATATTAATCTCTCACCCTTGGAAGAGTTTTTTAATGCTTGTCACTTTAAAACTAGTAAACGTGAAGAGGCAATTTCAATTCAAAGAATTGTGTGAGAGAGACCTTTGATATTATCACAGAACAAAATTTCAAAACATTTTAAAGTTTACTAATTTTCAAGCCACACATACAAATTTGCTCTCAAGCAAATCTTACTGTTACTAGTTTCTGAAGTTTCTAATTTTCCATACCTTGCCTCCAAAGCAGACCAATTTTAGTGTTATCTGTACTTGGTCTGCCCTTCTTTGACAGGATTTTATTTACAGTAGGGGAAAAAAACAACACTGTTACCCTCCCCCTAGACTGAGACACCAATCAAGAAGTTGATCAGTCATTTTGGCCAAGCGGAGCCTCTGGTCCCAAGTGTACTGCAGCTTGTTACCATGATAACTATACTCAGCCAATTAGAAAATGAGTCACTTTTCCAACACTAAAACAGTGAACTTGTTGAGCAAGGGCAGACTTCAGTGAAGTAGACATAACATGGCACTTGGGTCTGTTTTGGAGGCAATTCCATACCTTAACCCTTAAAGCGTTGATTTAAGACTGAGTCAACAGAATTGTTCGGGACACTTTGTGCCAAAGTGTCCCGAGGAAAGCTCGCAATGCGCCCCCAAGAAAAGCTGTTGACTTGGGATATTTTCTCTGGAACTACAGGCATGCTGGTATTTGAAAGAAAGGTCTTTTTATGAGGAATACCAATCTGAGATTCTCATGATGATTCAGACTAGTTTGACTTTAGTAGATCAACTTTAGACATGATTGGCACTGAAAGAGTTAAGTTCCTCTGGGTTAATCTTTAAGATATGCTTTTTATCTAGGTGCATGTGACTGCTCTCCCCAACCCCTGGAAAAATATGTTAATTTGCCCATTATTGAACATAACTGTAACAAGAGCTGAATTCCAGTGACATGTAAAATCTGTGCTGTTCCTATTGCACTGTTATAGCATCTCAAAAAAGGTCCAAAAAAGTAAAGCAAGTTTACTTCACCTTAGTTGTCAAAAATTCTGGAGATAACTCATTGTGTTACAGTGTCAAATTTTAAGACCTGTCTCTTATCTATATCACTGTTCTCAGCATGCTTTGGTGACAGAAACCGTGGAAAAGTTCAAGTTGAAAGATGTGCTTCCTGTGTGATTAGGGAAAACACATCCTTCCTGTCCTTGGGGAAGAGGTCTTAATACAATGGATCAGTGTCTACATGCACCATCCATCAGTTCCGCAGAGTAAACTCTTCAATTTCTGCACCCCATGACGGGACTTTGAAGTCTACCTTTCATGTAACATGGAATAAAACAAGGTTTGCATTTTCATATCTGTCAAAAAAGCGAGGGTCCATTCAATTATGATGATGTCTACAGTAAAACCTGGCTTCAAAGATTACTTCCCAGGATGACCAACTTGTGGTCTCTCAAGACAGATGGTTGTTCACAGGGAATATAAATAAACTAAAAAACAGAGAAAAGGAAAAAGAGAAGGACCATGTATTACAGCTAAGTCTGTGTCTGTTCATTACCAGCCTGAGCGCTTTCAAAACTGCTGTTTCTTCTTCACAGGTTGGAGACAGAGTGATAGACCAATGGCTGGTGTGGTCTTAAGATAAAAAGCACATGTGGTCTCTCATTGGAGTGGTCTCTTAAGACAAGAAACCACTGTTATTTCATGTTTTTTCAATTTACATAAGCCTGGCAGGACACTGCACAACTTGCCTGCCAATGCAAAAGCCAATGACTCTAGTTTTGATTGACACCTCTATATGAGTTAACTCTTTCTGTGTCAACTGCCAGGAAAGTCACACTACTTATTAACATGAATCATAATACGGGTGCTAGATTCATGTTCCTTGTAAAATGACCTCTCGCTGAAGCACCAACATGCCTGTAGTTACACAGAATATGATACAGTAGTACCTGTCACCAAATACCACGATCAAAATGTGGTCTTATAAGACAGGTGGTCTCTTATTAGGGTGGTCTTTCCTGACAGGTACTACTGTAGTCTCAGTCAACAGCTTCACATGGCACGCTTTGGGTTAAGCTGTTGAGTCAGGCCAAAATGTGGCATGAAAACAGTTAAACTCTGTCATCATGAGCCAAACTAAAACTTGTCTGGACATTGTGTGATGACTTGACAAATCGATTCATCAGATAAACAAAATCCCAAATATCTGGATTTCTAGAAAAAAAACTATCAGTTCTCAAATATTTCTTTACACTCCTAGACAATACACAATACCAAATATGTTAATCTGAACAATCCGGAGATAAAAATCAAACTATTTCATGCAACAGTTCATCTGTAGAACTAAGTGATATAAATCCCAGATACTTCATGACTATCAAGAAAATGCCAGTAATATCAGTAAAAATCTACTGACTCTCTCTCTCTCTCTCTCTTTTACATCGTGTTGCATTTTTACACGTACACTTTGCCTCCTAACGTGATTGTCTCGGCAGACTAAATGGCTGCCCCGTCATTATGTCATCCACGTGCAGTCATCAAGTGCCAAAAAATTACAGCAGACAAAGGTTCATTGTTAATGTCTCCCAATTTTTTTTTTTTTGTTTTTTTTTTTTTGTGGAGCTATCAAAAGACCTGTCTAAAATTTCACTTTGCAGGTGTACGCACGCACAGTTTTAACTCACTGGAAGAATAATCACACTGTAATATGAACACTGTTAAATATACCAGACACCAATGGGATGGAGTACATGTAAAAGTATTTTTTTGTAATGACAGGCCTTGTATGTATAGTGCATTTAGAGCTTTAATAGTCATTGGCTTTTACATTGTCTGGTGAGCTACGTGACAGCGTTCACATAGCTCACAAGGCAATACAAACCTTGAACTTTGAACTTGGGCAATGCATTTTGGTGTTTGGACGAACCCCTTTTAATGACAACTATGAAAATTTAATGGTTATCTGGAATCACTGCAAATGTCAAGGTATCAGAACAAAGTGAGTTAAAAATTAAAAATTTACTAAGTGGAACAATTGTTGCCGGCAGACTGGATTTACCCTACCCCTACTTTCCACACATGGGTCCTGTGAACTTGAAAATGAGGTCAAGGTCACCAAAATGTACTTGGGTTGATACATAAAGTCAAAGTACAATAGGGGTAATTTTGAGTTTGATTTGGCGTGCGAGTCATGAGATAATTTGCTCAGGAGGACTGTGCCACGGACAGTCAGCTACAGTTGGACAGTTGGACAATCACATACATGTACACTACCCCCCCCCCCAAGATGGGGTGAGGGTATAATGGATGTTTTCTAGAAATTTTCAATTAGAGTTTGTTTGCACCAGTTTCATGTGCTCTGTTGGTTCCTAAATTGTGTTTTGCAACCAGTTGTTAAAGGTTTATGCCCAGTGTTCAGTGATAATTATTAGGTATTACAACAATAGCAAATTCATCGCTCGAGTCATACTGTGCTGAAAACTCATGAAGCATGAGAAAGATAAGTGCAGTGCAGCAAAGCTGTGATTAAGTTCATTCCGCTTTAGCCACCAATTTTGTAGCATTTTACTTTAAATAAAAGAAGAATCACACATAAGTTTTCATTAGAAGAGCGTGCACTTTCACTGTAATATGTCATACGTAGATCGAGTCCAAGGTTTGTATCGCTTGAAGCAACAAGGCCACCTGCAATATGACTTTACCAGGTATAACAATAGAGGTCCAACAATGCCATGTTTGTGTGCATGTCATCAAAGACAAGTTTCCCTCTACTAATTCCATTTTTTCTTTTCTTGTGTCTGTGTTCTCGATGATAATGATCATGTAGCAACACAGAGGCATTTTTTTATTTATTTTCCAGCTGCACTTGCGATGTGGAAATGCTAAACATTCCTGTTGTGTGACTCAGCCTTAAAAACTTTATGAAAGAGTCTATGCAAGATAGATTACATCTGCACTTCTTATCACTGAAATATTTTATCTCCCCTTGCTATCACTGAAATATTTCCAGATGTATATCATCTTTCATATAGTTGTAAACCATGGTATCATGACAGTGAAGCTAATTTCTAAAACTGATTAAGATTATAATTACCCCTACTCATTCTGTCCAGGAATTAAAGTATCAGAAACAAAAACTCTGTGAAACTAGAAAAGTGTCCAAAAACATGGATTCCTCCACCTGTCATTGCCCCCATCAGGATTAGAAAGAGTAGCATGTAATTGTTGTAAGACTTCAAACATATTGTGAAATCTTCATATTGATAATAATTATACACACATAACTTTTCATATATTGATTGATATTCTATCAAATTTCCTGGCTATACCTGAAATATGTCAAGAGCTACACACGGCACAAGTTTGACAAGAACCAATACTCATTTTCCAGGAATTGTCATTTTCACCAAGTTAATTAATGCTTAACAATAGAGGATAATTAACCCAAGAGACACACAGAACACTAGGGGTATATCTTCACATATAGATTAATGATGCAATCAAGTTTTATAGCTGTACCTCAAACACTTTGCGAAATACACATGACACAAGTTTGACATGAGCCAACATTTTCACTGTATAGACATTTTCATTGAGTTAATTAATAAACAATGAACAGAGGATAATTAATCCAAGAGATAAACAAAACTCCGGGTGCACATCTTCATATATTGATTCCCACTAAGTTTCATAGGTGTACCTCAAATACTCTACGGGATACATGCAACAAAAATCTGACAAGTCTAATGTTGAATCAACACTTTCCCTAAATTAATTCATGATTGATTGAAACAGAATATTAATCCAAGAGACAAGAAAACCCCAGGTGCACACCTTCATATAATTGACCAATGGTCCCACAAAGCTTCATGGTTGTATCTCAAATAGTCTTTTTGATATGCACCAGTCAAATCTAATAATTTTAATGTCGAATGGACAGACGGCCAGATGGAAGGACGGACGGACAAGGGCAAAATCAATATGCCTCCTCCCCTCCAGGTGGGGGCATAAAAATGTGAAGCTACTTTGATTTGATTCACTAATTTCTTTTTATGTGGGGCTACAAAAGCTCCAGTGTCGCACTTTAATGTATTTATTTATTTTTTTTTAGCTTTAAGAAACATACATGTGCAACCAAATGTATGAGAATTACATAAATATTCTGAAAAAATTAAAAAGCCTTAGTGTTCGGCTTGGCAGATTTTATCACTGTAATTTGAAAAGTACTTCTGTGAGCCAAAAAACTGACCATGTTGTACCAGAATCACCCATTGTACTGATTGAGGGACCCTATAAAGAGGGAGCACTGTATACTTGCAGGTCTTATATATATAAGTCGACACTATAACATGTTCATTTTGCATTCATTTACCTTTTTCCCCCCTTAAACTGCCCTAAATCTGCTGTTGGTCAAATGTCGTCTGCTTCAGTGTTTCCAACAGTAATGAAAAACAATTTGACTGATAATTGCAGATGAGACCCATCAAGATATCCTGCCCCAGGTCAACAGCTTTCCTTTAATTAGTATGGGTCATGCACTCAGTGCCCAAACCATGCATGCCACGGAAAGCTGATGATTCAGTCTCAATTCAAGGGGAAAGGGTTTAGAATTCAAAAGATAGTTCACTTCATAATTTTTAGTCAGTGCCCCCTTTGTTTTTGACGAGTGTTGCTCCTACTTTTGTATTGAGCAGCTGGTGAATGATCTGCCAGGAAATAAGCCCACGGTCGACACCTGTGTGCATGTAACATAGCCCCCCTCCCCCCCCCCCCCATTAGTGACAGCATAAGAGTAGGGCTTGACATGAAGGCATGCACCATTGTCTGGGGCAGGCAAATGAAGCAAATGCTGTGGTGGGACAGCCTGATTGTGATCCATACCTGTCCGACTGACACAGGTACTTTTGTAAGCAAAATTTTAGAGAAAAAAACTGATGATTTCTGTCTCAAAATACAATAGGAATACCGCTCCTATGATCCTTGTGAATAAGTCAAACATTCAATCATTCATTTGATGCAGACAGAAAAATGACATGTAACACAGTAAGTTTCTTCTTCACAACCTGTAGAATTTTACCATGTTTGGACCGGGGAGCAAAACAGCTAATGTCTACCCCTTACGAGGTGAAGATATGGCTCAAAATTTTATAAAATTCCCTGACACAGGTCAAAATGTTCTAGTGTGAACACTTTTAACAAATAATTGGTCCAAGTTTTCACTATCTTAGTTAAAAATTCCCAAATAAGGTACTTTTTGGTAAAAAAGTACCCTGATGAAAGAAACAATTTGTAACACTGGAGTTGCACACTGCTACTATAAAATTGGGTAAGCATCCCCCCCCCCCCTCGCAAATGTAGCCTCTCTTACCCTCCAACCTCCCTATAACCTCAACTTTTTTAATGAAATATGACCAAAATCTACAGTTTCTTTGTGGTTTTGAGACTGCAGAATTAGACATCTAACAAATGTTGTTTTCTGCACACTGGCACATTATAATACATACAAGCTGAATGATTTCCTCCCATAAGGTACAATATATCACAATGGGGGCTTTATAGTAAAATGAGACAATACAAGAAGGAAATGTGAATTCCAGACAACTGGATCACTATCATCATACCCACTGTTCCAAATACCTCAGTTTTGTCATCTTTTGTTGGTCAAACATGACGGTTTTCAACAAAAGATCACCTTTGTCTAATGGTCCGAGCAGTAATTTCCACACTGCTGCTCTTCCAGGTTATAAACATAAATTTAAGCGCACATTTGCGGCCACTTAGGACAGTAATTGGCCTAAACAGTGACACTGACAGGATAACTAGGTGCTCTGTAATGGAACTTGTAAATGTGAGGGGTCCAAATTAGGAACTGACACTGTCATGGCATAGGGACAAGGACTGTATGGTCCTCACAACCGATTTCGTACCAGTGGTTCATTTTTACTCACGTTTGCCAGGATTTTTTTTTTTAAACTATAAAATGAAATGTGGAATTTCTTATGAAAAAAAAAAGTGCTGCATGTCAACTTTGAAGTAGCTACTAATGCACTTTTTAAATCCAGTATGTGTGTGGGTTTAAAAAAAAAAAAAAATCCTGTCCTGGTGAGAGTACAATTGAATCAATAGGTTATCCTTGGCACAGGCTAGGTATATTGCACCCAAACCATCTCAAGGAAAGCTATTGACCTATGGCTTGCCATCATGAATGGTCTTACACACAAATCTGAGCCAAAATGTGTTGTAGTAATGAGAAGTTTAAGTAAAAACATTAAGGCAGACCACAATTTACAATATGCCCGTACTCTTACACTCTTACCGTCTCTATAACAGTTGGGGTATGACTTTCTAAGCAAAACAAAATTTGCTGATCTAGTCCCCTGCCAATATAATATACTTGTACAGTGAAACCCCTCTTGAAAGACCATCCACAGATGAAAATATTGTGGTTTCTTAAGACAGATGGTCTTTCATAAAAGGTACATTTATAAAGAAAAAAGAAAAAAAAGAAAAAGTACTGAGCCAATTATCTTACAATGTAGTCCTTGAAGGCAGGTGGCCTCTCATTGGAGTGGTCTCTCAAGATGAAGACTTTATTATTGTACAAAGGGATCGAGTGGCCCACTAGCTGTATAATGCATTATTCTTCCTATTTTGCAGCACATGCCCTTATTTTGACATGCTCTGTACTTCTGAAACAAAGCGCACTGACTTACTTATTTTTAAACAGTACTTGGAGCCCGACTTTCCGAGAAAGACAAAACAAAACTACGAATCCAGTCCATGACAGGCAGAATTTATGCGTAGTACAAAGGGACGTATAATACAGGTGAATTTTGCTGTTTCTATTACCATATTGTTCCATTAACATCACGTGCCTCTAATTGTCAAGAGTGGGCATGGTGAATCACATTGCAGTGGCACTAAGTTTTATTTTGTTTTTCCCTAGAAAAGCTTCGTAGTACCAGTATTTTAATTAAACTTTAAAGTACTATTCACTGCTTTAGCTGTTTTTACATCACTTTTACACATATAATGGTTAAAAGATTCAAATTCCTTATGCGGATACCTTTCATTCAAATACCAGCAAGCCTAGTCTAAATAAAAAAGAAGTCTTAGTCTACAGCTTTCCTCAGGACACTTTGCGCGCAGTGTCTCAAGGAAAACTGCTGACTCAATCTTAAATCAGTGTTTTAAGGGTTAAAACTGTTCTATATTTTTTCTAATAAGTATCATAAGTACCACTATTGTTGACTCAATCTTAAATCAGCGCTTTAAGGGTTAAAACTGTTTTATATTTTTTCTAATCAGCATCAGAAGTACATGTACCACTATTCATAACAATTTTACATTGCAAGCAATTCATGTATTGTCTGTGATTTTTCACACATGCACATTGTCCTCTGCTCATAAAAGGTTGATCTAAATGAGCAAATGTGACTCTATATCCTTTCTGTTGTGATATATTTTACATGATCAAAAATGTCTGAGGAATATTTGTTGCCATTTGATCATCAGTTGATTGCAATATTTGGATCGATGCACTTCCAAAGCATAAAAAGTATGTGTACCACAACTTTCAGTCACACCAGTTGTTAATGCCAGTCAATTCTGCACGCTTCCTGTATTTTGTTCATGAAAGACAATGAATAAGAGCCCAGACTTTTTTCTGAATATTTACATTCTCCTGGCAAAGAAGGGTTAAATTACATTATTGTAAATTGTTATCAATCCATGTAATTTTCTCAGTAACATAATCATGCAAGTGAAAAGATAAATCTAAACATTTGTAAGTTGGGAAGGCAAAGAGTTAATGCAAAAGCATCTCTGTTCACACAAACAAGAGATTTAACGTTTTTTTCCGTTTGTTGACGTTCATGTTTAAATAAGATTTTACCGTCTGAGACTTCCACCTTGTGCACACACAAGTGCAACATGTACAGTAGACTGGAAGTATTCACCATGGTAACCCACAAAATACTGTACGTCAATTCCACTTTACATGAAGACATATTGCATCTCTTTCCAGATTTACACAACTTAATGTATATGATTTACTTATTATGCTCAAGAGATGACTATCACCTATTTAATTTTTCATGAAAATTTAAGATTTCAGTCACAAGTTTATGGGCCACCCCCTTACACCCCTGGAACTAGGAATGTCTCATTCATGAAAAGACACATGTAAATCCCTCAATTTCATGGCAGATTTCTGGGCAAAAAACATTGTTTAGGAATCCTGCTTGCCACAAAAGAGACGCTTTGGTCTACTTCATTAAACAAACATTCAAGAGTGAAGTTCTTCCGAGTTCAAAGTGAATCTTACAAAGAAAACTTAAACCAACTAACGGCACCCTTTTGCGAGCAAAGGTGTGCATCATGACTATAATGGATGTCAGTACATTATGGCTACTTCAGTTCAACTGGAACATTGAAAGGCTTGTCCAAACTTTGATTCTCTTTCCCCACAAGTTATAGAAAAAGTCTGGGAGAAAACGCGTTGACCTGGGCGAGACAATGTACACACTTTGGCAGCTCCTAGATGTATATTTGAAGTATTGAAAACAACATGATCAGTTTTACTGCTCATTTCTCTTGATAAGCTTAGTATAAAGCCAGTGTTGAATAGAACAAATGAAAATTGTATGTGATAAGAAATATAAAAGGATACACTTCTGTTTCATTTATAAATGTATATGTACACAAATTGTCTAGGTCTATGTACCAGACTACCACATCCCTGGATGAACATTCTCCGTTTCAGGTGGAGCTAATGAAACACTTGCTATATAAACCAATAAAAAGCACCTCAACACACAAGTCTTTTTTTCATATGCCTGTAATGGCACATACTAAATCTCAGGTGATTCCGTATCATCCCCTTGAAGTACCGGAGACACTCGGCAAATTCAAATAGAGCAAGCTTTACAAACAGCAGAAAGAACACGATACCCTCACGCAAATCTTCTAATACATGAACATGTGACAGAATAGTGAGTCTTACTGGATAATAAATTATCCTTTATAGGATAAAGTATTATCCCAATCGAATCCCATACTATTCATACTATTCCTTATGGGATACAGTGTTATCCTTTATGGGATTATATTCTATCCCTCAGGGTATCTTTGTCACTGCATTCTTTGCTGATTAAAGTTGGCCACTTTTCTTATTTTTTCTAAAGCATTTTCACCCATTAAATTATACAGTGAAGCCTATAATAATGACACTCAGATATCGGACATATTCACTTAAAAACACAAGTTTTAAGGACATTAAAGACAAATTCTTTTGACATTTGACTCATTTACCTGACATAGTCGGTTTTCTGACTGATTTTTGTAGGGAACAGATGGTGTCATTATACTGAGACTTTACTGTATTTCAGTAAACATGGTCCTGGTAAATTTTCCACTTCTGCACAGATACCCAGAATGAACACATGGGTGTCAGCTCCAATATTTACTTTTAAACAGGAGGTCCAGGTAAGATGTGTATGAAAACAAAGAAAGTGGGCTATATTCCCACAAAATTGCCTCATTTTAACAAGTTTTGGAGTATCCAAATTGGGAGAGTTGACTGACATGTCAAAAATAATAAGTCCATTCATTTGCCAAACTCCAAAATCCATTACCCGGTACTAAGTTAGTACATGTATCTTCCAAGCATCATATACTTCAGGTGAATCTACTGAGCCAAATTCCAGTTATGCTTGCACAAAATTAACAGTTTCTTAATTCATACCATATCAGTCCCTGATTTTTCTGTATATTTACTGAGATTTAAGATGACAATTGCATATTTAAATTCTTCATGAAAAGAGCTTTCATTCAAGTACCAACACGCCTATAGTCCTAAGTCAGTGGTTCTGGCACTGCCTGGCAAGTCATGGTGCAGCTGCTGCAAGGGCAGCGGCAGCATGACTTGCCAGGCAGTGCCAGAACCACTAACCAAGGCCTGTTACCATAGTATGGAATGAATTAAGGATTACCTTCTGAGATATTCAGTCTCAAAGTTTTATATTATTTCAAGCAAGGAGGTACGTAGACTCTACCCTCTTTGTTTCAAGTGATGTCTTGAATCAAACCAGTCTTCTGGATCAATGACCAATCCTAATGACCAGCGCCCTTTCAAAAGTAACTCGGGTCCATTGTAAAATTAAACACTGAGCATCCGTTGACAAGAAATAAAAGAATTAGAACACTATGCAGGTCATTCTGTGAAACACAAATGGTGATTATACACATACATATACATACTTATCATATACATAATATATATATACATATATATATATATATATATATATATATATATATATATAAATATGGACCATGTAAACTGAATTACTGGTGTAAAAATCAGTGCAAGGCCAATTAACTTTTGTTTAAATGCAATAGGCATGATGGGTCAGTTCCCAGTGCGGTCGGTCAGTCGGTCCAGGTATTCATAGTTTGGCCAGCCAAGAGTTTTTTTTTTACTCATAGTTAATTATGCACATTGTCAATTATTCATCAAGAAAAAAAATTACACACAGAGACTCCGTAAGTTTGTTAATTACTTTACGAGACAGAGCCGAACGGAGCTGTCCATCAGGCCTTCCACATAGTTCACAGATAACTTGACCAGGAGACAGACAGAAGGGCAAGCACTTTGTATATGACCTGAAACAATGAAACCAATTCTACTTTAAGACTTCGGGTCCGTCAGCCAGCTTCTATCCAAGTGTATTTTGCCCTTGTTAAAAAAAAAAAAAAAAAAAAAAAAAATTTACGAACAATTGTTGAACAACTACCAGCCAGAGTGTCAGTCTGGCACAAAAACTGACTAGACTATTCTTGATGTCCATGACACCATGCATGAATTTGAAAAATCACTTGAGCATACAAATTTCAACCAATGTGTCATCAAACATCAAAGGCAATATATGCTGTTATGTGTCCTGGCAAGTAGTTTCCTGATAACCCAAAGTGTGTTTGTCCAGGCGATAAAAATCTTGTCTATTTCACTGTTCACAAAATCCCTTGACTGTGCCCCATAAAATGGCATAGATGTAGTAAGATTTCAAAAGATCATACCAGGTTGAAGCAAATACTGTGTATCCCAAACTGAGCCATGCATAAATCTACTTCACAAAGAAACTTGCAGATGCATCATCTGAAACTTCTAGTGGAATCTGGACCAGTAAGATTTTGGACTTAGTCAACAGCTTTGCTCAGCGGGCATTGCACCCAATGCGTGCCGAGATAAGCTCTTCACCTGGAATATTTTCTCTGGAATTAGAGGCATGGTGGCACTTGAATGAAAGGTCTTTTTACGAGGAATATAAATCTGAGATCCTAATGATAATTCAGATAATTTCACTTTAGTAGATCGACTCTAGACGTGATTGGCACTGAAAAAGTTAATATATGAAGACAAGCAAAACATTGGGTAATGGCTTTTGACCATTATAGGCACAAAGACCAGACCAGTTCAATAAAATATGCACTGTGTGATGTACCATGCTGAACTCATCACCTGGATTTCTCCGTCTTTAACTGCCTTCACTATTGCTGGATGGCTGTGCTCCTTATGACCACCCAGGTGCTAACTTGCTAAGAGTGCGATAAATCTTTTCATACTAATAGGTATAGGCTCTGAAACATATGTTCTGCGTAGTTACCCGCTGAAGACCCTATAATTTATTTGGGCTAATACAGCCTATGTCAAAATTCTACAGAAGAACGTGAGCAATATGGACAATATTACTTCTATATGCATATAGGTTAGACAGTGACAGGCTAGCTCATGGAGAGTAAAGAGTTCGGACTGCAGAAAAGGGTAATGACTACTAGGAAGTGGTTCTGGACAAAAAGACACACATACAATACTAATCAACTCCTTTCACGACAAGCGGCCAGACTTCTTCCCAGCTGTGATACCATGCCAGTATCAAAGTGACAAGCCTTCCATGGTGAGAAAACATTATCGATATCCAGAGTGAATGTAGCTCATTGCAATGGTGACTCCTCCAGGTGCACACTAGTATTGTACATAGCAGAATGGATACTCTGGTGCTAGCCAGCCTGATAGCACACTGTTTACTGCCATTAAATCTCAAATAACTGTGTAGGGACACTTTCTATTAGAGAATATTTCTACTTATTCACATCTATGGAACACATTATATGCATGTGATTGACAAATAGGTCGGTATTGACCTCTAGTTTTGTCAATGAAATCATTACTTAATTACTTAGATCTTGAAATTAAGAGTCCAATTGCACATTAAAAGAAATCTTTGCTGTCAAACTGTTCCAGGACTCGTGTTCTTCATGATCTTACTTAAAATTTTCCATACATGATAACCTGTTGCTGTAAAACTGCTTTGCATAAAGAAATCTAGACCGCAGTTTTTAAAACTCAGTTTCACTCATTTGAATCCATCTTAGCAAATTCTGGAGGCCACAGATACCTTATTGGACACCGTACATTCCCTTGTGGTATATCCTATGTAATCCTTTATTTTTGGGGATACCATAATTTTTCTTTGTAAGCATACTGGATTCTCAGCAAGAAAAAAAATGTTTGTGCATCTGTATATGGTACATTTTGCACCCAGAAATGGTTGAAATATGAGGTTTTGAGCATTATCCTGTAATAGATAACATTTACATTCTCTGATTGGTTCAAAAATAAGCAAGAAATCTTTGTATCCTCTCTTTAGTAGCCTGCCTAGTTACAGGATAGGTATATTTTTCTGTACACCTGTTTTGAAATTAGCCTCATGAATATTAATGAACGCCATCAAGGATATCAGTCTCATTTTTGATCCACTGTGATCATCTGCTCAGTGCAGCAAAAATGGCAGGAAAAGGTTTGCCCACCTCAGGGAAAAAAGAAATTGAAGAAGAATGGAGCATTACATATATCCTTTCTACTTGGTCAATGCATGCAAGAAAATTGTAGCCAAGTTTATATGTTGCTGTTGTATTTCATAAATTGTTGTTTTTCACATGCAAGCTACATTATATGTAGATATTTTCTTGTATCCCATAAACAGACAGGTAATAATTTAACTGATATTACTGTGTCCTGTTCTTGGTAAAAAACTTTAGGATAGGTTAGTGCTTGCAGGCAGGGAGGGTGCTTAAATGGGCATGCATATGCGAGCTTAAATCAGATAATATGGTACATACATAATTTCCTCCTGCAGAATGGAAATGTGAAATACATTTCAACAACAGATTTAATACTATAGAGCAAAACTGACGTGTAACACAAATTTCTTTGTGGATCTGTATTTGGTACATTTTCTACCCAGAAATGGTTAAAACATTAAGGTATAAAGATCTATTCTAGTCCTGTTGATGGTGAAATAATATAGGATGGGTAATATGGTACATAATTTCCTCCTGTAAAATGAACTGGTCCAATACATTTCAGCAACATATTTAATATTACATGTATACAGCAAAACTGAGATATAACACCTGTATATATTCTTGTGAACCATATATAGCTTCCATTTTGAGGCTTGAACAGAGTGTCACAGCGGGGCCTCACCTTATATGCAAGATTACATGCCAACTGAACCTCCAGGAGTCCCCATTTCTGTCTGGTCCCCATAGCATTTACCAAAGAGAGGTTCCAGAGTCATGTTACTGTAACAGTTTCTATTTTTAACCCTTTCCTGATCAGAATAAGACTCAGTCAATAGCTTCCCTTAGTGAGGGTTGGGTGCCAAACCTGCCCAAGAGAAAGCTGTTGACCTGAGGTGTGCCATCATGATACATGTATGTCTTACTGACAATTTTCAGCAAAAAAAAAAAAAAAGATTTCTTTAAACTTGAAATTTATGGAACCACATTAATGTAGACAGCAATTTACATCTGTGCAATGTGGGGCAACCTCAGCAGGAAGGCGTTACGTTGAATCCTCTGCCATAGGACTTCAACTTTATGTTTTGATGATGACACAGCAAGTTAGGCAGGTATAAAAAAGAGTTTATTTCATGCTGTGTCAATATTAGTTGGAACTCATGCCTGGCTGTTTCTACCACTGCCGCAGCTCTTCAGTTCAATACATGAGAAAAAGATGATAAAGAGTGCAGATGTGTCATCATTTCGCCCCCAAAAATGAACTTTCCCTCCTCAAACCAGCCAAACTCTCTGATGGTCAAGTGTAATTTCCTTCAATTTTTAAAATTATTTTTGATAGCAATAACAAATTTGACTTAGAATTGTAGATAGACCTTATCAAGATAACATGTTCCCCAGGTCAACAGGTTTCTTTGGCATGGGTTGGGGAATGGGTACTTAAAGTTAAGAGATATGCCAAAACAATTTATAGGTAACCACCATCATTTAAGGCCCATAATTTGAAAACTGCCACTGAAAACATGCTGAATCTACATATTACTTGGAAGAGCACAATTCACAGATTTTAAATATGATTAATATTTAGAAATATTCCATTGACTGTCAAATAAACATTCAGATACATGAGGAGAATGTCAAATGTTCTACCCATTCTTCAAATGGATATTCCTCCTTTCAGATTTATTCTTCAATTTTTTCAGACAAAATGTACACAAGTCTGGCTCAAAAAACATATTATGGGATTTTTTTCATCAGTATTTGTTTTGCACTTATGACAAGGCTAACTTGACGTTTCCATATTTTGGACTCCCAGCATGTTTCAAAGCACCTATCTGGAAAAGCAAACAAGATACAAAAAAGTCAATGGATACCTTTTTATACTCACTATTATGTACGTTATGTTTGTGAAAAAATTTAAGGATTGAATAAAACTGAAAGAAGTAGGAGTCCGAAATTTGACATGTTTGCCACTGTGTTCCATGTTCATTTAACAATTAGTTTTAGAAAGTTGCAATTATAATCATATTTACAATCTGTGGATCGTGCTCTTTCCAGTAATACATAGTATTAACATGTTGCCATCAGTACTGTTCAGTCCATGGGCCTTCATAGATGGTGGTTATACCTAAAAATGTATAAAAAGTGTATATCTCCTGTTCTTAAATGATAAAACTACCCAAGTTGTAAGTCCTGGTGAACAGATGAACTGAGCTGCAACCTTATTACCCAAGCAAGAGGCACACGTAATGCCTGCTGGACAAAGATACGAGGGCTGGCTGAAAAGTTCTAAGCCAAGCTGTGAAAGACCCGTACAAGGTCGATGATTTTTATTTATTTCTCTAGATAGTCCCCGTCCTGGCTTACACTCTTTTGCAAGGCGTGGATGCCAGTCAAGAAGGAATTTTCTTCAGCCACCCTAAAACAATCATTCACAGCAGAAATTACATTATCATTACAAGCAAAATGGTGACCGGCTAGTTTCTTTTTCATTTTGGTTAACAGGTGCGAGTCTGACGGGGCTAAATCAGGTGAATAAGGGGGATGGTCAATGAGTTTGATGCCACAATCATCATGATCATGGATCTCTGACATGGCAACCACCAATTTGTGAACAGGAGCATTGTCTTGCTGGAACAGGACTCCTTTAGTGAGCATTCCCTGTTGTTCAGCTTTGATATAGCTTCAAACAGCTGCCTAAGCAGGTCAGCATAATATCTTCCATTGATCATGTTGCATGTTGAGTCTGGCCTTTTTCAAGATAGACAATCAGCAGAAAACCCTTGGAATCCCAAAAGACTGAAACCATCACCTTTCCAGCAGAAGGAACCGACTTTTTTTTTTTTTTTGGGGGGGGGGGGGGTAGATCCAAGCTGCTTCCATTGTTTAGACTGAATTTTGGTTTCTGGTTCAAAGTGATGAATCCAGCAGGTCTCATCGATGGTTACAAGTCAGGTCAAAAAATCATCAAGATCTGCTTCAAAATGGCATAAATTGTCAGAGGAAGCCAGGAATCTGACATGTTTCTGGTCTGCTGTCAAGAGCTTTGGCACCCATCTGGCAGAAACTTTTGTCATTCTCAACTCCTTGGTGATAATGTGCTCAGCTCTCTCATGAAAAATGCCCACAACACTGGCCATATGTCGAGTAGTCAATCGTCACCAGGGGTGTGCAGCTTGACCTTTCAAAAATGCACCCTTTGTTAGGGCATTTTATCACAAAAAAGATACCATTGCTAGGGAATTTTTTAATCAAAATAGAAGAAAAAGTGGTCCCAAATTGGCGTGAAAAGTGTTCCAGGAAGAAAATGTCTACCTTAGTTAGGGAAATTTGCTGAAATTTTGGGCTATAAAAGAGGATTACCTTTTTTTTAAGGGAATTTTTGGCAAAATACTGGACCTTGTTAGGGGAATTTTGCTGAAAAGAAGAGGGCCTTCACAGCAGCATATACACAGTATCATCACTACTGGGAGTACCTCCCCCCACCTCCCACCCCCTGGGGTAGTATGGTGACTACGAACTGATATGGGTAGGTTTTAATTTTATTTTGAACCCCAAATATGAGCAAGCAAATTTTTCTATCAGTAGTGCACACATATAAACAAACTTATGTTTGGTTTACATTTTTATTGACAACACCCAATGTAATCAGGTCACACAAACAAAATAAAACAAGATGGCGTCTCTTTTGGAATCGAGGAACAGAAAGTCCCATAAAATCTATGCTGATCCTCACAATTGCAGTTACAGCCAGCTAATGGTTATATCCTATTGATTGAATGGCACGTTTGGGATTGTCATGGTGACGGGCCATTGAAAATTGCATCTGAAAGGATACCAGAACTGAAGGAGTTTGGATCCAGCTGTTATTGAAGTGGAATATAAGCCACATAGATTCAGAATGTACACAACCCAAATGTGGATTAACTCTTTTAGTGCCAAATGTTGGACTGAGTCAACAGCTCTTCTCAGCATGCTCTGGGTGCATTATGCCCAATGCGGGCCAAGAAAAGCTGTTCACCTGGGATATTCTCTCTGGAACTATAGGCATACTGCTACTTGAATGAAAGGTCTTTTTACGAGGAATACAAATCTGGAATCTTAATGATAATTCAGACTAGTATGACTTAACTAGATCAACTTCAGTTGTGATTAGCACTGAAAGAGTTAACATCCAATCAGACACTATTACCCTCACAGGGTCCTACAGGTGCAAGTACAGAATAAAGGGTCCACCCCATGTGCCAAGGAAAGCTGTTGACTCAGGCTTAATGCCACGGGACTACAAGACTAGAATTTACTCTTCTTGAAAAGACAAAATGTCTCATCATGGAAAGCCTGAGTGACTGAATGATATGCATGAAAATCATCAGTTTGTGTCCAAATCAAGGGGGGGGGGGGGGGGTAAATGGACCTGTACATTTCTGCAGAAAATGATGGTTATTTGTAACCCAAATTTTGTGGTATTTTGGTATTCTTTCTTGGAAGATCATCATTTTTAAGTACTAAATTGGAGGTAGGGAGGGGGTTCATGGATTTTGGTACCCCAAATACTGATTCAAAAGTGATAATGTTGAACCATCTCTTATGAATATTGCAGACAGGCTGAAATACAGTGGTACCTGCTGTATGTGACCACTACCTTGACAGACCACCTGCTGTTTGTGGGCACATTTCCACAGGCACAGGAGTCAATTTCTTTGCAAATTTATCTGCAGTGAAAACCCACCTGTTGAATGTGACCACTTTTTCCTGACAAAAGGGGTGGTCATATACAGCAGGTTCTACTGAATAAGTAAATTGATCTCGTACAAACATTGTGAAGCGATGGAAGCATTGCTGTGGTTAATACATGTACACAGTCATGTGATCTAAAGCATTCTTAAAGTACATGTATACCGTATGCATTTCAATAAGCACCCCCCCCCCATTTTTTTCAAAGAAAAGACACCCAGAACAACCCCTTATAATTGTCAAATAAGTAGTAGAATTTATTATTACACTTAGAATCTACATTTTTTCAGCTTTCCTGGATGATTTTTTTTATAACACACTGTGCGCTTATAAAGATGAATATGGTATACCTGTTTTTTAAAACCACTTTAACTATAAGACCACTCTTTTGCACATAAGGAGAGTAGTGTCAAATAGCAGGTAATACTAAACTTGAAAGATGTTCTTTCACCATCTGATTATTTGTGAGAGATTAAAGCAGACTGCATGATGCTTTGATAGCTACAGCTGCCGGAACTCCTCCGAGTCAAGTGACAAGGGAAATGCAATTGTCACCTTAACATGCTTTGAGCTTGTACCAGTTTGAATCACATAAAAACCCGACAATTTATATTTGCTTCATGTACACATCAACATTTACTCAGACTTCTGGAGAATGCCTACATATATATACATACTGGATGACTGTGAACTCTACCTTTCTGGCAGGTCTTATCAGAGGCTCTGCAGGAACCCTCTGGCTTTTCTCGGAGTTCTTTGCCTGTCAGTATGCCCTAAAATTATCAAAAATGACAACCTTAAATCACAAAAGCTGACCTGGAGACATTTATCAATTTTTTTTTCCTATGAGTCAATCCATTCACAACTTCAAATCCGTCCAAATATTAAAACTGAATTCAGGGATTTTTTTTTTCCTTGTGGTGCTTGAACAGCAAAGATATTTCATAGTAGAAACTATTTCTGGTTACATAACTTCAGCAAACATATTTCCTTGATGCAAGTTGGGCAATACATGACCTATCTTTGCCAATGTAAGTTGTAGACGTCAGACATATGCCAGCATGTTAAATCTCATCTAAAAACGTACACTTTCTCTATTAATGTGACATTAGCATACGTACACCTGTAAAACAACATGTAAGCAAACATTTTATTTCCAGGTGCTTTTGCTTGGCTCCAACAAAAAGGGTTAACACTTTCAGCACTGAGATGGTCACCTGTGGCTAGTCAACAGCTTTCCTTGACAAGGAAAGCTGTTGACCTGGATTTTTCTTAATTTTTGCCCTGGAATAATAGGCATACTAGAACTTGAAAGGTCTTTCTGAGAAATTCCATTCTGGAATCATTATAATGATTTAGAAGAGCACAGAGTTTTGTTATGACTTAACACTGACAGGGTTAAATTCTAGTGAATTCCACAGGCTCCTGGGCCAAGGATATTTTTTATGACTCTGATCCTATCACCTATTAGACAAGAGCGAGCTAAAGAAAACAAACTTTTAAGCATGATACTCTGAAAAGCTACTTGCCAAATTGTATCTATTTGAATGTATAATGTCAGTAATGTGGTAAATCTGATGACAAAAGTTGATAAAATCCTGAGTCATTTGTTGAAGTTCTCACGACCCCAGCTGTGCTGTATTTGCTAAAGTACAAGGTAACGATATTTCTCAATGTTCCATAAAATTGTAATTGCTCATAAAAATCTCTTTGTCGTCTCCTCTGCACCATTAGATCCCTAACCCTCTGGGTCCAAAGTCAACAGCTTTTCATGGCATACCGAGTGAAGTTGAAGTTGAAGTTGAAAAAGCTTTATTTGGTCTAAAACGTACATCCAGACTGTAAAAATAGATTCCAAATATTCAGACCACGGAGACTCTACACTAAGACTCCTCAGAGTCACTGTCATGTAGGCCTTAGCTTGTACTACATAGTTAAGTTTTACGCTTGTTGTTGACAATTAAACAATAGGAGGTTACATAGGTAGACCAAATATATAACAATGGTACCTTGCAGTATCTTAAATGATTATAATTATGTATTACAAATATAGCAATTTGCAGTATGGCAGTTAATTTCATCGCTGTTGATGATGAAATTCTTAGCATATTGTACAAATTCTTTGAGAGAATATGTGTGAGGTTTGGACAGGAAGATCTCAGGTAAGTAGTTTTCATTAATGAAGTCTGAAATTTTGTGTCTTATGCATAAACGAGTAATCTTTGTATTAGTAAATGATATTGGCATAGTAGGGGTTAAAATGGCAATGTAATGAATTGTTGCATCATATTTGTGTGGGGTGATTACATGTACATTTCTCCCAGGTCTATCAGTTTGTTGTATTGGGTCATTAGTGATAAACAAAATTTTAAAATAGCTAGGTAATATGTCTCTTTTGAATTTGTGATATTTTTCATGCAAAATAACTTGAATATGTCAGTAAATTTGAGCAAATTAAGTTTTTTAAATATTGGAGCTGTATGTGCATTATATTTACTATTACTAATCAATCTATTGTCTTCTTTTGCAGTTGAACAAATCTGCTACAGGAATGAAATCCCCATGTGTTTATTCCATAATTCACAAGTGATAAAAATAAAGCATAATAGATTATTTTAAAAATACTTTTGGCCAGTAGATTTTTCAGTTTGGAGAGTATACCACATACTCGTGATAATTTGTTGGATATAAGATTAACATGTTTATTCCAGGCAATATTTTGGTCAATTAACATGCCTAGGAATTTGAAATTCTTGACCCTTTCAATTGGCTGACTATTAATCATTATATTTGGTATTTGGTGAGGGGGTAATCATTTCTGTTTTGGATGGAATATCATCAATCTAGTTTTATTTACATTCAAGGAGAGTTTATTCACACAAACCAATCACTAACCTTTGTTAATTCTTTATCAATTTTATCAGACATGGAGGTTTGGGGTGTTTCCTTGTTAAAATTGCACAATGTACTCAACAGTGTGGTATCATCAGCATATATGATTGAAATAAAATTGCTAGTTGTGGGTAAATCATTTAAGCAGATCAGGAGTAAAAGATGACCCAAAATAGATCCTTGGGGAACTCCAGTGGTAATTCTCTGTAAAGACAATTTCATATTTTCAATTTCAACACACAGGGATCTATTACTGAGGTAGCTATTGAACCACTGAAGCTCTTTATTTAAAATTCTGTAATGTTCAAAGCTTTTTTAGGAGTATTTCATGATGTATTGCATCACAGACTTTGGAAAGATCCAAGTAGAGGGCAATTGAATGTTTCTTCTCATCAAGTTCGGCATGTAATCTGTCAATAAGTTATAGCACTGCAGTTTCTGTAGAATCCTTTTTCCTGAAGCTGTATTGGTGATTGTGAAATAAACCATTATCTGTGAAGTATTGGAATAATTACATATTTATAACTCTTTCAAAAATGTAAGAAATAGAGAGTAGAAGGGATATGGGTCTACAATTGTTCAAGTCATGTTGAACATCTTTTTTGAAAATTGGTATTACCTTGGCAGTTTGAATTTGTCTGGAAAAATACCACCTTTTAAAGACTAGGGTTTCTGATGGTAGTTAGAGGTTTACTTATCGGTTCCAAACTAAGTTTGAGAAGGACTAACCATATATCATCTACTCCAGCACTTTTTTTTGAAGTTACATATCACGTTTTTAATTTGTTCCTAATCCACCTGGTCAAAATTGAAAGTGGAATTTACGTCTATATTTTGAACATAAGATTGAAAGTATTTTTTTCCCATGCAAGTCTCTTTCCTGTACCAGTTTTGGACCAATATCAAACAAAGAAATCATTGAATCGAGATGCAATGTCTTGTGTGCCTGATATATCTTTTTTGCCAGCATTGAAATATGCAGGAAGCTCTTTGTTCACATTAGATTTATATACATGTATTACACTTTTAACTGTTTTCCAAGTATTTTTAATATTTTTATTTTTGTCAAATTTAGTCTGATAGCAGGCATATTTTGTTCTTCTAATAGTAGAGCAGACTTCATTTGAGCATTCTTGAAGTTTTCTATGTAAATCATTGTATCTTCATTTTCAGGTGTTATAGCATGGACTTTCTTATATAAGATGTCTGTATGTTCTTTACTTTCTTAAGAATATTTCGGGTGATTCATTTTGTTTTTTATGTTCATATCAATTGAATCCTTTTTTTAAAGGAAACATGTTTTTTAATCAAATCCTCCAATTTAATTGCTAATTTCTGATCATACGCTATTTGTGGGTTTGCATTAACATTATGACCAAAGACAGATTCCCAGTCTGTGCTGTTTAACTCATTCCATACTATGGTCACAGGCCTTGGTCAGTGGTTCTGGCACTGCCTGGCAAGTCATGCTGCAGCTGCCGCAAGGGCAGCTGCAGCATGTCTTGCCAGGCATTACCAGAACCACTGACTTAAGACTACAGGCATGTTGGTACTTGAATGAAAGCTCTTTTCATGAAGAATTTAAATATGCAATTGTTGTCTTAAATCTAGGTAAATATATAGAAAAATCAGGGACTGGTATGGAATGAGTTAACTCATCAAGAAAGTCATGGGTGGCATTGCTGGTGATCGATGGCTCTATAGTTTTGTTTGTTTTTTTTTAAATCATGATTTGCTTTTATGTCAAGATTAACAGCTGAGATTGTTGCCATATGATTGGATAATTTATGAACTAAAATTCCAATTTCAATGGGAGTACAAAAATTCAAACTTTTACTAAAAATGTTATCAATCAGTGTGGTGTTTCTTTTGGACAATCTAGTTGGTAGTGATATACTTGGTAACATGCCATGTTCGGTTATGAGATCATAAAATTCCTGGTATTTTCCATTATTGTTAATTTTAAAAAGATCAGTGTTAAAGTCTCTAGCAAACATGAGGTTATTGCTATGGTTATCAATGTTGTTAATAACTGGACAAAATTATTGCAAAAAAGAATCTATAGGAGTATGATTATTATTCCCTTTGGGGGGACGGTATATGTTGCCTATAATTATATCATTTTTTATTATTATCTACAATGTTGATGAACAAACCTTCCCAGTTTTGGAATGTATTGTAATTTACTTGTTTCTTTACATTTAAGTTATTTCTCAGATATGTAATTGGTTCTCCCTTTTTGGAGCATTCAGGATCATGGCAGTGTGAACACAGATTATAGTGTTGGAGCTCAAATTGAATGGGGTCAATATTTTGAGTTATGAAGATTGAAAAGAAAGAAATCCAGGAAAAAGTGAGTATGATCATGGTTTTCCGACTTAAGACAGACGAGAGAAAATACTCTAGGTAGGTTAAGTATACTTTACCCCAGGTACTTTCCCTCTTACCACTCTAAACACTTTGAGGACTATACTTTGGCATTTCAAACTCCATCTTGACACAATTTGACCAATGCTAATGTTCTTGACTTAGTGTCGTATTTATGAGGTATCTGGTCATATCTCTGGAAACATTTCAACAGTTTTGTGTAGTTGTTGTTTTTAATAACCTTTGTGTTGTAATTTATGCAACAAATTTCTAACCCTATTGACAAAATCACTAAAAAGTGTGGTGTTTCTAGCAATACTTATGACTTGTCGGATACAAAATCCAATGCTTTGTATTCTCTGGAATGTTTCCTTTCAGATCAGGGTAGGAGATAATATCAAATTTGAACTGGTCTCTCTTGTCAAATATTTTTGTTACATACTGGTTGTTCTTTGTTTCTATTTCCAGATCAAGGAAAGTAGCTTTTGTATCTTTTTCATTTTCCAGATTTAATATTAGTTCTTTGGGATATATGTTTTTCCAATTCCCCTTTATTTCACAGGGGTCACATTAAACTTGCATCCTGTGTCATAGACGCAAAAAATAAAGAAATGACACCTGGAAATTAATAAAACATTGTCATTTTGCGTCTCTGTGGACGCACGCACAGAAACACGATGCATTTTTGAAAGATACAACTGCCAAAATTACCCCAAGCGGTCACGGTGTTTTGTATCGACCATTGATGCCATTATGAATCTCATGATTATTTATTATACTGATGGAATCCTCTGATGTTGGTCTTTCTATGTCACAAGCTCTCTTATTTGCTAAGAAAAAATATTCCTGGGGTATCCCTCTAAAAATTTGCCAGAATGGGAATGGGTGGACGTCACTTCACCTCATTATAAATGCTGAGATCACTTCCAGGCTCCTCATTGGGTGGATTTGATCACGTGCCACTCACTGTCCAATCAAATTCGTTGTTCCCCATGTGCTTGTCTCATGTCCGCAATGTTGGGGAGGTACAAGTCGTATTACGCAAAGATTATTGGACTAAGATGTTAAATTTTCAAATCATATTTTCACCTAGAAGACTTCCATCGAAAAAATCTAGACGCAGATAAAGGCACGAGTGAAAATTCATTACGGACGGCAAGGAAAATACTCAGATTAGTCATCGCAAGGTTATACGTGGACGAAGCAAAATTTTGCATTAGCTGGCCTAACAGTACTGTGTAACACGATGTTGTTCATCACTGTCCCCGTTGGTTCACGTGGTTATTGGTGTTTTTTAAACAAAATTTAGTTGTTTTGATTTCATTGAAATGTTTGAATGGAACAAATCTGTATGACAGAGCAAGATAGGAATCAAAAAAATTTATGATCGAAGGCCGGAAAACCATGCCTGGGTGCATGCCCGTGACAGGCTGTGTACACTCGCTTGTGTGTTGCACGGCTTGTAGGCCTACCGTGTTGCTTGGTGAAAAAAGTGACCGCAATTAATTTAAGATCAGACTCTTAACACCGCCTACAGTATCAAATTTTTCAGATATATTGAAATAGAAAGTGCACAGAAATATAAATCATATAATTTCTGACAATTTCATCACGTGGAATCAATCGCAAAAATAACAGAGCCCAGGCATATTCAATCACGCATGCCGCTTGACTGTCCGGTGGCACAAGGTGTACAACACCACTGTCACCAGATACTGGCACAGTGGCAGCGTGCTAGGGGTTAAGCCCCATTCACAACCATTTTTTGGAAGACCAGGGATGTGCTATAGACTGGGTCATAATAGCAGGTTCCTGGGTAGATTGAATCCATCCTTTGTACCGTCAACAACTTTTAGACCCTTTTACATCAAGTTGGCATATTGGTAACTTTTTATTCAATTTTAAATTTTATAATAATGAGTTACCTAAGTGAGCATACAGACCCTATGTTATGTTCCTTTCTAGGCTTAAGTTACCTGCATGTTTTATTTATTTATCATTGTGAGATATGTTAATTATACCAAATAAAATCAATTAATCAAATTACATCAAATGAAGTCCAGTTTGCACAATTTCAGACTGGACCCATCGATTCAGTTCATGGACCCACTATTTTTCCTGAAAATGGAGAAAGATGGGTCCAACGGACGGACCCATACTAAAAAATCCTTAATGTGACCCCTGATTTCATCTCCATTGTGTAAAGCACATAGGTCATCTGTAAATCTTGTGTGAGAATATGATCTTCTTGCAGACATTTCTAGTATGATACACTTATGTAGAAAAACATGACCCGTATTCATAAATATCAAACCCAACAATGACAGCAAAGAGATTCCAGAGTCACCAAAGCATCAACATTCATCTTCCAATGCCAATGTGAAGAAACAAGTTTCACGCAGACGGACGCATAGGTGACGGTACCCCTCTGGCCTCATGGGCCAAGGGTGAAGCAAACAACATTTGAGCACCAGCTGGTTTTGGCTAGTTTAAAGGTCAGCTGGATTGAATGGCCACTACAAATTACAAAGCTGATGTTTAGAAATGATTTCTGCAAACCAAAATGTTAAATTTCATTTTCAAATAGTGTTTTTTTTAGCTCCAAAAGTGTGCCACATTTGCTACATGAAAGCACAGAAATCTTCTCTGATCGTGGCTTGATGTGGCCAAGTGTTAGTGACATCACAAACACAACCCACAAGCTATAGGGTAAATGTGTTGTAAGCCAGATTGCCTTCAGTTTGCCATGAGTCATAGCAGATACAGCAGTCCCTGTCACGAGAGACCCCTGTCGTGAGAGACCACCTCTGATGAGAGACCGCTCTTCAGATTCCCAAGTCCTATACTTTCCATGTGAATTTACCTGTCGTGAAAGACCACCTGTCTCATAAGACCACTGTTTTGTTGCTCTAGGGGTGGTCTCTGGTGACAGGGACCACTGTACAACAGAGCAAAGTGATTCTGGAGAGTCTGAAGTGAGTTTTTCATGTACATGGTCTGATGAAGAAGAATTTATAAGAAAACCTGCACAGTAGCAGCAGGGGAAAATATCAATCAACCTTACAGAAATGAGCAGGATGCCCAGAACCCTTTCGTCCATACTGCTGCCTGAGTGCAGCCATGGCAACTTGCTGTCTGGGCAATGATAATTTGTTGCAAAGGAGATATTTCCTAAAAAAATCACTAGACTTTATTTAACAAGAACAAGCATGCGTGCAATAAATTGGAATTTGCATCAGGATGGGCCAGGTCTTGTAGTGTTTCAATTTCTGGCATTCACGGAAACAGCTACGACCTACGCCTACGGTATGTAGTCTGTACAAACAGTTCATTTTCCCTCCCCATCTGTATTGATGACTGAATGTAAGTTTGCATTTATGAATGGCTTTCAACATCAACACTTCCACCCAGTAATAACCCTGCGACCCTTGGGGCTGAGTAATTTACATTTCTGTACACATCATCATCAGTGCTCTACATGTGCTCCTGATCCTTTATTTCTGATCATATCTATTATGTAACACTGGTATATTTTCCTCTGACTGACTTATTTTCTGGGTCCATATGAACAACAACAATACAATGAGATGAAATTTTTTTACACCCGATTACTAGGAGCTATTACTGGGAGCTGGCCATGGCAGTGGACTGTCAAAAGCATTGGTACATGACTGAAAGAGATCAAAGGCCAGCCGCCCACTGGTCTTGGCAGCTGCGTAGATGAGGCGTGAAAGTGGTAGTTATCCAAACAAGTGCTATCTGGTTATGGGATTAAACACCTCAGCAATCTGCAGCAGTAATTGGACAAACACATTACAACCAGCTAACTCAACCCCGGGACCTGTTACAGACTGCATGTTCAACCCTAGACATGGGTATGGGGCAAGATTGGTCCTTGTTAGTCCATGTTTTTCATCCATTTCTTCCCATCAGCCAGCAGTGTTGCATTTGTGATGTCACTAGCTTTTTGCACCTTGAAGGTGTCAGAAATGAACAGCAAGCAACGACTGAAGGCACAGTGAGTTGTTTTTTTTTTATAGAAGTGTGAAATAAAGTATTATTTTCAAATCTAATTTTTTTAAAGTGTACCATATGGTTAGAACAACTGATGCGTCACCCACGTTGCCATTTGAAACATGCTCAATCAAGCTGACTTTTAAGAGGCAAAGGCTTAAAGTACAAATACCTTTGCATACCTGTCAAGTCTCCCCCATAAGGTGGGAGTCTCCCACTTTTTCACCCAAATTTTCTTGATTTACATGCAAAATTTTGCAAATTTGGCAGAATGTCCCCCATGAAAATTTAGTATTTTCTATTATATTTTTTGTTAAAATACAAATCTCCCTATTTTGAGATGTGGAATGTTGACAGGTATGCCTTTGGTCCAAATTAGCTAGTACTGTGAGCTACCACTGCAATGCAGCAATCGCACCCCTGCTCTCCACTTGGCAACTGGCCTTTCTCTGTTGCTGGTTAGGTCACTCTTTCTCAGTCATCGGTTTGTTGTGCATTGTTTTTCTGCAATCTTCCAGTTGTTATATGGAAATAAAATGGGCACTGGATGTTCTGGCATCAGACCTTTACCCCAAATAAAATTTTGTGAACAAATTCTGTCAAATTTGCCTGGTTCATAGTCTTCTGGTCTTTTCACCATATTCAACCACTCACGCTGTTTCTCCTTGTCTTTCTTTCAAGAAAAACTGTAGCATATTACACCTTGCATCCAGGGGTATTTACCCAATTTGCCCAGTTTTCTTGTGTCTGACTTACAGTCAGCAACTTTGGAATTGTAGACTCTCACTGTAGCTAGTAAATACTGTCATTGTAGTGTGTGAATTTCCTGTCATATGTTGGAAAATAATGATCAACTTTGGCGATATCTTTTCCCTGTACTTTAACTATTGCACAATATGGATGCCAGGGGTAGAAATTATCTTTATTTTCAAGATGCCCTTGGGCAACCACAGCACTTTTACAAGTTGCCCAAGCCCCCAGAAAGTTGCTCAGTTTCCCACCACATGAGAAATGTAGGAATCTTATTAAAAGACACCGATATTTAAAATGTTGAAAGTATAAATGAAGAAGATCTATATTTGTCACTGCTATTAAAATGGCGTTTCTGCACAAAGAAGATTCTAGGAACTGTATTTATAATGTTACCACTGTTGTTGCAAATGACATGTCCTGCTGAAGATAGAAAGTTGCCCCATGGGAAACCAACTAAGGAAATAAAGTTGCCCAACACAAATGAAAGTTGCGTGGGGCACCTAGACACCTGTGAATTTCGAACCCTGGCTGCTATATTGAAGCTACCTAGCCTGCTGCAAGGTACACCAGGAAATGACCGTAGCGCTGCAGCGACTACCGGCGCTACTAGCTAATTTGGACCTTAAGTATTGTACCAATGATGCAGGGTGCTTGGTGGTCAAATGTCATCTGCTTCTCCATTTCTAATTACTTTTAACAGTTATGAAAAACAACTTGAATGAGAAGTGGGCAGTAAAGGTGTTTTTCTGCACTGGCAAACTGGGATTTTTATTCACTGTACTTGTGCACTGGAGGTCCCTTTATTTTCCCTACTTTGTTCTGCCATTATTACTAAATTTTCTCATTTCTGGACCTCAATTTTACTGCAGAAAACTTATTACCTGTAACAGATTTAAGTGGAATGAAAAGCAAATTCACATCACAAAATATACCAGAATAGCTTAAGATATTAAACTTTCTTTGAGTTGACCCTGAGAAACTAAACTGATGGTTTATAGCATTGGAAATTGCTCTTGTGCGAGGCCAAAAACTTCAACACTGCCCTTTGGTGATGATGCCACAGTCTGTTTCAAAACATAAATTTGCCTGTACTTTAAGACCACCTTTAATGTTAGACAACCTTTGTTTCAGGCAGACAGGGAAATCTTAAACATGTCAATATCAGGTACTTATATTAATTAGTATTCCCCATGCAATCTCAAGTACAGGAAGGTCATTGTTGAATGTACATTGGGACAACATAACACAAACTGTCAAAATAACATACCATATCAGATTATGGACCCCCTTGGGGAGGCAGTGACCTGGGGTCAGAGGGGCCTTATTACAAGGGGAACACAGCAAGACAGTGACCTCACATACAGGTCATTCCCCGGGGTGCATATTTCATACATATATCAACCCTTACCCTGAGCCATCTCCACCCCTGGACAAGGCACATTAACATCAAAAACGTGTTATAAGACCAACTATTGTATAGAATTTTATGAGAAATCCATTAAAACCAAAATGTTTATCTCTGAATGAACTTTGACCTACTGGGTGTCTTATTTAATTTGCCCCTTGGTTGCACATGCAACTGGGGTCTCTCATTTCCGGTCTAGGCAGAGCTGTCCCCCAGACCTCCCCTACTATTACTCCACACCAGAGCACCTGCTGTTTCCCAATAATGTCCATGTGGATCCCATATAGTTACTGGTACCATGACAAATGTACATCTAGTTACTGGTCATTTCACCCTCACTTATCTTCCTACTCCTTTAATTACCATCAGCCATTTCCTCAGAACCATAATGTTAACACACTTTTGTAGCATGCCCTCAAGGCATGCGTGACTCACAATTCCCCCCCCCCCCACAAAAACTTTTAACACCCCCCCACCCCCAAATTAAGACTGAATCAACAGCTTTCCTTGGTGTGGGTTGGGAGCTAAGTACATGACACATGTCAAGGAAAGCTGTTGATATGGGGTGTGTTATCTTGACAGACAATTTTCATTTTGTTTTTCATTATTGGGGAAATAAGTCAAAATTACTGAAGCCGACGTTGTTTGACGATTGGCTGGTTTTTTGGTTGGTTTACATGAGAAAGGGTTCAATTTACTTTAGCCAAGTCATATACTTTTCACTTTTAACTAGCCTGACCAAGAAACACGGCCATAAACTTGCATAAAAGGATGATCTCCTGTCCCATCACAGTGGCCGTACAGTGTATTTATATGGCCATAAAAGTTGTAACACAATGGGCAATATACCTGCTGATTTGTGGATGCAATCAGACAGTGGTCATTTTTACTATATTTCAGTATTTCAGGAGTATATTTAGGAGATGTATATCTATTTGTAGAGTGCACAGTGCTTTTAACAACTGAAAGTACCCCAGGCTATCTAAATTTACCATATACAGGTGTTGCAAAGCAGAGCTACATGTGCCAGCACTGTTCTGAACAAGAGTAGGACCACTGCACGGCAATACCTACTGTACCAAGTCCCCCACTACAGTACCCAATCTGCCCAAGGAAAGTTCTTGACCATCTTAATTTCAGTGAAAAAAAGGTCTCAATTGTTAGGTGGTATAGGTTTGAAAATACTTAACGCATATACATTGGCTGCCTATGTCCAAGAGCTTTTGTTTTCAAGTTTTTTCATCAGAAATATGGCAACAAATAATTGTATAAAAAGGATTCAAGCAAATTTTCCCCCCAAGCAGATTTAATGTTTATTTAAGCAAATGCATATGGGCACCACCTTCAATGCACCTTGCATCAACTAACCAACATGCCTATAAAGAAATGAACGGTAGATAGGGGAAATTTTGTTTGAAATCAAAAATTAATTTCATGTGAACAACACTACAAATTTGCAGAAAACTGAGAAATATGCGCAAATTGTCAGTAATTTGAATCTCTTCTCTGAAAAATATAAACAGGTGATACACGGACAAACGATACAAGATATGTCAAATGACCATATTTGCTAACGGAAATGTTGACACAGTTTCCCCACTTTATTTAAGGTCACCTCAAATGTATACCAAAAGTGACCTTACAAGAGGGTGGTCAGTTTAGAGGGGAACAGGACAATACAAATGTCACACTATCTACAAAGGAATGGGGGTCTTTTAAGAGGGATCATAGCTTCTGGTAAAAGGGGCCTCACAGGAGGGGGACCACTGTATGGTAGAGGGCTGCTGTGCTCATTCGGCAATATATGGTAATTCTTATTCACACCAAAATGTCGACAGATTTTCCGACAAAACAAACTGCTATTTGACACAGAAACCCTGCAGGTTCTCACTCATTTTTTTTGAGCAGATTATGAAGAAGTTTCTGGAAATAAAAAGTACTTGGATAATGTTCTCTGTTGCTGTGCTCTGTTGAAGAACATTTGATTTGCAGTTATATTGGTTAACACCTTGCTCCAATCATGTGGATATCAAACACTGGCTACCTGTACGTATGCACTCAGAAATGCTCATCAATAGAATGCATTTTAAATAAAATTGTGCATGAGACCTCTAATGGTAACATGCTCCTGGTCAGCAGCTTTCTTTGGTATGGGTTGGGCACTTACGCCCTAACCCATGTCAAAGCTCGCCTTTGACGGAGTCTCATTCTGACCTGGAGGGGTTAACATTGAGCCATTTTTCTTTGACTAGGTTTCACACACTTTTGTATTTGTTTGGTAACAATTGCTTTTGTTCAGCTTTTCCTGCCAATTTCTCCTTGACTACCCCAGCACTAAGCCGTCTTATTGATTATTCAACCCTTGTGCCACTGTACAGTTCTCCCCTTCTCATAAGGCCAACCCAAACGCCTTCCAAGGATGTCCTTATTCAGAGGGTGGCCTCTCTAGAGGGGGACAGTAAAACAGAAATGTTATGCTTTCTGCATAGGCATGGTGGTCTTTTACGAGGGGTGGCCTTGGGCGAGAGGGGTCTTGTAAGAGGACAACCAGTGTATTGCACCAGAGCTATCACACTCATCATGTCTACGAGCAATTTTTTACAATGATTTATGCAAAAACACCACAAAATTTGACTTAATATTTGGGTGAAAGTGTTAGTCTAAAATATCTTTGAGCAATCTGTGACTAAATAAAAGATTTGTCCTTTTATGCATTCCTTTTTCACAAAACGCTAACACCGAAAGAAAGAACTTTCCCAAGCCACATTGTTGCCTTGGGCTTTCTAGGGTCCAGTAACGAGGAATTTCCAACTATCCAGACATCAACAAAGCTTATGGTATCATAAATAACACCAGTCCTTCAAAACAGGTTTAATTTCTCTATAGTTAAGATGCGTAAATTGCTGCCCCAACACGTATTCACAAACAAGACAGGAGCTCTAGAATTTAGTAAGGTTTTATAATGGCTTTACAACTCGCCCTGAAGCGCATTTGAATATGACTGCAACAATTCCACCTGAAAGGCATCATTCAAGAATACTGCGCTTGGTGTTTAAGAAAAAAAAATGTGTGCGAAAAGTTATCAAAGCTTCTGATGAGATATGTAGCTGATGTGTAAAGGTACTACATTAACTCTTTTAGTGCTAATTGTGACTCAAGTTTAACCACTTAAAATGATCTTCTCTCCAATACAGTAAGAGGGCTAGACTCATGTTCCTTGTAAAAAGACGTTCCACTCAAGTAGCAGCACATCTGCAACTACATAGAATACATACATACATATATATATATATATATATATATATATATATATATATATATATATATATATATATATGTGTGTGTGTGTGTATGTGTGTGTGTGTGTGTGTGTATGTACATAAGTATATATGTATATGTATATATATATATATATATATATATATATATATATATATATATATATATATATATATATATATATATATATATATACATATACACACACACACACACACATTCTAGACAGTCCAGGTCAACAGCCTTTCTCAGCACACTTTGGCTGAGTAAAGCTGTTGACTCTGTCCAAAATGTCGCACCAAATGAGTTAAAATGAACTGTACTTTGTTCTATTGCCTAAAGATTAAAGAGAGAAAGCAGATCAGCTGAGACTGACAGCTGGTTTCTTTCAAACTGAAGCCGAGCCACATGTATCTATGTGTTTTGACCAATTTGTGGGAGCAAAATGTGTTGACTTGTGGTAAAGGGTGAATCTGGGTTCACCGTGAAAAAAAATTATCCAGTCAGTGAGCATGCTAAATGTATCACATAAAGGGGTACAGAGAAAAGACTGGCTTTTTCATTAAAAACATTTTGAGTGCAGAACCTCAGTAACAACAAAGGTTAAAATTTATTTACACATTGTGTGTTGAAAAAGGTAACTACAGGGAATAGATAAGAGTAAAACAATGTCTACCCTTTCCTATCTTTACAGATTATCAGGACTTTCACCAGCTTTCAAAGTTAAGCACAAGTTAGAGTGCCCGCACTGTAAAATGAAATACATTATTATACATTTTGTACCAATATAGTAGACAAATTAAAAAAATTGTCATGCAATCTCTGTGAATTTTTTTTTCACTTTTGTTTTGCTATTTAAGTGCCTTGGTTTAAATTCTTTTGTAAATGTCATTTACTACCACACCTATAATTATTCATATTAAAAGTATGTGTGTGTGTGTGTATGTGTGTGTGTATGTATATGTGTATATATATATATATTATATAGTCACAAGGCGACTGGTACCAAAGGTTGCAAGTTCAAGTCCCGGTCATTCTGAACATAATATATATATATTATAGTACCATGGCCAATTTTTGGAAAAAACGGCAATAATTTTGCCATTAATGACAAGATCTCTAAACAAGAGGGCTGTGTCAACAGACTGTCCTCTGCGACTCAGCTGACCATGACATTCAATCCATAATAAGTCCCACTCTGATCTGGGGATGAGGCTGCTGGAAAGCAATATGAAATGTGATTTTCCATTGCAATCGCCATTGGCTTACATGGTAACCAGTAGGAATGCATGTATTAACCGACAGATACCCTAACTGAATTTTCTTTACAATCAGGGATCCAGACTACACTGTATCACCATCTGTGAGCAATTTTATTTTAATTGTCCCATATAATTATAGACTACGTTTCCACCATTATACAGTTTCAGAAGAATATGAGTGACAGTATTTGAGCAGAAGTCCAAAGTAGCAAAAACACACAAAAATTAGTGGAAAAAAAAGCTGCACCACCTGGTGAACAAATTAAAGTGTAGGGGTTCCCATAAGAGTCCCTCTACAATTTCAAAGCAATTGGCTGAACAGTTTGGGAGAAGATTTCTTAAAAGTTTGGCAAATAATTAACAACAAAATTCATAAAAATCCAAAAAACAATGGAGTGTAGGGAACCACTCAAGTTTTATCCCCACCAAGTTTAAAGTGAATCCAGCAAAAGGTTTTTGAGAAGAAAGTAAAAAATGTGAATTGCTGACAGATGCCGACAACAGAAGAAGGACCATCCTTTAACATCAGCTGAGGGACAAGTGTGCTGAGGTAAGAATTTATGAATTTGATAAGCATGATAAGCACAGAGAGACTGATGTGGGATCGCAGAAAATTTAACAATTTTTTCAATTTTGCATATTTTTTTAGACAAAATGTCTGCTTTAAGATAGAAAATCACATTTTTGTCAGCAAATGTTATTCAACACCTATGCAATGAATTTTGCAAAATAAAACTGAAAATCAAGTCTGTGTATTAAAATACAGTGTTTCTCATCTCAAGGGATGCGGTAAAAGTACCAGGTAGACGGTAAATAGAAAGAACTTGGAACCAAATACCTTTCTATGTCCGACTATTCTATTTGGGCATACCTGACTTTCTGCTCATGGCAGGATTTTCTCAATCATTGGTCATAAAATATATGTGCTGCATTCACAATACAAAGAGTGTGATTTGATAAGGAACAAATGTAAACAACCACAGTGTCCGGGGTTCTCAGCAGCACTGCCAAACAACATCAGTAAATGTGATTCATTTTTAAGTTTGGCAATGAATGCAACCTAGCGGGTAACTGTCTGACAATTGGGCACCCCAGTATGTATACAAACATATACCACGTATCTATATCAGCAACGGGGGGGGGGGGGGGGGTCCATATATACTTAAAAGACAGACTTAGACAGACTGCAGACTTAAGGAGACCAAACACTGTCCTCCTAACCCCCTAAGTCTGGTCACCTTTATGCTTATATATATATATATATATATATATATATATATATATATATATATATATATATATATATATATATATATATATATATATATATATATATATATATATATATATATACATATATATGGTCACCATAATACTGAAAAAATATATGCTTACATAGATCTGATACTCAGTTGATTGGACACAAAAAAATGTTTGTTTTCAAATTTATTTATTAGGATTATAGCAATTGTAGTAGACATGTGTGTGGTCCCCCTTAGACTGCAATTTAGGCACTGGTTGACCTCTAATGCTTATATATCTATATCATATGTACACAGTGGCCCCCCTCTTATAAGGCCCCTCTCACCAGAGGCCACCTCTTTTGTAAGGCCATTTTCTGGCTGCACTTGGGGTGGCCTTATAAGAGGGGGACCACTGTTTGTATGTATGTATGTATGTATGTATGTATGTATGTATGTATGTATGTATGTATGTATGTATGTGGTTACCCTTTCTACCACAAAATGTGGGTACATACAGCAGGTGACATTTTACACAAGTGGCTGCATACAGCATGTATACATGTATATATATACCTACTCACCTACATGTACCCACTAATCCATCTATATGTACATGTACATTCTTACACACACACACACATCAGTATATATATATATATATATATATATATATATATATATATATATATATATATATATATATATACACACACATATATATACATACATACATACATACATACATACATACATATATCAATATATAAACACCATAATATTTTTGGAAGACTATTTGGATATGCTTGGGGCTGCAGTAAGTGTGGAATGCTTGTTTCTAAGGAATTAATATATTTCTTCCTTTAACGCATTTTGGAGGCAGCAGATATTTAATTTGCAAGAGCTAATTGAAAATAGCAAAAATTATTTGTTATGTACATTATTATTCTCAGATATTCATTATCGTTTACCAGAACCAAGACATGGGTGTAACATGTATAATGGCTAATGTCCATCATGCTGAATTATTCATTGTTGAGATTTATGCATGTTATGTAAAATGTGATACTTCTCCAGAAAAGTTTGATACTCTAGCCGAGTATTTATTTATTATTTATCTATTAATGTATGTATGTATGTATGTATGTATGTATGTATGTATGTATGTATGTATGTATGTATGTATGTATGTATGTATGTATGTATGTATGTATTCATTCATTCATTTTTTACATTTTTTATTTATCTATATAATTTTAGAATTCTGAAACTTTTTTTGCTATTCTAGGAACCATACTGTGCAATTTCTATATACATGTACACACGCTGTACAAGTGTCTGAAATCACCTATCTATATATATATATATATATACATATATATATATATATATATATATATATATATATATATATATATACACACACACACATATACATATATATATATATATATATACATATACATATATATATATATATATATATATATATATATATATATATATATATATATATATATATATATATATATATATATATATATATATATATAATTGTTGTGTGTGTGTGTGTGTGTGTGTGTGTGTGTGTGTGTGTGTGTGGTAACAATTGGCCTTTTTATGTGCAAACTATTTTGAAACAGGAATACGTATGATGTAAAAATAAATGTTTAGCTGTGTCCTTCACTTCCTGTCACTGTCAACTTTCAAGTTAGCAAACATTTATTCAGCAGAGATCAACAACCTGCGTAGGCAGCAATTTTTCTAAAAATGGGATGGGTGGTAAAACATATGGTAAGGCGGAACTTGTGTGTTACCTGCATGTGCAAGATTAACTTCAGTCTATATTGTGCTCAGCCATGCCCCTGAAGAAAAGCAAGCCAATCCTAACATAACGCCAACAACGAAAACACTAATATGACTGTAGTTTCTGACGCCAGACTCGACCAAAGTAAACAGTAACAAGCTTGTAACACTGCTGAAATTTAGAAATGTTCCTGCAGCCAAGCGGAAAACTTGATTCTATGAACAAATGATACTCATTCCTGTGTTTGCTGCCTGGCTTGGGTCAAAGGTCAAATGAAGGGACAGACGAGACAGTGACAGGAGCTGATCCTACTCTTTGCATTCCTTTCACACGTACAACATCAAATGGTACAATGAGATTTGTTGCACTTGGATGGGTCATACCGGAGGTGTTTTTATAGACTCGCACCAGTTACTGCCTTACAGACAAGTGGCGTGGTGTAATTACTGATCCTGGGGCCACAGGCAAACCTCAGTGATGGGCAACCACAAAGCTGTGGTAACCATATAGCCATGGCAACCATATAACCATGGCAACTATATAACCATAGCAACTGTATAACTACGACTCAGATTTAACACAGTATAAACCAATTATGCTCTAATTGAGACTCAAACAAATTAAAACATACCACAGAAAACTTTCCAGTCAATTAACATTACAACCAGGCTGGTGTCTCTATTGCGTGATAAAAAACATGCAGAATACTTTTAGGGGACAGCACACATTTAAACCCTATCAGAAATTAAGCCTTTTCCTTGAATTCAGATTGAGTCAACAGTTTCCACGGGAGTGGGTTCCGCATGAAGCACCCAACTTGTATTGCCCCCAGGGAAAGCAGTTGACGAAGTATGCTATTCTTAAAGTGGCCATTTACAATTCCGATTCATTTTTTTTTTAAACATTGCCACTAATGTTAACAAAACATCACTGAATGACAACAGTTTGTTTCCAGCCTGTTTTGGTCAGTTAATAGGGGGAAAGGTTCAATAAACTAGATCACGGGTCCTCAGATGTTATATTGCATCAGAAAGCTTCGGTTTTGTTTGTTTTTTGTTTGCTTTTATTCTATCTATCTATCTGTCAGTCTGTCTGTCTGTCTGTCTATTTTTTTTTATTTGATTTTTATTTATGTTTGTTTCTTTTTTTTGACATTTTTAACTTGACAAATACAGTGCATTTTTAGCACACTCATTTTTCCAATGAAAGTTAAATGGCACAAAAATTAGTCCCTTAACATGACAAATCACAGGGACCAGTGATATTGTCCATTTACAGTAGTTTGCATCTCATATATATTTTTTTCCCAAGATTTTGTCTTGCCTTTTGAGACCCAGAGTAGTGAAAAAATGTAAAACAAAGTGGCATATACCATCCTTTTATAAAGAAACTCTCATTTGAAATGTGCACCTTTTTTCTCTAAAAGCCACTTGTGAGTATTGTGAAAATGTTGTGTCTGGTAAGGGGCACACTTTTCATTTTGAACTTCTCTTAATCTCCCCCACCCCCCTTAGAATTAGGACTGAGTCTATAGCTTTCCTTGCCATGGGTTAGCCAGTTAGTGCCCAAAACATGCCAAGGAAAGCTGTTAACCTGAGGCATGCTATCTTGCTAGGTCTCATCCACAATTCTCAGTCAAAATTGTTTTTCATTACTGTTAACCCTTTCCCCCTTAAATTAACACTTGAGTCAACAGTTGACCTGGGGCATGTGATCTTGATAGGGCTCATCTACAATTCTCAGTCAAAATTGTTGAAATTAGTTGAAAACACTGAAGCAGACGACATTTGACCGCCAGCCAGTTTTGGCCAGTTTATAAGGGGGAAAGGGTTAAAGTTAGTTGAAAACCAGAGGACATCTGATCACCAGCTATTTTGGGCTGGTTTCAGGGGAAGAGGCTTAAGGTTTTTTTTTTTTTTTTTACCATGGTACATGGAAACACATCTGTATGTGTTGCATACATCCTTTAAAAACAAAAGAAGAAAATAGTGTTTGCAGAACGGATTACCCTCGGCGCTCACAATCTTTTTTCCACAATCCTGCATTGGGGAGGGGGGGGGGGGAGAGACTTCGCAGCAGAATATTGTACATAAAATTTCCATATTGTTGTCTATGAAATGAGAGAGCACTTTTAGATGTGTTCTTGGGGCAGGTCCTGCTGACAGAGACCACTGTACTGTGTGTCACTCATACGGCCATCAAATACACACTTCAAAATTTTCGTAACAAGTTTCAAAATAATGTGAGGAAGCTGGTTTTCACTAGAAATGTGGTCCACTATAATGTGCATCTCCAAAAAAAAATTGGTGAAGCTGCATTGGATCATTGTTGAGATAATAAGGTAACATTGTCCCCTTGTGCACCACTCAGACAGCCTCCAAATCAATACTTCAAAGTTTCATAAAAAGTTTACAAATACAAAGAGGAAGCTGGTTTTAAATAGACTTCTGGTCCATCATAAGATGCATCTTTGACAAAAATTTGGTAAAGCTTTTGTTGGTACTTTTTGAGATATTGTGTTAACGTCGTCAGGGTTGGTGCCACTCAGATGGCCTTTAAATAAATACATTAAAAGTTTCACAAAAAGTTCATGAAAATAATCAGAGGAAGCTGGTTTTATATTGGGTTCTGGTCCATCAGAAGATACATCTCTGACAGAAATTTGGTAAAGCTGTGGTCATGTTTTTTGAGATATCACCGTAATGTCGTCAGGGTTGGCCCCATACATTAAAAGTTTCATAAAAAGTTTAAAAATAATCAAAGGAAGCTGGTTTTCAATAGGAACCTGGTTCATCATAAGCTCCTTCTGTGACAAAAATTTGGAACACCGATGGTGAATATTTTTTGAGATATCACAGTAACTTTGACAAGACAGACAGACGGATAGATGGACGGACAACAATACCCTCTGGCACTTATGTGGGGATGGTAAAAAAAATATACGGAATGAGAAGTTAGCTTCCTTTTATTGTATGCACAAAAAACTGCTTTTTACAGTGCTGTAACTTATTATCAAGCAATATGATTTTATTAAATTTTCAGAGAATACAAAGAAAGTAGGCCTAATACTGTGTGGAGCAAGATTTCCGACATATTTTCCTAATATGTCTGGCCCTGTTGCTTGGCAACAGTGAGAATCAGCGTACTGATGGTAAACCAGGGGTGTTTAATACTCATATTTGCAGGAATGAAAAAATTAGAACACTTATTTCAAACATGTGACGACTTCTATATCAAGCTGTGCATGCTTTTGGAGAACATAACAACAACTTTTCAAACAGTTTATTTTATTGAAGTTGCTGTCTGGCAAGTGCAAAATATTCTACCATGTTCAATAGAGAGTTGCCCATACATATGGGGACTTCCCCTTGATCAATAACCGGCCAAAGCAGCTTCGCAGCTAATAGGAATATTCCATAATATTTACATTTGTTATTTTTGTTAGCATTGAAAGAATAGGAACAGTAGTGTAGTTCATGAGGCAATGGTTACACTACAGCATCTCGTGCAACCAACGTGCTGCGCAAAAAAATCCTCATCTTGGCCTGGGACTATTTTCACTTCCCAATTGTTAGCGCCTCCGAAGCGTTTGATTCATAGGCCTAAGCATAATGGGAAGACGGTATCAGATGATCAAGAATTGCATATCTACTCATCAAAACTTGCCTAAATGTTTTCTTTTACCGGTTTTGCAAGCTTTATTGAAATAAAGTTGTTGTGTTATTCGGAACTATTTTTTTCCTAGTTTTGTGTTCCAGGAGTTGCCTTGACAACTGATGGCTGATGTAGTAGCCCCGCCTACTTGGCTCCTCCCACTAGTAAACAAAAAGGCGATTTTTTTGTAAATTAACAAGCTAAAAACGATTTTAAATCAACTATCAATGATAATACTTACTCTTATGTCAATAGAAATTGATGTTAAATGTAAATATAAGAATTAAACTTCCTCTCTAGTATAATTACGGGCGCATGGTTGCAGTTTGTGTGACAGGCATTTCTTTGATGACGCGCTACCGCGCGTCATCAGAAATGCCTGTCACACAAACTGCAACCATGCGCCTTTAATTACACTAGAGAGGAAGTTTAATTCTTAATTGTTTCCATCAATGGCACATCAATTATTGCCTCTCCTCTTATTTTTTTCTAATGAGAAATCATATTTTATTTAAACTTTGATAATTGTTAAAATTTACTCAGAAGATTTCATATTACTGATCATATCAAACTCTACCTATGAGGAAATGGGGGGAAAACAAATCTCCCCTTTAAACTCTGTGCCACCTTTAGATTATTTTCCATTAGAAATGCATGGAGGATACTATAAATTTTACATAGGAAAAAGATATCATGAAACAGATCAGTTTCATAATGTGCATTAAGAGATAATTTTCTGTACATTTTTGCTAAAGCATGGCTGATTCAATGACTCCTATCCCTTAAAAAAAGGCCCCTAACCCCAGCAATTTTCCACCTTTGCCCAGCATCCATAACCAGCAGTAGGGCACAGCCTCACTAAACTGACGGCGGGTAACCAACATTAATACACAGCCTCACTTTCACGCAGACTGGGGTGCCCAATTGCCAGAAGGTTAAGTGTTACATTGCGTTCATGACACACAAAAAATTAAATCTCATGTTAACGATGTTGTTTGGCAGTGTCACTGAAAAGACCGCACTCTATGGTTTGTTTGCATATGTTCCTCATCAAATAACACTCTTTTGGTTATGAACACATACATGTTTTGCAGCAGGTGCTCGAGAAAATCCTGTCACAAGCAGAAAGTTAGGTGTGCCCAAATGTCAGAAAAGGAAAGGTATTTGGCTCCAAGTTATTTCTGTTCACTTTGTAACTCCAAACCATACTTCAGCTTTTGGGATGAGACCTTCTTTATTTTAATGCTAACATTAACTTCAAATTTTACTTTCCAAAACTTGTTGCTTGGGTATTAAAAAAGACTTGCCCACAAAAATATAATTTTTAAACTAAAAGCAGGCTTTTTGTCTGAAAATGATGCAAATTACAAAAAACTGTCAAATTGTCTGTGATCCTACATCACTCACTCTGTGCTTAATAATTTCTTAATTTTTAACAAGTGCCTTTGGCGATTCATAAGGGATGTTGTACTCCCCATGGCAGGGTCTTTCATGGGGAAAGGAAAGCTTGAAAATGCCCAGTGCATGTGTCCCCCTTTTATTGGGACATGCTGGCTGCATGGCCAGGGCCGAGGACGCGCTGTGTCTCCAGTAATATTCAGTCCCCGTTTCCTGTTTGAGTGTGCGTGGAAATCTACCAGCCATCTGGTTGCTCCAATGCGAGACAAGAGCTCCTGATGGGCTTTGTATAATTATGCGCTTTGAATGTCAGCACCAACGAGTCATGCAAAGAAAGGTCAAAATTCTTACAACCTCAAGTTAAAGATTTGTAAAATTGACATCCAATGGTTTGAAACACATTTATATGATTCAGTTATCACAAAAATGTCCTCGCTCGCCAGGTCCTAATTCCAAAACCCCTGTCAAGTCCCGCTTAGTAATGTTTAGGAGAAATGACTGGTTTGCATTGTGATTGGCTGAAAATACGATGGCTGCCACATGACAGCCCGCTAACGGACGTCTTTCGGTGTTCAAATTTAATTTTCTATCACTTTTTATCACGCTTTCCTTCTTTTCTGGATGCCTAAAACTATAATATTAACGTATCCGTGCATATTGCATTTATAGTTTTGATAATTCGTGAATCACCTCAGTGTGTGTGCAGCCGTCACGCTCTTTACAAAGCTATCCTGCTAACCGGAAGTTCAATGATTGACAGGCGGCTGGGTTAAAGGAACGTTACGAAAAGCAATAAAAAATGATATAAATTAGCCTTTAAATCCAGTTTCACGAATATAGTCTAATAGATTATCCATTTCACTATTTGGTAGGGTGGTCACTTGGTTGTGGGAAATTTCCATTTACTTCCCTCAACGTCAAATCACTTCAGTATGTGAAGAATGTGGGTCATCGTCAGATGTGACGTGTGCATGTAAAAAATGATCGATTTTGGGTAGATGTGAAACCTTAAAATATGAAAAACACGCGTAGTCAGTTATATTCAGGGCGTGGCATTATGGATTTGGTCATATATAGATAGCAAAGAGTGTATGGGGGCTAGAATATGGGTCCAAGTTTCAGGGGGCGTGGCTTCATATTTTCGGGAGATTTTTAAATATGGTGTAAAGACATCTTGTCTGCAAATGCACAACTATCACCAATTTCCAACAATTGGGCACCTAATATACATGGCTCCTGGAAAAGCCACACACAAACATAGAGGTGAAAGCTTCAATGGAGCATGTGGCCTGTAGGTGGCACTACAGGTAACTACACCATAATATCCAACTGTTGCAAGTGGAGACACCTGGGGGGGGGGGGCAAAACCTGGTTCATTCTTTGGTGGAAAATTTGATGTGACACAAGAAGCAGGTGCCATGACCAAGCAGGCTAGAGTATCTGACATGCCCTTTAACATTTTAACCTCCTCCTCTTCCTCCTCCTAGCCACATGGCAGAAGGCATGAGAGTTAAGTTTTAAAGCACTTATCACAGCAACAGTTTTGCTGGCCTCAATTACCATGATGATTTTAGATTCAAATTCCTTGTAAAAAAAAAAAAAAATTCATGCAAATACCAGCATGACTATATTTCCAGAAGAAAGGACTGGTCTAGGTTAACAAGTTTCCTCAACGTGGCTTTCCACCTAAAGCATGCTGAAGAAACCTGTTGACTTGGTCTGCAATTTAGCACTGGGAGAGTTAAGTGTACGTCAGGCCTTCCCTGAAAACCACTAAACAGCAACAGCACATGGATGGCCTAAATGAACATATTTGTATTGGTTAGAAATATATGTTAGTAAAACTGAACAAAGAAACAAAAAAGTGAACAAGTGTTAAATAAAATTTTATTTACAATAAACATGTACAGCATGCATGAGCTTGAAAAATCCCCATGAGCCCAACATGATGACTGTCAAAAGAAGACTGGATGAATCATATCAGTAAGATAGATTATCCATTCAAATTATACAAGCTTTTCAAAAGCCGAGTGACATCTATTATAGTGATGGAATTATTGCATATCGTGTCTCAAGTTCCTTTTTTTTCCCTCACAAATATCCGGATTGCCGATTTCTAATACTTTCGTTAACGTAGAGAAAGATAGCAAGAATAAGATAATTTAAAAAATTAAATTAAATATTTGTATGTGTACCACGTATGCTATTGATATGGATATAACCAATCATATACCAAGATTACATTTCACAATAAAGTGAAAACATCATTCATAATTTATCATGAGCATTTACCATGTTTAATTTGTGAATCTAGTTTTTTTCCACTTTGTTGCTTTTAATTTTGAAGCGGAAATCTGACAGTAAATTTTTCCAATTCCCTTAATTGTCTAATTGTCAGAAACAGTCTAATTTTATGAGGATGAAATCAGCCCATCCTAAATCTACATTAGTCTTTGGAAAGATTGCCTTTGGTGTAATGCAGAATTATACTTGTCAAGTCTGTATTTTTTTTTTTTTTTTTTTTTTTTGTTGAACAGATTCATCCAGCTATTGTGCACCTGACTGAAGTTCTTTAAAAGATTCTCAGTTTGCAGGTGTCCTGAGTTTAACCTTTTATTTTTATTTTTGCTCAAGGGTATCATTGTACAGGGTATGCCCTTACCTATATTCTTGAGGAGTCACTTTCACTTTTTTCACTTTGACATTTCAGTTTACAATGTCCTTGGATTTATGTTGATTAAAAACTATTGAAGAAAGTGTTGACTGGAAGTATCAAACAGCGCCACCTTGTGGATAACTTAACAGCTGGTCATTCCTTGACCTTGATGCATCAGCAATTTTTTGTCTGTGTCTCTATCAAAACATTGTCTGGCTCATTGCTCTGCAGAAAACACCACGTGGCTTGTCTGTGTCCGGCCAGGATGTCTGTCCTACATTCATAAACAAAAAAATGAGATCAAATCATTACTTATGTTGAATAATAAATGAAGGTTGCAAGACTGTCTGGCCTATATTCACCAAGTAATGAATAAGATGAAAATCACAATAGCTTCAACATCGAGAGATTAATAATCTTCATCAAATCAATATTTTCTGGGGACAGCTGCACACCTGGATCATTGTCAATAGCACCAATCCACATTACTAAGTACAGCCTCTACCACAAGGTGTCACCTGTTGCATTACTTAGTGGGAGTGTAATCACAGTGAGGTGGGACATGCCATCATGTGTGAATGGAATGTTCTACATCGTCAAAGTCAATGCCTGTTGTACCAGCTTTAAATCAGGCTTTTACGATGAAATCCTTGTTCACGACGATAAAAAAATCATGAAACACATTTTCGATTTTATCAGCCAATAAGCACAGTACCCCGCTCCCACTGTGTTGCACTATCATGTATCCTGTCACACTTAAGGTGATAGCCGGTGGAAGAGGTGGTACTAACAACCTACTATGGCCCGATTTTTTTGCTCTTTTCCTGCTGCTATAAACACAAAAAACACACTTTTTACAATAATTATAAAAATGATAATTAATTTTATTATTTCAGAGAATGTCCTGACATAAAATTCAGACAAAAAAAAAGACAACAACAACAACAGTCATGTCCATCAGCAAAAATATGTGTGAAGAAAAATACAGTAAAATCAAGTGAAGTTATGAACTTAAGAGATCCCCAATTTCCAGCAAAAGTGGTCCTAAAATAGAGGTCAACTTATAGGGGAAGTAGCTCAAGTGTCTCAAAAGGGTGTTCCTTAAAAATGTAAATAAAAAGTGTAGGCTGTCATGAGAGGTGGTCTCTACAGCACACATTATGTATTGTGACACACACAAAAAACAAAAAAAAAAAGAAAACAAAAACAAAAACAAAACAAAACAAAAAAAACAAAAAACAAAAAAAAACAAAAAACAAAAAAACACCCCTCCCCCCAACAAACTAACAAGTGCACAGTGATTCAAAGGATATACATGTATGTCCCCTGCCACAATATACAGAAGAAAGCTATACATACAATGTATACAGCATGTCTGGATGCACAAAAATTGACATGTTCTTGGGCCCTGTGACCTTGAAAATAGGTCAAAGGCAAAAGCAATATATATATACATGGTGCACATGCCCTTGGTATGATATGCATCTCTGGTATAATTTTCATTATTCTATCTCTGAGGGTTCTAGAGATATGCTGCCAGACACAAGGAAATGGATATGTTCTTAGGCCCTGTTTTCAAGGTCAAAAACAGTACACAGTGCACATGCCCGTGGTAGGATGCATCTCTGGTATAAATTTCATTATTCTATCTCATAGGGTTCTAGAGATATGCTCCCAGACGGACAGACACAGCCCCTATCCCCACTAACTCTATAGGTCCCCCTATGCCACCTCCAGCGGCAGGCGACAAAAAAAAAAACAAAAACAAAAAACAAACAAAAAAAACACCCCTAAGCATTGCCTTCCTCAATCATGACCTGGCCAGAATAAGACTGAGTCAATAGCTTTCCTTGTCATGGGTGGAGTGCAAAGCACCAAACCAATACCAACTGCAGGCAAATTTTAAAGCTATTAACCTTGGGCATACCATCCTGACAGGTTTCAAAATATCTAAAATATCCAGCAAAATGTTTCCTAATAAAGTATTATTTACGTAAAGAAAATATTGCAATAAATGACATTTTACATGTTGGTGCTTTTGTGTGATTTGAAGACTAAAGGATTGAAAAATTCATTTAGTTTTGCTGTATTTTTAATATCTGCATTTTTAGCCGATATCTCAAAACTCTGAAAATATAAACAATGAAATAGTACTAAAGCATAGGTTTCATGCAAGCTATCTCCAAAAAAAGTGAAAATAAAACTACACTTAAATGTCTCAAACACAAAAACTGCAAAAATATATACACATGAAAATAAGGACTTTCACAGTAAGTACACGTAGTATAAAATGTGAGTTCAGATCAATTCCAGCAACACATGGTGGGTCTTTCTTTGTTGGTAATTCTGGAACTTTTTACCAATACATTTTTCATGAAAGAAAATTTAATCTAAAAAAAAAAAAAAAAAAACCCACACAACTAGAAAAGAAGATTTGCTTCAAAGCAAATCTGTCTGGGTGCCTTCAAAATGAGACCTGTTTGCAAAGCTACACTTTGCTATTGTTAAACATAATATAAATTTAGTCTATTAGCCTAATTTTTATAAAGTAAAATGCCACAACTTTGTTTCTTGGTTCATTGGATGTCACAAACTTATAAAATGAACTTTGAATGTATATGTGTAATAGTTTTAGAGATATTCAACTTTAAACTTTTCAGAGCCCCTTATTAGCATAATTTGACATTCTACTTAACTTATACTGTTCATCATATTGGCAAGTGTCACAAATCTACATATGCACATTGAAATTTTGAGTATCTGCAGTATTTTAGAAGATATGGAGCTTTTAAAATTTCAGTTGCCCCTTAATTTGCATACTTTTACATATCATGACTATTCCAAATGAGATGCACAATTTCACTGGTTAGGTCAGTCAGCATAGCAAGTTTTCGCAAAAATTGTGGTTGAGAAAATCTCTGGACCAACTTGGTTGTGAAGAAAGAAAGAAAGAAAGAAAGAAAGAAAGAAAGAAAGAAAGGAAGGAAGGAAGGAAGGAAGGAAGGAAGGAAGGAAGGAAGGAAGGAAGGAAGGAAGGAAGGTAGGAAGGAAAAAAAGAATTCTTGGAAAAGCAAAATGTCTGGCTTGGCACCCAGCCATAATGAACTGCACCTGCAGAAATGATGCTGAACTCTTGCTTCCTTCAAAATCTAGTATGTAATCTTCTGTGAATTCAACTCTCTCAGTGCCAACTGCGACTAAAGTCAAACTACTTGAGACAAATTCCTTTCAATCATAATAAGTATGTTACACTCATACTCTTCATGAAAAGACCATTCATTCAAGTACCGGCAAGCCTATATTTCCAGAGTTTATAATGGTCCAGGTCAACAGCTTTCCTCGCATTACATTGTGGAAAGATGTTGACTAATTCTGCAAATTGGCACAGAAAGAGTCAAAACGACAACAAAGCTGTAGGTTGACTGTGACGTCCATGTACTGCACACAGGTGGCATTTCAACAGACACAAAATATCAATTTTTATTGCAAGTTCCTGGTTACTGTACATATAATACAACAACATGAAAGTGCTGGCACACAGAGACAGTCAATCTCTTTGTCATGCTTATTAGGTATAAAATTTACCATCTGTATAATTACTGGGTTAGAAGATATTCAATACATGTACAATATACCGCAAGAGAGGCTAATCAATTTTAGGAGCCGTTGCTTTTGTGCACATGAGGTCACTCTTATAAAATATTTGTGTCCAGTGATTTCCTGCTCATGATTGTCAAAATAGATTCCTTAAAAAGTATATTTATTAATGTGAACATCCTCACCCCCCTCACTCCCATAAGCCCCTCCTAAACATGTTTTCATCTTGAAAATGCAAACTTAACTAGATATCTACAATCAAAAGTAATTCCTGAGAAGAAGCTTCCCGGTGCCCCAGCTCCCACCTTGGTGTTCCAATCTTTGCCCAGCAAAAGCTAATGCCTTTGACCTTTTTAGGTCGAATGTAACTTACAAAAATATGTCTTTATTACAATGCAGCCCACCATGAGTAAAATTGGATAAAAACTACACAAGTTATCACTCATTTCTTATACAAAATAAAAATTTATTAGATAGGGTACAAACACTATCCGACAATGTTCCAAATGTTATTGCCATAGCAGTGCAGCAAACTTTTAAATATTGACAAAAAATAAAAATTCAAAAGGCAAATATATAGGTCAAGGTCAGAAATCAATAATCAAATGCAAAACTTCAGTACACTGTCAGAATGATGACTGGCAGGCCACAGCTGTCTCTGAGATTTTATGCAAACAAACTTCTTTGAGGGAAAAAAACACAACTATTTCAAGTAGGCATATGACCTTGACATTTAAACCTGACAGGGTAACTTACATTTAGGTTTACATGTGGCAGGAGTCCACTTATCCATACAGCTCAACATCATTTGAATCAGCTGATAATTTTTCAGGTCTTTGGGGAAACAAGAGACCAATGGCTTGATGCTCTGCTGACATATAATTGAACGAACATCACATAAAATTCATCCAAATACTGGCCAGTTTGAACCGGACAGGGTTAACACCACCCAGCATGGCCTAGGGATCAGTATAAAACACATCAAATAAGGAGTCAACTTTACTATACTTTGTGTACGGCTCATTCTTCCAGGCTTAAACAAATTCTAAAAGTTTGACCTGAGATGGATCTACTCTTACATTAGCATGATCAGTTCACATTATACTACTCTGCTTTTCAACGATGTTTCACCTCATTCAATACATTTGTGTCACCAACATGAAGTTTTTTCCCCTTCTCCAGAAAAACATACAAAAGATCTCTGCAAGCGCTAACTTAAAGCACATGGTTAAGACCGTGCTGTACAAGTTTTGCGTCGGTTTGGTATAAAGATACAAAAGTCCTTTTATCTCTTATTCTATTACACACAGTCAAATTTTTGTTGTTGTATGTTATTGTACTGACACATGCATACATGAAACGACTCGCTTCCTTCAATCTAAACCAGTGACACTTTGTTACAATTCCTGACATTCAATAGCACTTATACTCAGCTGGCTGTGTCATAACATGCATGAAAGCTCCATCTTTCAAAATTGAACAATAAGCAATTTAACCCCCTCTGTACCATGGCAACACAGGCTTCCATCCATGGTCTTTGCATTGTCCCAAAAGTCACTCTGTATATGACAGATGAGTGTAACTGTGGGGCAATGCAAAAAGCACTGATTTGACACAGGGCATGTTGATACTTGTGCACAAGCTCTTTTCGTTAAAAACGAAGCTCTTTTCGTCAAAAATTTGAGTATGGAAACATCTTGGTCTTAAATCTTGGAAAGTGTGTCTAAATATCAGGGATATGGGATAAGGGTTAATGATACACACCAGTACGAGCATGATAAATGAAAACCTACATGTACATTAGGTGCCCGTGTGTTCACCTGAGCAAGATATCACAAGTTCAAAGGAATTCTTTTTTTTTTGGCATTACAGACTCCACTCTCTCAATACGTCAAGAAACGATGACAAATATGTTTTGTACCCAAATGCTCTCACAGGAAAATCTGTCCTTAAAAGATCCTTACAAAAGGAATACCATACAAGGTTAAGATCACCTTGTTGGACATTTCAGGGAGGAAATGTTATGCTTTCATGTCAGACATATATTAACTCATTCCATACTGTGGTCACAGGCCTTGGTCAGTGGTTCTGGCACTGCCTGGCAAATCATGCTGCAGGTGCTGCAAGGGCAGCTGCAGCATGACTTGCCAGGCAGTGTCAGAACCACTGACTTAAGACTACAGGCATGTTGGTACTTGAACGAAAGCTCTTTTCATGAAGAATTTAAATATGCAATTGTCGTCTTAAATCTAAGTAAACATACAGAAAAATCAGGGACTGGTATGGAATGAGTTAATTGCCTCAGTTCTCTTCATTTATCTTCAGGAGTTGTCCTCATATAGAGGAATGTACAGGTGACCAGATGTTTTCAGTTTCAAGGGACTTGAGATGTGACAACAACATCAGCAAAGAAAAATGATGACCACACAAACATATGTATATGTAAATCCTAGTGGCAGAGAAGCAGTCTTTCCGAGGGGCTTAGAGTTAAGTGTGCCATAAGTCAGAGGGCAAAGAGACTGTTGGTCCCCTAGAGAAGATCTTCGAGGGCCCAGCAGTTTCTTCACCCATCGAAACCTTTCCAATTCAAATCAACACATGTATCTGGGTTCAAATATTCATCACCTTTAATGTCTTTACTTAAATTTCTTGCTATAATAATACAAAATAATTTCAATGAGAAATGCAGATGCACATAAGACCTGTACAGTGGTACCCAGGTACCTGCCGTTTAACAGTTAAAGTGCTAATCACAGCTTTAGTTGTTTTCTCATTATCATTAAACATATACTGGTTGAAGATTCAAATTCCTCATAAAGATACCTTTCATTCATATACCAGCAAGCCTGGTCTAAAGCAAAAAGTAGTCTTAGCCAACAGCTTTCCTTGGGGGCACTTTGCATTGCCTGCAAAGTGCCACAAAGGAAAGCTGTTGACTCAGTCCTAAATCAGCACTTTAAGGGTTAAGACCACTTTTACTGCAAGCAAACAGTGATTTTTTGCCAGAGGTAATCATAAAATGCCAGTAAATTTACAACAGAAATAAATGCTGGTATCATGAAAGGGCGGTCTTAGAAAGATGCACTGCAGTTTCTCAAGAGAGGAGGTCATTTGAGCAGCTACCACTATATACATTTAACAAACTCTACAATCAAGTTATTCTTGACATGCATAACTTGCCCAGCCCATAGCAAGGAAAACTATTGATTCAGCCTGACTATGACCTAAAACAGGATAATTAATCAGGAGACCATAACCTCCATGTTCTAGAAAAGGTCAAATCAGAGACCAAAATCTCCCCCTTCTCGAAGAGTAAAAGAGACCTAATCTCCCTGTTCTAGAAAGGGTTAATCAAGAGGCCATAATCTCCCTGTTCTAGACAGGGTTAATCAAGAGACCATAATCTCCCTGTTCTAGAAAGGGCTAGTTAAGAGACCATAATCTCCCTGTTCCAGGAAGGGTTAATCAAGAAGCTATAATCTCCTTGTTCTAGAAAGAGCTTATTAAGAGACCATAATCTCCTGATCTTGAAAGGGTTAATCAAGAGACCATAATCTCCCTGTTCTAGACAGGGTTAATCAAGAGACCATAATCTCCCTGTTCTAGAAAGGGCTAGTTAAGAGACCATAATCTCCCTGTTCCAGGAAGGGTTAATCAAGAAGCTATAATCTCCTTGTTCTAGAAAGAGCTTATTAAGAGACCATAATCTCCTGATCTTGAAAGGGTTAATCAAGAGACCATAATCTCCCTGTTCTAAAAAGGGTTAATTAAAAGACTATAATCTGCCATCCTTTCGCAGTCTTCACTTTTCATGTGCATTCATAGTCTCCTAAAAGTCCCCGCGGCTCATCCATTATAAACCAGGTAACTTTAAACAGAGCAAGTCAACTGCTTTCTATGATGTGCTGTTAGAACCAACTGAGCATGCCACTTGATGGCATACATGTATTTCTGTTGAGTGACTTATCCACCTCAAAGTGTACTACTGTCTGGTGATTTCTGCAGCTTTCCGTGAAACTGTATCACAGAGCAAGACTTTAAACAAAAGATGAGGGGATGTCAAATGAAACAAGCCATGTTTGTAAAACATAGATCCCCCCCCAAAACCCGAGTCAGTATTATGTTCACCCCCATTATCCTGTTGACAGTACTAAATGGGGCATAATGACCTTGGGAAGTGAACGTAGAAACCAAATTCCTTTAAGTGGCTTTGTGACCTTGGAAATTAGGCCAAGGTCACCTTTCTTTGAAGCTGATTTAGCCATAACAGAATATAAACATCTATACACACTAAAAGCTCTGGCTCAAAAATTTCTGCACTTATTAAGCAGAAACCAAATTCAGTAATATGGCTCTGTAACCATGGGAACTGACTCAAAGTCACCCAATTCAGAACTTGATCAGCTCTTATAGAAGGCTATATTCCGGTGCAATATGAAAGCCTTAGGTGAAAAAGCACATCTAGTTATCATGCAGAAACCAAGATCATTAATAGGACTCTAGGTAGTGACCTTCGGAATGTGGTCAAGGTCATCCATGTTCTAAGCTGACCAAACCCTAATTGAGGACTATTACCATGTGCAATAAAGTCATAAAATTCTGAGTTACAATGCAGAAGCCAAATTCACTAAAGTGACCTTGTGACCTTTGAATTGACATCAAGGTCACTCATCTTCAAACTTGATGTAGCCCTGGATAAAGACTATAGTTCTGTGCAATATACAGGTACTATCACAAAAACTTTTCGAGTTATCGTGCAGAAACCAAACTACTACAGTACCTCCGTGACCCTGGAAATAGGGTCAAGCTTAACAACCTTCATACTAAACCTAGCTCTTATACTGGAGTTTATACCTGGGCACTATCAAAGTTATATCTCAAAAACTTCTTGAGCTATGGTGCGGAAACCAAAGCCTTTCTTCCTACCGACCAACATGAGCAAAGCTATATGCCTCGCCTTCTGCAAAGGGGAGCATAATAACCACGGGTTGCGAAGGGACGGAAGACAGACCCCTTTATGGTGAAAACATTTGTGCATTTCTTTTTTTTTTTGCCCAAGTTTGTTGATTTAAAACATCAGATAATATATAGTCTTCAGGAATGATAATTTACATGTATATTCACTTTCATACCTCTTTCAGGCTAAAACAGAGAATCTGTCTGTGCAAACTTCACTGTATTTCAAAATATTCAGCTGAACATTACTGTCAACATAAATCAATGTCTCACAGCTTTCAGCAATGTGTACAAGCTTCTGGTTTGCCTTTTCTTCAAAGGGAGGGATAAAAACTTGCAAGCTGTAATAAATGTCCTTTGAAGAAAGGTGCATTGAGACACTGACACATGTTCATGTGTCCCTTGGCCCAACAACATGTAAATCATTCAAATGCTAGCAATTGGATGTCTTTCCATATCACTTTATATCTTAAGAACTGCTGGCTTGTGCAAAGTTCATACATTTAGACCGTGATGCAATTAATTAAAAGTATTTTCAAACAACAAATAGGTCGAAAACTTCAATAACAACCAACCCACACGTAAGAAGAGACATGGAACAAAAAGCTACATGGTAATCAATCGCAGGATCCCAGGCCAAGCAACATTATCCTTGCAATTATAAAAACATTTCCAATTGTCCAGAGTTCCAAGGCCACCTCCTAATAAAACCACTATCTTGTGGTGGTATGTACTCTAGTCCTAGAAATTGTTGTGCCACTTCAATTTTGCACCATTCTGATTTTTCTACTAATAAAAAATCTGCACGCATTTTAATTGCATGCAGCAAGGGGAAGCAGAAACCAGACTAGAGCCTACATGGAGAAAAAAATGGCAACCTTCCTGCACTTAATTCAATTGCCAAAGTGTCCTGGGTTCTTTTGCCTGTTTGCTTGGCAGACGGCACTGATACTTTGTAAATATTTTGCAAGTACAATAAATCTATACACCTGGGCTTTATGTAGCCATAGATGCACACTTTTAAGAATGGATCACCATATCTTGAAGTCGTTCCTGTTTTGCAAGCAATTTTTGTGATACTTAAATTCCGTGCACTGAGTGGTAATGAAACTGGAAAAATGAAATTGAACTTTGCAGCTGGACTGACACACTTCTTCACCCTGGGAAACTAGCATCACGAATGAAGAAAAAAAGACTTCGGCGGGAAAGAAGCATAAACAACAAACTCCAGTACGGAGTGAACCTGCACTCGCCCACGACACCTCCAAATATCGCTCATTTCAGACAATTAAATATTTTGATGGCAAAATGTGTAAATTAAGACATGAGTAAAAATTTCTAGACTTACAGTACATGTATGCCATTTATTCTCCCCTTCACTGATGGCCACCCCAGTGACGTAGTTCATCAAGTTTCTACTGCAAAAGGGGTGGTTTGATTGGAGAGGGATCACACTACAGTGAAAACTATTTTTTTTTTTTTTTGTATTTTTCCGAAAACTACATGGAAATTAAACTCCTTCCTTCAAAGCTGCAGTTGTGGATTGTCTACGATGGCCTCATGGCATTAATTGAAGCTTTGTCAGTGATTTTTTTGCAAATATTAATAAATAAATGTCTGATCAAGAGAACTATATTACAACATTCTTGTGACAGCAATGCGGGACAATTTTTGCGTCACATGATGTCAATTTTGAATTTGATATTCCAGCGCAAAAAAAAAACAAAACAAAACAAAAAAAAAACTCCCTCCATAATCACTTTTTGGGAAAACTACTGATGATAAACAGGGATATTTTTTATGTGGCCTAAGATAAAAGCATCAAAACAATCAGCACAGCAAGCCATCTCTTTTAACCCTTTCAACCTTTAAACTGGCCAAAACTGGCTGGTGGTCAAATGTTGCCTGCTTCAGTGTTTTTAACTACCATTAACAATAATGGAAAACATACAACTCTCTACATTACTGAGATAAAAAGGGCAAAATCACAACTTTGAATTTATAAACACGCCTTAACTCATTCCACCCTGATAGAAGACTGAGTCAACAGCTTTCCTTGGCGCGTTCTGGGCGCAATGCGCCCAGAGCGCGCCAAGGAAAGCTGTTGACCATGGGCATATAATTTGGAATGATCTTCCATGCAAGTTTCATCCAAAATATTGAAAAATAATCCCTAAATTAGTAAAATACAATTAGCAGACGACATTTAGATATTAGCGGGAAAAAGCGTCATCAGGGTGGAATGAGTTAAGTATGTACACTGTATATAATGCAATGATGCATAACATACAACTGTCTACATTGTGTGAAGTATAATGTGCATGTGAGACATATTTCATAATTTCTACAACATATCAAGACATTTGTCATTACATGTGAAAACTGTTGTGCTGGTATATAAACTACATGTACAGTAGTCCCTCCTTTGAGAGACCGCCCCTAGTGCCACTCAAAAGGCGGTCACATAAAGCAGGTGGTCTCTCAAAGGAGGTATAAATAACATGAAAAGTACTACAGAAAGACCTGACAACTGTGGTCTCTCAAAGGAGGTGGTCTCCCAAAGGAGTGGTCTTTCAAAGGAGGGACTTCTGTAATAGTAAAAATATAAGGGATTAGTTTATTTAAGTTTATTTACTGAACATGACTTGCTAAAGTTTGAAATATCATGAATGTCTCTGGTTTAGTATTTTTACATGTACAAATGCATCAAAATACATACTGTGAATGCATTAACACCATTTAATTTTACATGTGCAAATTTTTGTAGTTTTTGCATTTCATGAATTTAACTGCAGTACTCGTTTGGACACTATTTCTGTTCAGACTGACCGTATGTTAAAATTTTATTTAATGTGATTTCATTTTCATGGTTGTATGCCCTTTATGAGATATGTGAAAGTTACTCTGCAGCCAAATAAAATCACTTGCCAGCAAGTAAATAAAGGTACGTTTATGACAATACACGATCAGCTGCATGCATAAGGTGAAATTACAGTTGAATATACAATGTTTAGGAATGTACACTTCCTGCATACAAGAAAACTTAATTCTTCACAAAGAAAAAAAAATGCTATTACGATATGTTTTCAATGCAGGGCCAACCTTTTTTATTTCATCACATGTATAAAATAACTTCAAGAAAGGGAAAAGGAAAAGGCTTCAAGATTGACGCTGTCATTTTGAGTTGTTATAAAAAAAAAAAGAGAAAAAAACGTTGCTCTGTGTATTTTTTCCTTTTTTTTTCACTTCCTGTTACCTATTCAAACAATGAAACAGACTGATCACAACGACACTGAGAGGGGGTGAGGAAGGGTTTTTTTTGGGGGGTGGGGGGGTTGGGTTGGGTCGGTTTTTTTTTTTTTTGTCCATAAAAGGACCCCAAGTCTTAAAATCATGACAATATCTGATGAAAAAGATTAGATCAGCATTCCAAAAAGACATTAAGCGGTGCTTGGTATGTCACCACTGTCTGTATAAAGACTCAATGATAACAGTTAAAGAAGACGAAAATACACGCACACTTGAATTCATTGATACGATAGCCTGCCCTTCCTTCTAGTGTCACAACTCTCTTTCAGGCAACTGCATTCTACATCATGAAATACTGTAAATATACATGTATACTTACTTTCATGTGTAAATTTTCCCCTTTTTTTTTTTGGCATTGCAAGCATTTTATTGAGGATTTAATTTCACTATTTTAGACAAGGACCTATTGAGCCTATGTTACAATACTGTTTCATTGTGTTTTTATGTCCATGGTTTGCACCATCAATAAAATTAGCAAAAATAAAAATAAAGTGAAAGCTTTTTGGGTTACAAAAAAAAAAAAAAAATCTGTTTCCCATGTACACATGTGGGTCAAAACCAGTAAATGTATAGGTCAAGGACATTGTGGGTCATCACAAAGAAAACTACAGGAGAATGCCCAATAAGACAAGGCAATATACTTATGTTAGTCACTATAAGAGATGCCGTTCTGGATCCATGAAGAATGCAGGAGAAATGTCGGCAAGTCCTAATGGCACAAAAGTTACACATCTCCAACTGGAGCTAATTTTACTGTGGAAAAATGGCTTACTAATTACGAATAAAAAGAAGTCAAATATACTTGCTGTCTGGACAAGAAGTGACATTCCATTATTGTCTCATTGTTTAGAGTTCATGGAGTACACACTGCCCTGATTACTGTAGCACTCCCTATAACTAATCTAATATAACCGTCATTTGATTAAGCTGTTATTCATTTAATTGTCTTTGTCAGCATGAGTTTTCTTTTTTAATATCAGAATTATCATCAATCCATTAAAAAGGAACACTCATGCTGACAAGGTCAATAAAATGAATGAGACAATATGATGTCACTCCCTGTCCAGACAGTAAGTATACAGGACTCCTTTTTTTTTTATAGTACTTGAATAATGAGCAATTTTTCAGCAATAAATTAAAGTTAGCTCCTGCAGTACCCTGAGGATGGCATCATCCCAAAAAACTAGCTGGCAAGGCACAGAAACTTAGGTTTGTTGTTAGCTTTTTATTATATCTGGCTGTTTGATTTGTTGGAGATGTTTAACTTGTGTGCCATAAGCAAGTGTATGTCAGAGACATCAAGGTGCTGAACTGTAGCACAGTGAAACCTGTCTTCAATGGCTACCCCTAAGGGGATAATCACACTGTGGTCTCTCAGGAGATGGTCAATCTTCCAGGACTGTATTAACGGCAAAACAAAGTCTGAAAAGTTGAAGGCTCTGCTTATCACTAACTAGATCACAGCCATAAATCTTTGCTGAGTATTTAGCTTAGACAAGGAGGCGCAACTCACAGAGACATGTATAGGTACAGGCTCCGAAACATGTTCTGAGTAGTTACCCACTGAAGACTGTTTAATTTGTTTTGGCTAATACAGCCTATTTAATACAAAGAGAAACTTAACAAACCTAAATCTGAAAGCCCATGTACTGTTTGAACACTATCAAGTCCGATATTCTAAGAGCAAAGTCCTATTCCGTACCATTCACTGAAAAACTGCATAGTTCTAAATCATTATAGCAAATTAATTTGTGAAAGGAACAAATCATATTCATAAAATTTGAAATTCAGAAGAAAGTTTTAGGCTTTATTAGCCTTTATAAAATCAGGTCACCAGCAGGGAACCAGCGCAACACTCGTTTCAGTGCCATTCATCCCCGGACAAGTCATTCTGCTAACTGGCGGCACCATGTTTGCATTTTCAATGCAAACATCCCGAGCTGATGTGTTACAGAATAAAGCGAATATGATGTTCCTTTGTTAATAGGCCTACTAAAAATGTAGCCCACATACATAAATATAATGAAACTTCTTAAGCCTACACCTAACATTCATGATTAGGCCTACCAAAAATTGAATCATAAAGTCAATTAAGTATAATAAACCCCACACTTACCTACTGTGCTTGGTCTTAGAACAGACACGATTAGGTCTATCTGACGGAGTGATCAGATAAAATAAATTAAACCAGTTCTTTAACTTCAAGTAAAATGCAAATATAACGATGTGATGTAGAAGAGTCAAGTAATTAATTGCATCATACCTTAAAACTGGTTAGATCAAGGTCGTTCGATTTACGTAATAACAAGATATGTTCGTAAAACATAGATGCCCCCGCCCTCATTACCCTTGCCCTCGCTACTCTATTGATAGTGGTAGATGGGGGCACTTGTGACCTTACAAAATTAGTGAAGGTTGATCATACATCAATGTCACATATCTTTAAACTTTAACCTAGCCCTTAAAAAACGACTACAAACCTGGACAATATAAAAGTTATAGCTGTAAAATTAGTCATCATTTAGAAACCATATTCAGCAAAGTGGCTTTATGACCTTGGAAATTAGGGCAAGGTCACTCATTTTCACTTGACCTTCAGTTATGGTGCAAAAACCACAGGAAGTCTTCTGTCTGTGTGTGACGCTCAAAACTGGGTCAAGGTCACCCATCTACAAACTCAAACTAGCCCTTATAGGCAACCAAAAAGCTGTGCAATATAAAAGTGCTACCTCTAAAATGCAAGTTATCATGCAGAAACAGTATTCAACCAAATGGCTCTGTGACCTTTGAAATTAGATCAAGGTCACCCATCTTCAAACTTGACCTAGCCCCGAATACGGACTATTATCCAGTGCAATATAAAAGTCCTAGTTTAAAAACCTCTTCAGTTATCACGTGGAAACCAAAGTTTACTCAGGTACCACTGTAACCTTGGAAATTAAATCAAGGTCACCAAACTTTATACTTCTTCTAGCCCTTAACAGCAAGAACTATAGACCTGTAAAGTATCCCAGTCCTAACTTAAAACCTTCTTGAGTTATTGTGCAGAAACCACAGGAATTCTACAATCTCTCTGTGACCCTGAAAACTCGGTCAACGTCACCCATCTTCAAACTCAACCTAGCCCTTACAGAGAACCATAAACCATATAAAAGTTCTAGCTCCAAGGTATAAGTTATCATGCAGAAAGCATGAAACCATATTCAGTAAAGTGGCTCCGTGACCTTTAAAATGAGGTCAAGGTCATCCATCTTCAAACTTCGCCTAGCCCCAAATATGGACTATAATCCTATGCAATATAAAAGTCCTAGCTTAAAAACCTATTCAGTTATTGTGGGGAAACTAAAGTTACCTCAGGTACCACTGCGACCTTAGAAATTAGGTCAAGGTCACCCATCTTCAAACTTTGCCTAGCTTTTGACTAGAATGATACACCTGTACAGTATCAAAGTCCTAGCTCAAAAACTTCTTGAGTTATTGTGTGGAAACCACAGGAATTCTACAATCTCTCTGTGACCCTGAAAACTCGGTCAACGTCACCCATCTTCAAACTCAACCTAGCTCTTACAGAGAACCATAAAGCTGTGCCATATAAAAGTTCTAGCTCCAAGGTATAAGTTATCATGCAGAAAGCATGAAACCATATTCAGTAAAATGGCTCTGTGACCTTTAAAATGAGGTCAAGGTCATCCATCTTCAAACTACCCCTAGCCCCAAGTATGGACTATAATCCTGTGCAATATAAAAGTCCTAGCTTAAAAACCTCCTCAGTTATTGTGCGGAAACCAAAGTTACCTCAGGCACCACTGTGACCTTGGAAATTAGGTCAAGGTCACCCATCTTCGAACTTTGCCTAGCTTTTGACTAGAATGATACACCTGTACAGTATCAAAGTCCTAGCTCAAAAACTTCTTGAGTTATTGTGCGGAAACCACAGTCTACCGACCGACCGACAGACCGACGTGCAACGCTATATGCCCCACCTTCTTCAAAGGGGGGCATAAAAAAAGGCATATCTATTATAAACTCGCTGCATTTCACAGCCAATGCAATCACTATTTATGACTAGATCTGTATAAATAAATCAACTTGATGAAAATGTTTTGAAATTCATGGTTTAAAGAACCAAATGAATTTAATAAATGGGTCATCAGTGGGAAACCTTCAACTGAAATTTCCGTCATTAGTCATGTAAACTTCCAGTCTCAAATCGTCTGAGATGCATTGCAGGTTGGGGGCGGGGAACAACTATTCATGTAATTTTTTCTTTATTAATTTAACTAGAACCTTACTAATTATATCTGAAATCTAAACAAATGAGCAGTTCTATGTAGATATCTAAATTCCTAAGTCAAGTTAGAAAAAATTTTAATGAAAATTGAATTCACATGTCTGATACCCTCTGCGGCTGGGACACAGCTAGAGGCATTCTCCCAACCCATAGGTAGTTTCTACTCCACACAGAGGAAACCAGGCATGTAGTTATTAGACCATAAAATTTATTATTTAAAAAATTGAATTTATGTTATACAGTGGAGCCTGCTATTTAAGACCACCCCTACAGCCAACAAAAAGTGGCCTCATACTGCAGGTGGTCTTAAATTAAAGGTATATTTAACATGTAAATACAGCAGAGGGTCCTGAAAGGGTGGTCTTAAAAAGACATGTGGTCTTAAATTGGAGGTGGTCTTTAGAGCAGGTACCACTGTATAGGTCTATGTGGAGAATAAAAAACACACGATAACTATAACTACGTAGTATGTAAAAAACTTTTGACATTTAAATATTTATGATGTAATAGAGTGCCAGAAAATACTCAACTTGGAGAAGCCATATTTTAAAACATATTTTATATGTCTGCAACAAAAAGTGTTAATATATTTTTTCAAAAACTTTATTTCACAACCTCTTGATGTGAGTTTATTGTAAGTAAATTTAAGTCTAAATGCAAAATCTATAAATTTGTCCGCAATACGACTGAAACGTAATATTTGAGATAAAAAAGTATTATAACCTAATTTTACCGAGATAGTACTTTCTGGAAAAAGATAATTTACAACTTCAAAATTGAAATCATCTATTTTGTGATAAATTTGTCCTATGGTGTAAGATTTCCAATTATTTTCATTTTTCATTTTTTCTGACCAAACAGGTTTTTTTTAAACATTGATATTTATATATTTGTGAGCTGAATGTTTGAACAGTTTGATAATTAATTTTTCAAGAGGTAAATTGGTATAAAGTGGTGAGAAATCAAAAGTCTTTCATGAAAATCTTTTAAACAAATAGAGAAATCTGCCTTTCTAAAAATGCTTGATGCAAATTTCTTATTTTTGCTTTAATGGTGAATATTTGATCTTTAATAACTTTTTTTACATTTATTGACCAACCTTTAAATTCTGAAACATTTTTCTTTTCCATTCTTGCCCATTTGACTGACAAAATGTCTATAGATTCACATAGAGTTTCATAAACGTTTTGAAAGTTTAAGGAGTGACTTTTTCTGAATTAAGTACCTCTTTTCATTAAATTCCTTAGTTTTATGTTATCAATTATGTTGAGATCCCCTGTAAAAACATGTTTGTGGAATGAATCTACAAATTTACAGTACTTGTCATTTGTTTAACAGCCACACATATCATTTATAAAAATACCATTATCTGAAATATTCACCCAGTGTATTTTTTATAGTTTATAACTGATTGCCCAATATTCTTTCCATGTTTAAATACAAAATCCTACAGAGGAACATGTGAAATATGGACAATACATTTAATACAATATGTATATAGGTTGGACAGTGACAGGCTAGCTTATGGAGAGCAAAGAGTTCAGACTGCAGAATAAGGTAATGACTACTAGGAAGCGGTTCTGGACAAAAAGACACAAACATACCAGAGTCACCATTAAGAACTCTACCCAGTAATCACCTTACCTCATGAGGTATCTTTTTCCCAAATTTCAACTGAATTTGTCTTTGCATATTCAAGTAATAACAAGTGACAACCAGAGGGCCACTTGATCGGACAGCCTGAATATAGGGCGGGGGGGGGGGAGGGAGCATAAAAAAGAGCCTATTAGACTGATCTAGCATAATTTAACAGACTGTGAGTTTTCATCATCTAAAGCTGTTATGGGCAACTTCAAACAAGGTAACAAACACCGACTGTATTAATTTAATTATCAACACCTGTATGGTTTGACTCAGTGTGAAAAACAGTCTCGTGCCAACTTGTAGTCTTCATTGTGCTCACTTCCTCTCCCATGACACACCAAACAAAATATTATGTGAAACTGGATATCGGGATAAAGTGTGCAGCACTGTTAACTCCAACCTACTACCCAGCTTGTTATCATTTGCTTCAAAAACTGTCATCACTAGACAATTTTCCACATCAAACCATACAGCAAATGCAAATAATTTTACTTATTATCTCTGCAAATAATGCTGTGGACCCTAGTTTATCCTATGAGAAAGGCACAGGCATTTTATCTTGCATTTCTGCCTGTTGGACAGGACAAAAAGATCTTGAGAACTGTTATCAAGATTGGTCTTCTCTGCCTGCAGACTGTTAAGTATGACAAACCGGACATAATAATAAGCATCAGTTGTATTCAGTCCCTTAACAATAGAATTAGGATGTGAAGAGGAAATACTAACTGTCACAGTACAATACCTGGCCACAGGACAATCGACTCCTCTTAACACTGCAAATTGTCTTATTGGAAAAAACATGTGTGTATACATATATATATATATATATATATATATATATATATATATATATATATATATATATATATACACACACACACACAGTGCTCCCTCTTTATAATGCTGGTGTTGGGGTCCACAGCGTATACCGTGTTATAGCAATTTACCGCCTAATAACAGAGGGACTTTTAACATAGAAGTAATGGGAAACTATTGCTCACCATGTTGTATCAGAAACCGCCTTGTAATGCGGGGTGTTATAAAGAGGGAGCACTGCACATATATATATATATATATATATATATATATATATATATATACATATACATGTATATAGAAATTTCAAAGTACAGTGGTCCCCCTCCTAAAAGGCCCCTCTTGAAAGGCTAGCATTCTTGTACAGAAAGTATGGTATTTCCATCATATTCTCCCCCTCATGAGAGACCACCCCTCTTATAAGGCCACTTTGTTGCTGCATTTGGGGTGGCCTTGTAAGAGGGGACCACTGTATAGTGGTTTGTTACTAAGACCCATCTCATCAAAGGCCACCAAACCTCTTATCTGTGGGTATCTAACCAGTCACCATACAGATTGTGTGTTGCTTTTTCTCCTTTGAGAGACCCATCACACCCAAAGACACCTGTCTTTTAAGACCACAGTCTTCAGGTCTAGTAGTGCCACTTTTTCTGTGTTATTTAAGCCCCATTGAGAGACCACCTGCTTTATGTGACCACTTTCAACTTTCAGCCCCGCCCTGGGGCTGGCCTCTCAAGGAAGAGCCACTGTACTCAATCCTTTCCCCCTCAAACTGGCCAAAACCGGCTGGTGGTCAAATGTTGTTTGCTTCAGTGTTTTCAACTAATTTCAACAGTTATGAAAAACAATTTGACTGAGAAATGTACATGAGCCTTATCAAGATCACATGCCCCAGGTCAACAGCTTTCCTTGCCAAGGAAAGCTGTTGACTCAGTTTTAATTCAAGGGGGAAAGGGTTAAATAACTGTGGCCCCTTCTTTGAGAGATCGCTCCATTGAAAGGCCACTTGCCTTTTAAGACCACTTTTTCAGGTGTCAGTGGTGCTATCTTTTCCATGTTATTTGACCTCCAGTGAGAGACCACCTGCTTTATGTAGCCACTATGGTTGTCCCTCTTGCAATGCCCTTGTGTTGACCTTTGGTGAGGGAGGGGGTGAGACCTTAAGCTTATAATGGAAAACCGCTTTACAAATAATGGTCTGTCAGTCTATCTTTGATGGCGATGATCGATGTTGTGTCCACGCATTTATCTTCAAACAAAACACATAATCTGCTGTTGTGCTTCCCATGTTATCTTGATGATCTGGCCTACAAGGGCCTAGTTGTTTTGAAAGATCAAAAAGTCAACTCTATTCTCATCAACGGGTGCATTCTGTTAATTTCAAAATGTTCATTGCCTTTTGAATGCTACATGCTATTCTTTATTGCCATCTTTTAATGATACTATCTTTTAGTGGTGCTACATATAGGCAGAGTACACAACAACAACCAGCCCAGCCCCCCCACCCCCCCACACACACTGCCTTTATACCCTAAAGAGACAATTTCTGATGGTAACATGGTAGACTTATGGAAGGTGTGAACATTTCTATGATCCGATTGTTCAGGACAAGTGGCTTTCAAATTGCACTTGTCCTGTGGACAAGAACATGTACTTTCAACTGGTTAAATCCATAATATTTTGAATTTCAAAGTTTGTTGGCATGACAGACACATAGACTCCCTGTATGACATAATGATTTCCATAAACATGCTCTTTCAAACCGAAACATAGGTACACTTCCTCAGTATTATGGAGGACAAGTGAAAATTTTGTGTCACTTGTCCTGCAGAACAAGTACTTTCAAAACAAATTTTCTCACCCTGTTATGGCTCCAATTAAAGTACTTTCCCCATAATTTCAATAGAAAAAATTGCATTGTTACAAGGCAGTTTTGCAATAAGGTGGTCTACTTCAGAGGTTCCAAAACTCCCGAATTTTTGGGAGATCTCCTGAAATTTAACTCATTTGTTTAAAGTCTCCAGATCTCCCAAATCTTAATAAAAAAACTCCTGAATTATCTTTTTTACCATAAAAAAGTTGACATTTTGCAAGTAGCAGAGTTATTTCCCCACCTGGTGACAGAGTATATTAATTTGTGTGATATAAAGATATCAACAGTTGCTTATTCGATTATCTCATTATGTACCTGGATTATTCTTCCAAGAGTACGAGACGGCTTATACTGATCATCACATTCATTCAGAAAAATTGGTCACTGATGATTCAGACTGGACCTTGAAAAAAAAAAACATAAATAAAACTAGAACAGACTAATTTTCCAACAGAAAATTAAATGTCTCCCGGTGGAACACTTACGTCTCTGATAAGCTACAGGTGATAACAAATTACAAATGACCAAGTTTGCTTGAAAATTACAATCCTATTTTAGCTCTCACCTAGATATATCACTCTAGCAATTTTCATCAAGTTCTTCAAGACTTATTGCAGAGAAACCAATTTCACATAAATGACCCTGTGACCTTGAAAATTAGGTCAAGGTCACCCAAATACAATCCCAACCTTGCTCTTACCTTGATACATAATCCTACAAAGGTTCATCAAATTCCATCCTGTTCTTCATGACTTATCGCACGGAAACCAATTTCACATAAGTGACCCTGTGACCTTGAGAATTTGCTCAAGGTCATCCAAATACAATCCCAACCTACGTCTTGCCTAGATACATAATCCTACCAAGTTTCATCAAATTCCATCAAGTTCTTCATGACTTATCGCACGGAAACCAATTTCACATAAGTGACCCTGTGACCTTGAGAATTTGCTCAAGGTCATCCAAATACAATCCCAACCTAGGTCTTGCCTACATACATAATCCTACCAAGTTTCATCAAATTCTGTCAAGTCCTTCAAGACTTATCGCACGGAAACCAAGTGTTGAAGAACTTGAACAACAACAACAACAACAACAACAACAACAACAACAACAACAACAACAACAACAACAACAAGCGGAAGAAACGGGCACTAAAACAATATGTCCCCCGGCTTCCACCGGGAGACATAATGAGAAAAATAAGATATTTTCAGGGTGCTAGGACGAGACATTAAACATGAACTTTGAAATATAAATTGTCTGTGTTGTGGCAGTGTTTTTGTGCATTTACTGTTGACTGTGGTTAACAGCATTTTAAATGCATTTTCCTATTCCTTTTCTTACAGCTGATTTTTGAAATTTTAAACCACCAGAATGCCCCATTTAAACTGTGTATTCACAAAAAATTTATTGCATCGAGAGGTGGCATGTCCCCCTCCTAAGCCCTCCCTCCCCCCATCGTCTTTGCAATCTCCTGAATTACTACTAATAAATCAGGAACATCTCCTGAATTGAGAGAAAATAACTTGGAACCTCTGCTAATTTGTGGGCCCCACTACCAGCCTTATACACAGGGAGCACTGTAGTATTTTTCGAAGTACTATCTTACTCTGGACACTGAATTGACACTTTTCCTGGACAATGCACCCAAAGAGAGAAAGCTTTTCACTGACGGCAAAATATTCTTAATGACAAACATAAACTCTTTCAGTACCAATCATGACTAAAGTTGATTTACTTAAGTCAAACTATTCTGAATTATCATTAGGATTGCAGATTCATGTTCCTTGTAAAAGGACCTTTCATTCAAGTACCAGTATCCCTATAGTTCCAGAGAGAATATCCCAGGTCAACAGCTTTTCCCAGCACACATCGGACACAATGCGCCCAATGAAGGCTGAGAAAAGCTGTTGATTCAATCAGTCCAAAATTTGGCACTGAAAGAGTTAATGACAAAATTTTAAAAAGAAGCAGATGATAGTCACACCATCAGATGTTTGCTGGTAATTCTGAATGGGAAAAAGCTGCATGTTGCTTTTTCTGTGTCTGGGTAAAATGCACCTCATGAACATCTTGACACGAAATACTGTCCAGATGTAGGAACCCTGATATATGTACCCACGAAGAATTAAAAAGTGATTTATTACTCAGAGTCCAATGAACATGATGAGGTAGACATCAACAACAAAATGGCTGCATGAACAGCCAATGATCAAAGCTGACCCTGACATCCAACCCAAAACAAGTTTCCACCTGGTTCAGAGTGCAATGGGCCAAGTGGTTTTGGAGAACACTTTTAAGATTTTACCAAAAACTGACATAAAAACAAAAAACAACTAAAAAATTGAAAAACCAATGAAGCCCAACCACTTGAACAGTAGAGACCCACCCTGTGTACATCCCCACCAAATTTGAAGCGAATCTGATCATCAGTCTTCGAGAAGAAATAAAAAATGTGAATTCTCATCTCAATACCCATTGACGGACGTTGAGATCAACAGGAATTTACATGTATATATGCCTTTAACCAACAATACATTTCCACCAAATTTCAGTACAATCTGCAAAAGAGTTCTGGTGCAGTCAAAAATATCAAAACACACAAAATCGCAGAACTATCTGTTGTACAAATTGAGGTCTAGAGGTCACTATAAGTATTCCTAAGCAACTTTAAAGCAATTGGCCAAGCAGCTGTGGAGTAGATTTTTCAAGAGTCTGCCAAAAATATACAATAAAATTAATTAAAAAATCTAAAAATCACTGGAGCATGATTGTCCATTTGAGCAACTTGGCAGAAACCCACACAAGGTAGATCTCGACCAATTTTGATGATGATATAGCTGGCCATTAGTTTTGGAAACATTGAAATGTCAATTGTAGATGATTGACAGACAGGCAAGAGACAAAGACCACCATGTAACTTAAGCTGACTGACAGCTCATCTGGGATGACAACCTTGACAAACGGGATGTCTCAAACTCGGTGGTTGTCCAAGGATTATAGATGATTTTCTCCATATCCAATGGTTCCTCCCTTTGGGAGACCACTCTAAAGAAGAACCACTTGTCCTACATGACCACATCTGTGCTCCATGTTATCTGACTTGCACTCAGAGACCACCTATCTTGTGTGACCACTTTGCTAAAAGCAAGGTTTCTTATATACCAAGGACTTTGTACAGTACTTTAGCAAACCCATGCATATAGCTTTCAGCAACATGTCTATCATATTATTCCCATTGGGCATCCAAGGTGCCAAGAAACTAGTCTGAATTATCATTAGGATCTCAGATTCACATTCCTTGTAAAAAGACCTTTCATTCAAGTACCAGCATGCCTCTAGTTCCAGAGAAAAGCTGTTGACTCGGTCCAAAATTTGGCACTTAAAGAGTTACATGTAAGTGACCACTTTCGTCAAAGCATGGTTTCTCAAAGGAAAGACTACTGTCCTGTAATTCAGGAGAGCCACACACAGCTCACTTTCAGCAATATGTATACATGTACTGTATTATTCTTGTTGAGCATTCAAGAACATCTTCAGAATATGAAACTGTACTGTTTCTATATTATAACACTACTTTTGCATTATTAATTGTAAAAACTTAGAATATGTACAGGTTATTTTACCATTTTGTTATGGGGCACTTAAAGGAGCAGGGGGTACCAAAAAGGGGTTTTACAGTAGTTGCACAATGTGTCATGTGACAGGTAAAAGATCAAGGATCATTGTCCTAGATCAGGTTGTACGACTGCCATGGTATATAAAGGCTGTTTATGAAACTCACACATACAATAACATTAAACTCGGCAGCATTCCTCAGGTGTTTATACTGACAGCTCAAGCATGCAGTGTGAATACTTCATCCCAGCCATACAAAGATAATGGTGCTTTCGTGTTCAATTCATTTCAAGTGTTTTCAACTTAACAACGGGGAAAATTCATACACTAAAATGCAGCACGTCATAGCATACTTGTTTACATTTTCACACTGTATAACTTTGACGTCATATCATAACATCCAGGCCTGGTGGCAGCAGGTTTTGGGTGTATAACACAGTATTAAGGACCCCGTGCTGACCAGTGAATTAAAGGCTAGAGTTTGTTTGCAACATTGACTCTTTCCCCCCTTATTTACAGTTAAGTTTAATCATACTCACTGCCAATAACATAATCATGCACTGTATGTGGTCTTGAAATGCAGCTAAATTAACAGAACTACATGTATAATCAAATGCCTTTAAATAAGTGTCTTACAATGCAGGTAAATTAACAGAAATATGTACAATCGAATGCCTTCAAATAGCGGTCTTTAAAAAAGACAAGTGGTGTGGTCTTTATAGCAGGTACCATTATATTACATGTATCAGCATCATAACATAGACTTCCACATCAAAATGTTATGTATAGATGCACAAGTGAACCTTACTTGACATTGTCGATTTACTTGTTTCTGGAGAAACCAGGTGAGACAGGTGTGACACTACCTGCCAAAATCCCAGACAGGCAGAATTTAAATTTGTCTGGGAAGTTGCAGGGTGAATCAATGTACAGTAAAACCTACTTGGGGAGATCACTCCTGAGAAATCATGGTCTCCCATGCCAGCTCTAAAAGGTGTAAATGACATCAGGACTATAAAACAAAGTAACATTTTCAAAAAGGTGGTCTTTCAAGCAGGCGGTCTCTGAATACAGGGACCACTGTATTGACAAAAAGACATATACATAATAGTAGACCCTGTCTGCACTACAGTGGTAAAAGCTGAAAAGAAAACAGCATATCTATTTTTTAAATTTTTTTTTTCTTATTGCTTGTGTAACTATAATGCGATGATCATGATTACATTACCAAACCTCTCAAGATGCACTACCTATAAATCATCCAAAACTTGTTTTCTTAACTTTATGTTTGGCAGTTGTACATGTACGTTTCTGACGGACATTCATGGTGTATTATGGGTATATGAATAAATGAGAGAACCATCAGAAAATGACTGAAGTTCAAATAACGTCTCAGCAAAATTGGGTACACAACAAGTCTCAATGTGTTTTTTGGTTTGCAGCCAACTTAGGCAATCTTCTCGTCTACTTATGACAAACCCACTTCCTTAGTGAGAACAGCTCCTGTAGTTATGTTACAAAATCATTACATACTTGGACCCAAAATTAACATTCCTGAGCTGTGAAGCAAATAATTCTTTTTTCCATGCCCGAAAAACTTCTGTGGATGAAGCACCTCCATAGCTGGGCCAGGCTTTGGTCTGTGACTAAAGCCTATAATAGCAGCCCTCTAACTGCAATCATTGGGCATACATTAACCCCCTCAGCCCGGAGGCTGTTTTTTCTTTACCTTCATGTGGCAGACGCTGTTTCTCTGGGTATTTTTTATTCACTTTTGAAAGACTGGCATATCCTATGTGCACAAAGACTGAAATCATTTTAAAGCACTGCATTTAATCAGGGTACACGTATATTCCAGTAAGGGTATATACGGCTATTTATCTACAATAGCAATCTACTTTGAGACAGAAAAAAAACATAACGGCTAATGCCTTAAAACACCTCGGCTGCCACAAAGGGAATCTGGTTCTCCTGATATCGTATGCAAGAATTTCTAAGTAAATTGACCTTAAAGTGACCTTAAAATTGGGTCAAGGTCATTTTCCTTCAAACTTTAATTCACATTTTAAAAGAGAGATCAACTGTAAAAGTTTTGTGATCTTAGCTACAATTGCTCTTGTGCTACAATTTTGCTTTGACCAAGAACCAAAGCCCTCTGAACGTGTCCCTATGTACACATGTACGTAAGGATGAAGAAATTGACTCACTAGGTTTGGAGAAGCATTTTCAACAAAAGCAAATGGTAATAAAAATTTCATTCACAAAAATTACTGAAGTGTTGGTTAGCATACAAACTTCATACAGAGTCACACAACATATATACATCCCCGCCCAGCTTGAAGAGGATCCAGCCAAGTGACTCGGTGAAGGCATTCAAAATGTAATTTGTCACTGTGTACAACATGGATTGTCTGCTGGATGCACTTTCTTTATCTTACAGTTTGTTGTAATAGTTCCATTATAAAACTGAAACTTTGTTCGCAAGCAAAGCTTTAAACAAATTGATTACCACAATGAAGATCACAGATATCAACGACAATTTCTTCAGAACATTTTCATCATCAATAGTTCCATTTTGTTTCAATTAGGCCTTGAACAAAGACTGCATTTTCCCCTGCAATAGGTCTTTGATGTTGACTACTTTTTCAGCTTCTTTGCCAAAAATCCAACTAAACACTTTTGACAGATGTAATTTAATGTAATGAAAGGTTGGCTTGGAAAAGTACAACGGGTGCACCACTCTGTGCATAATGGGGTAAGTGTGCCCTTATCCCCCTGAAAATCCCGAGTAAACAATTTTTTTGCTTGATGATTTTTAGGAACACTGGCTGAATGAAGGTGTCAAGAAAAGTTTTTGAAGTGGGCTCAGAGCAAAATGTATTAGCTTCTCAAGTAAAATATTCACCATGTTTTCTTAAATGCTTCATTAAAATCATAGAATTTTTTCCCAATGGTTGCTTCGGAAAATAGTATCATGTACAGGACATTTTGATTGCCCATTTCTCGTGATTCCAGATTAAATTACCAACCATAAATTGTGACCTTTGTCAGATTTAGGGAACCTGACTCAACTTCAAACTTGAATTCTTTTGCATCATTTTTTCAAGCCTCTAAAATGTGGTGACAATCTATGTCAAGTCAACTTTGCTTGTGTTGACAATCTAAAGTTTACTTCACATTGAATGAAATAAAATAAAATGAAATAAAATAAAATAAAATATACAAGAACACTCTGTGTAAATGCTGACACTGTCATCAGGTTACTTTTTATAAGACTGGGCCGTCTCCTTAGCTAACATGCCCAGACTTTCCTGATGGGTGTCTGCACAAAAAACTTTAAGTATTCGAGACAACTGCTGCAGGGATGTCTCCAGCAGTAAGACCTGTAGACACATGATAATTTGGGATCCTCATTTCTCCTATCTTTTGGGGCTGAATTTGAATCATAATGCAATACAATACATGTACATATCTGTCTGCAAAGGAATGAAGGTATTTAGATACATTGTGGGAAGGCAGGACGAGGCTAGAGTGAAACAACTGTTACACATGTAAACCTATTCATTAAATGCTGAATTGGGTAGGAAGGGTCCATGTCTTATAAATTTACCTGCAATTTCTCCACTTATGAAGTCATATATTTTATATACAGAAATGCCTGTATGTTTGGGGTTTAAACACAGGGGGTAAATGGGTGGCCTCTTCACAGATTATACATGTATATTACCTATTACTGTTTTTGCGTATCAAGGGTTATCCGTTCATCCAGGTACATGTCATAAACATGGTCTTTCATGGCTTATAATAAATACACAGTTCTTGTGGGGGAAAATCACAGCCACAAAAGTACCCTGTGTCCCCTGCCAGATGTAAGTCTACCACCTTTGAATTTTTCATTGTTATGTATAAAAGAACTTGTGAATGAAAAAATTAAAGCATATATTTATGGAAAAGACATGGTCCATATGCCATATTATTCATTCACATAGGCCCACAGTGCCCTGAGGAACAATCAATATATAATATATGGCTGAAAACCAAAAAAACAGGATATAGAATTGTGCATCAAAATATATATTATGAATGAAAAAGGACACTCTTTTTGGAGAAAATGGTCATATGCCCTTACTAAAAACGAAGACACCATTACTATCAATGTACTAGCATGTGAAACTTTGATTATATAGTGAAACCTCATTATAACGACAGTCAGAAATCCGGCATATTCAATATAATGACAGAAATTTTCATGGGAAAAGATTTATATTTTTTGTCATTTGACTCATTTATCTGACATATTCAGTTATCCAACATATTTCGTAGGGAACAGATGGCGTCATTATAATGAGTTTTCACTATACACAATTGCTGTACAAACAAGATAAAGTATTGCATAGCAGTACATAGTTCCCCACCAAGAGAATACTGATAATAAAGTTGACTGTACCAGTAGGGAACTGACTTATGTGTAGTAATTACTTAAAAAAAACTTTGTGACACAAGATAGGACAATGTACCTGGGACAGACATAAGTCAGGATATTAACTGACCTAATTTCAAGTTACAGGGTTACTTATGTGAAACTGGTTACTGACTGGCTAAGTTCGTAATGTTGGATCTAAATGGTTACTATTAATGGAGTGTCTTTGTAGGTATAGCAAATGTATCCTGGACAAGCTTACACTTTTTCCCCAAAGTATTTACTTTGCCACATTTTCAACGATCATGTAGTGCACTATAGTTAAAATTAAAATGAAATCATACATTTCTAGACATACGACCCCTCCATATTTGGTAGTAGTATAATTATAGCCTCTAGACACTTGTAGTGTTGTGAAGTGACACAAGAATGAATGCCTTATGAAAGGAATATGTTTTCATTTTCACCACTTCAGCATTAACATAAATACAAGCTTGCAGAAAAGATGCACATATTTATCACCATAGATAACACCATATTCTATGTGTGACGGATGAAAACACACTCACAATGGCAGATTCACAATACACACATGCAAACATTAGAGCGAAAGAATTATAGCCTGGATACTTTTTTTATTTCAACACTATCATGACTGTCACTGTGACCCACATACTTGACCTACATGTAGAATCTGAGCTTTTTTTTTTTGTTCTTCTTTCCTGATGAAACACCCTTGGGTCACGCCATAAGTTCACATAAAATTTCATGAAACTAAATTAAATATTAAATAATTATAGCCTGTAAACCAATGTATTGTATTTTTGCATTAATGAATTACCGTGGTGCATATACCTGAGCTAGTGACCTACTTCTGTAACATGACACACCTTGTGGTCAAGATATATGTGTGTGAGGTTTCATGAATCTTAAGCTATACATCTGATAAATTTATTGTCAAGGTACCATTGTAAGAGGTTGTATCACTTGTAACCTGGATACTTGACCTATTGGCCTCGTTTGGTTTCACGAAACACAATTGGGTCAAGCCACAAGTTCTTATCAAATGTATCACTATGACCCACATACTTGATCTAGTGACCTATTTTTGTTGTGTAATACTCCCTCTTGTCCAGAAACACGTGTGTGTCATGTTTCATAAATCTAAGCCAAAGATAAACAGAGCTAGCCAGCACATGAACGATAACAGATAGATACATGGATGTACAGAAATAGCAATAACTATATGCAGCTCCTCTGGTAGGAGAGAGCACGATAATTGGCAAAATTTTAGGGGCTTTTGATAAATTAAAAAAAAAATGCTCAGGAAAATTTATGCTTATACCCCGGTAATAAAATAGTACAGGACATGATCTTATCTACACATATCTGTACATATATCTGATTACACTGTGCAAATATTTTGGTATTTTATAATGGTCACACCACCAGGCACACTTTTTCCCCAAGACCTTTTTTCATTCTCTTCAATCAATGCTTTAACCCCTCATGCTAAAAATTTACTGCATTAAGTTCTCCAATTCTAAGCCTGGGCCATATGGTCCAATTCATGAAGGGGTGATGAGGTTATCTGTGATTACATTAATAACCTGTAAATAGGCTTTTTTATTTACCTGTAAGACTTTTATTTCACGTTGTTGCTAACTAGAAATCCTTTCACGTCAAGCATATTTATAGTGACGAATGAATCTGCATGAGAGGGGGCTTTTTAAATTTTTTATTTCCATTTTTTATTTATCATCTGTGAAAGACCCCCGCTGCCTCATGACCATAAAAACAAGTATGAATTTAATTAGAATTGGAGGCAGGCAACTTGTCACATGCCGTAAATCAAAAAAATTCTTTAACAGCAGTGCTCCTCTTTATACTGTAAATTGCTTTATTTTCCCGGAGATACACTTTCACGGTTTTTGTATTTTTGACATTTCAATGTAGTTTTGAGTTCACTGTCTTGGACATAATTCTTATTCAAACAATGTTCAAGTACTATTTCACAGTGTTTTTATTTTCACGGTTTTGTGCCATCAGTGAAATAAGCGAAAATAAGAATACACTAAAATTAAAGCAATTTACAGTAAGACCACTCTAATAAGAGGACACTCAGGTACAGCGCTTGTGCACATCATGCAGCGAAGATGGCATTTTCACTTGTTTTGCCCCTAAAGCAGTTAAGAGAGGTCACCCTTCTTACAAGGACACAATTCCAGTGCATTTGGCATAGCCTTGTGAATGGGGGGCCACTGCATATAATTGGTGCTTAAGTACCCACTGCACCAAGGACAATGGTTGTGTCTTTATAGGGATAACGCTTTTAGAAGTGACGCAGTTTGTGTTAAAAGTATATCATTTTTTCAAAGTTTATAAAGCCCGACACATTTTATAACATTTTTTTTTCTCTTCTGCCACATAATAAGTGTGACAATTTCCCAAGCTCATCACGATTCAAAATGCACTTGATCAATGATGACATGTCTGCATTTTTCCAAACTTTTTGCACCCTGTTGTGATGTGGTGTATACTTCTAAACATTCCTCACCTAAGATACACAAATCATGTTTGAATTAAGTTTTTCCACCGGTATCCAGAGCCTTCTTTGCTATCTTGACAGACCATCCATGCCAAAAATTCTTCAAAACACCTCACCACAGGAGCTCTAATCTGCTAATGAAAAGCCACTATAGACTTGAGCCATCCTCTTATAAACCAAATTTGTTATCAGCCATCTATTTGTGGGCACTGTCGGGACACGTAAGTCTCGATGATACACAGAATACAAGATTCCTGGAAAAAAGAGGGAAAAAAACATAAAGAGATTTAGGCTAGTCCTTTACTCATTGAGACACGTTCATACATGTACAAGAGGACTGTGACGCACTGCTGCTCAGTGGGCCATGCATGCAAAGAGCAGAAGTAGCCCTGTAACTCTGCAAATAAGGTCACAGACACTCATGTGCAGTCTCAACTTGGCATTGGGAACAGATCATCATGATGTGCCATAGTAATTGCCTCAGCTGAAAAAGTAATCAAGGAATGAGGTGAAAATTAAAATGGACCTGTGACCTTAGGGGTGTGATGTCAAGGTCACCCACATACAATCTCCACCAAGCCTAGACAAAAAATTGTGACTATCTAAATCCTATGCCAAATAGTGGTCCCATTATCATGTGAATTACAATGTTAACCAAGAAAACCCTATGACCTTGAAAACTTCAACTCAGTCTATGATGTGAAGTCTAAACTTGGTCCTTATAGAGGACTATCATCATATGAAATATTAAAGTCTTAGCTCAAAGTGTTCTTCAGCTATCACTCGAAAACAAAAGTTACCAGTGACCCTGTGACCTGGAGGATGATGTCAAGGTTGCCCAATTGCAATTTCAATTTAGTTTACGTACAGAGGGTCAGCATCATGCCCACTTTCACAGACTTAGTTCAAATGGTCCTTGAGTTATACCAAAACTTGATTCACTAAAATTGTCCTGGTCCCCTTGAAAATTAGGTCAAAATGCTTTTTAAATGATGTTTCAATCAACCAATCAATCTGGACATGTATGCATGTTTATATATATGTTTATATATATGTATATATATATATATACATATGTATATATATATGTATATATATATATATACATATATATATATATATATATATATATATATATATATATATATATATATATATATATATATATATATATATATATATATATATATATTTGATAGAAAGCCACCTGCAGTACATGCACACCCCACCAATTCTGAAATGGATGTGATCAGCAAATTCCACAAAACTACACACATACACACAAGTTATTTCATATAACAATAAACACTAGCACCTACGGATATTGATCACTGGCTAATTTCACAAATCCACGAAAAAATTTTAAATAAAAGCAGCAACACCCAGTAAATGAACCTGGTCCAATGTTATACTTTAGGAATAATTCTACTTAGGTTAAACAGAACATAGAAAATTGTTAGAGGAGAAAGGAAAAAATTTTTTTTAAACCCACAAACTCATTGAAGATATATGAAGGACTGCAGTGTCTTTTTTGGACAACTTAAGTTTGTCAAAGTATTTCTATGCAATTTTGAAGCAATTTCACAAATGTTTCATAATCCCCGGATGAATCAATCAATCAATCAATCAATCAATCAATCAAAGCAATTGTATTTGTGTCTTTTTGTCCAAAACCTCTGCCTAGTTCTCATGACCCTATTCTGCAGTCTGAACTTTTTACTCTCCATAAGCTAACGTGTAACTCTCTGACCTATATTCATATGGAAGTAATATTGTCCATATTGCGCATGTTCTTCTGTAGAATTTAGACATAGGCTGTATTAGCCCAAATAAATTAAAAGGTCTTCAGCGGGTAACTACTCAGAACATGTTTCGGAGCCTATAAGTTATTGAAATGTGACCAGTTGACGAAATTTCACTGATATCCACCTGAAGTACATCACCAACAAGTTTGAAGGGGATCTGACTGGCACATGCTTTGGGCAGACTGACAAGTCGGCTGAGCTAAAAATGGTCTAGTTTTAAGTTTTTACATCAATCATACCCCAGAAGAACACTATTTATATGCATAGCATGTACACATGTACAGGCACTATGGGCACCTATACAAAAACACTGTATAGTTCACCTGAAACAGACACTCCCAGACAAACAGAGCCAAAAAATCACAGTTCAGCATCACTGAAGCCTCTCTTTCACTGCAGGTCTTGTTAAGTAAATTCTCTTGGGCTGCATTTGAAGAGACTGGAGCCTTATCATGAAAATACACTGGTGGCCCAAATCAAAAGTGGCCTTAATGCAGTGAAACCCTGTAATAAGGACACTATCTGTTCATCTTAAGACAGTGAAACCTTGTTATAATGACATTATCTGTTCACTTTAATACAGTGAAACCTTGTTATAATGACATTATCTGTTCACCTTAATACAGTGAAACCTTGTTATAATGACATTATCTGTTCAGCTTAATACAGTGAAACCTTGCTATAATGAAATTATCTGTTCATCTTCATACAGTGAAACCTTGTTATAATGACATTATCTGTTCATCTAACCATAGTGACACCTTGTTATGACATTATCTGTTCATCTTAAAACAGTGAAACTTTGTCAAAATGACACTATCTGTTCCCTGCAAAATGTATAAAATATCAGACCATGTGAGATGAATGGGTCACAAAAAGGGGGGGAGGGGGAGCAATTTGCATTCAATTCCCTCAAAACTTGTTATTGAGTGAGTATGCATTTATCTGGGTGTCCCTGTAGTGAGGTTTCACTCCTCTAGGTGTTGTCTACAGTGAGTCAGTGGCCTTAATTCCAGAGGTTCACCTGTTTTGGGTACTTAGACGGTCGCCTACAGAGCCAAAATCAGTTTCAACCGTGTTATACTCCCCAACAACTCCCTTTTCCAATTATCATGGCTGGCACCGCACTGATGAAAGGATTGTTAGGGGAGAACTAGTAAATATGGCCTGTCATTGTGCTTTTTCTCTTTCATGCCATGCCAGACTTGATTCAATCTGAATTGTCCCCAGTTAACCCTTGTGTCCTGAACAGCTATTTTTCTCATCTCAAAAGAGCAGCACTTTCCTAGTCCTCCACACACCACTGAGAAGCCGACATTTCAATAACTGAATACTTTTGATTGGCAGTTTAGCACAGACCCAGAGTAGCTTCTAATATGTACCTGACACCGCCACAATGATCATTAAAAGTTCAGCCATTTGGACAATAAGAGGGTGCTATGAACGTAAACCTGTTGACTCAGACTGTTTGAATGGCCAAAGGTTATAACTGCATGCATCCACTGCCAGCCAGTTCCTGGCCAGTGCCAGTACCAAACAGAATCATGCTTTAATTGTTCAAGTGGCCTTTATTTATATGACCATGGCACATTTACTGACACTTCTTGTGTATGTGGATATATTCAATGAATAGTGAGTTGACACCTTTATAACACGTGCTTTGACAGGGTATCTTTTATGGTCCATACACAGGGTTTTTTTTGTGTTTTTCCTAATTTTGTTTTTTTTGAGGGGCATGGGCAGGTGTTGTTTTCATCTGTTTGCTTTTGCCTTGAACTGGTTTTTCCACGGTTTGAAAGTTGTAGAAATACTTACTTCTGTAGTGACGAGGGAAATAAGTATTTTACCAGTTCAAAAAAACTATGGAATAATTTAAGTAACAATCCCATGCTGTATGCTCTGACACTGTCTACTTTTTTAGTTTTTATATGTAGAAAATGTGGTTGCCCTACTAAAATGAGATAGTTTGGATATTTTACATTGGTGAACACAGTTGAATCTGCTGATATAACCATCTCCACACATTTCTTGTGCAGTATAATGTCAACTAACGTGGAAAGTCTTTAATTCATTCCATACCAGTCCCTAATTTTTCTGTATATTTACCTAGATTAAAGACGACAATTGCATATTTAAACTCTTCATGAAAAGAGCTTTCATTCAAGTACCAACATGCCTATAGTCTTAAGTCAGTGGTTCTGGCACTGCCTGTCACCATAGTATGGAATGAGTTAACTTTTTCAGTGTCACATCATTTTGGACTGAGTCAATAGCTTTCCTTGGCACACTTTAGATACAGTGGAGCCAAAGGGTGCCAGGAAAGCGTTTGACCTGGATTATTATCTTCTATGTAATTACAGGCATGCTGACCGGTACTTGAATGAAATGTCTTTTTACAAGGAATACGAATCGAGCACCAGTATTATAATTCAGAGCAGTTTGGTTTAAGTAGTTCGACTTAAGTCACAGTTCGCACTTAAAGAGTTAAACCATATCAGATGCTTCTACAGTACAAGTTTCGTGATAGTACCTCAATTTGTTCAGACTTTTTTGTGTCCATAAGAGTGACAGACAGAAGGAATGATGCACACACAAACATGATGACACCAATATCCCATCCGCTGATAAGTCCTGAGGGAGTAAAAAGTAATCGGACCTGGCCTAACAAGTGACCCTGAACTCTTTTAGTGCCAGTCACGTATATAGTCGATCTACTAAAGTCAAACTAGTCTGAATTATCATTAGGATCTCAGATTCATATACCTCGTTAAAAAAAAAAAAAAAAAAAAAAAAAAAAAAAAAAAAAAAAAAACAACTTCCTTTCAAGTACCAGCATACCTATAGTTCCAGAGAAAATATCCATTGCGACCAATGTGTGCCAAGAAATGCTGCTGACTTAGTCGAAAATTTGGCACAGAAAGAGTGAATTATAGCAAGTACAGTGGTCCCTATCTTTAGAGAGCATCTTTTTGGCTAGTACTTTGCACGGTGCTTTTCATGTTATATATTTTACCTCCTATGTGAAAAGCTGGTTTTGAGACACTACATGTTGATTATCCCTAGGTGAGGGCTTTTGAGCCAGGTTTCTCTCTAACCACCTAACCCTGAGATCTTTGTAGCTAAGGATACCCATTTAAACTAACCATTTTGTGCTCAAACAGGATGCAAAAATGTAATTTGCTGTGTTTTTACTTGCACAATTCTACTACAAGTTATCTGCAGAAAACATCTTGAAAGACAGTTACAGATTCTGATAGGATAAATCAGAATTGTATGCCGCAGGTCAACCTTTCCATGAAAATGAAGCATACAGCATTTTTATTTTTGCTTTAAGAATTACATGGGGGATGCGACGCTGTTGCACATGTTCGTAACTTTGTATAATAGGTTGGGCACAAGCTATGCTGGGGAAAGCTGCTGACTCAGTCTTAAGAAATTAAAATAGTATCTGTTCTGGATCAGCTTTGGTCACACCAACACCTGATTTTTTTTTTTTTTTTTTGACTGCCTTATATTCCTGATTCCATATCAGTCCCAAATTCCCCTAAACATGCTTCCATGTAATCAAACCAAAGTTTAGATTTTCAACTTTTCTCACAAAACAAACTTTTGGTCAAGCAGCAGAATGCCTACAGTGTGAAGTCAGCAGTTTCAGCATTGCCTCACCAGTCATGCTGCAGGTGCCACTGTGCCGGCTGATAGAAAACACACCAAAAATGACAGAATACAGAATCAGCCAAACTGCCGGCAGTTAAAGGTTATATTTGTAGGTTAAGAAATCAAATCCCTTCATGATGGTTTCAGAATGCTTGAAAATAATACAAAGCTGGGCTCATCCCATCTCCTATAAAAGCCAATCAGGGTGTATATTACATCCTAGTTAAGTGCTAGCAGTAGCCAAAATAGCCAATTGCTACTAAAACTTCAAATTGGCTAGTAAAAGTAGCAAATGGATACTAAAATTTACCAAAAATTCTTTATTTTCATGCAGAAATTTAACAGATTTCAAATCTCTGTAGGTCTTTCCTAGAAAAATTGGAATTTCGGCTACTAATTTTAACCTAGACATCTAAAAAAACAAAAAACAAAAAACAAAAAAAAAACAAGAAACAAAAGGCAAAAACACCCCCCCCCCCACCTTTTGTTTACTTGTGCTACTTAATCTGACAAAGAGTCATTCTCCCAGCTGAAGTCGCCATGGTTGCTGCGCCACATCTGGTGCCCAATCAAAATTCATTGTCCAGTTGAATACTGATCATTACATGCCTCCTTATGTTAACCTGTTTAACAGTGATCGGAGATTCCCACAGAGAATTAGATATTGTGCATGTATTGTAAGTTGCTTTATTTTTGCATGTATAAATTTTCATAGTTTTTGCATTTTTGACATTTCACTGGGGTTTTAATTTCACTACTTTGGACATTATTCCTATTCAAATGATATTAGCTATACTATTTCACTGTATTTTTATTTTCACGGTTCTGTGCCATCAGCAAAATAAGTCAAAATAAGGATACGTCGAAATGACAGCAATCTGCAGTATATAAGTTAAAGTGTTCTTATTCTGAGTTCAGAAGGGACACCAGCAGCTTGTTTTGGCAGAGCAATCACTTTTGGCAAAATTGTCAGTCACATTAACATGTTAGAAATACAGAAAGTCTTGAGCTTGCTTGCAGTATTACTACGCAGTTTTAGTAGGACAAGCAGATTTGTTCATATTGAATATGTGTCAAATTTACATATATGGGTATTGCTGATTTGACTTATCACTTGCATTTTGATTTTGCATGTTTCAGACATATAAAAGTCCCTTCTTTTTACCACACGAGGATGACTGATAAAAATCCCCTTTTTGCAATACACATGGTTGCACCAACTTTGAGCTTTAGTCTGGGCTCCATATATTGTGTTTCTTGTACTAGTAGTAATCAATCGTAACTCAATACTTTCCAACATCCTGGTCTCTATTCCCACAGTCCCCGGTAAGCATTACACAGATCATACATTCCGAACTTTTCCGTCATTGTTATATTGAAATTCACCACAAAGGGCCTGCAGTAACTGACTCACTCCACATATACCGATCATTTGATCATTTAGCGACAGAATGTTAAAGCCTGGCTTTGATTTTGTTATACAGCAGCTGGGTGTTGTGGTATTGGTGTGTGGCATGGTTCAATAAAGAATAGCACTGACCTCAGGAGAATTTCTTTTTTCAATACTATCTTCAATCGCATGTATTGTACATAGTTCTGTGTGTTATCATCTGTGTTGTACATATATTGATTTTCACACATATTAATTTTCACAACATTGCATATATTGTATCGTATTTCATGTAATTTCTCTTACCACTGAATTTCCCATGCAGAATGCCCTACTGGTGATTTTAGAATGAATTTCTTTGAGTGTGTGTTCTTATTATTGTTGTTGTTGTTGTTGTTGTTATTTATCACAGATTGGTGGCATCACTCATATTAGGAAATTCTAGATTCCAAATTTAATGTCTGTGGCATAAAGAATATAGACTTAGGCAACAAAATGGTAGTTTGTGGTTTGGTGGCACAGTCAACACAAGCAGCCTCTGAACCATGTGTGCAGGTGTGTGTGTGTGGGGGGGGGGGGGGGGGCAGATCACGTGGTCCATGGCCCCAAACTATAGGCCAACCCACATATTTTTGCAAAAATTTTCTATTTTTACTGCTGATTTTTCTTCAACTAATGCATAAAATCCCTACATGTTTGGCTAAAAATGACTAAGATCATGATATATATATATATATAGAGAGAGAGAGAGAGAGAGAGAGAGTGTGTGTGTGTGTGTGTGTGTGTGTATATATATATATATATAGAGAGAGAGAGAGAGAGAGAGAGAGAGAGAGAGAGTGTGTGTGTGTGTGTGTGTGTGTGTGTGTGTGTGTGTGTGTGTGTGTGTGTGTGTATGTGTGTGTGTGTGTGTGTGTGTTTTAATGTTTTGGCGAGGGCCCCACATCCCTTTCTAAATAAAATAAGTCAATATGTTGCCCGCTAGCCCTCCCCATCTCCCAAATTCATGGATCTGCCTCCACAGACAACAAACAATTAGCTGCCAAGGAGACTCTCTCTATGTAATTTATAATCTTGTGATGTGCATCCATATTAATTAAGAAAGTTCCTGAAAAAGTAATCAGTCATGCTATCTTCAAATGTAAAAAGGGAAAAAAAAAAATATACATTTCAAAAAAAAATTCCTATGGGCTACCATTTGTTTGAAAAAAGTATGAAACAAGTAGCTTCAGGAATAATATGAAAACTTCCCCTCATGTTTACACTATTTTTTATATACATGTATTTGATGCGCAGATTCCCACCAGTATCCAAAATATTACTCTGTTCCCTTTGGAAGATGAATGCAACTGATTATATAATTTTGTGTTTTATGGTTAGTTATGTGTCGCAAAATGAATGATTTTTGACAATTTTATCAATTACCTGGAGCACCACCGCTACACTGTTTGAAGACAATACCACATGTGGTTACAATAAGGATTAACAAGTTTCTGTTTCCAACTAAACATAAACCAAATTTCTTCCTGCTGAGGTGGAGTGATATTTGTCTGTCATTAATCAGATCTAGTTGCACTATTGTTCTCTTAGAGCAAATTTAACTTAGTTTATGCAGTGTCATTTCCCTAACAAAACATAAAAAAAAAAACAGCAAACACAAATTCATTAATTTTACATCAAGTTCCTTTAACTCTATTACATGAACTATGATTAAATCTTGCAAGTCTAACCAAATAAAATGGTGTTGGTTTGTTTCATGATCGAGTGCATATATAATAGAAAATTTATGAAATATGAAAAGTGTAATTTGATGTGCATTTGTTCATTTTTAGCTCAACTAATTTGTCAATCAGCTGATGATAGTAGCTCAACTTCTACAAAAGTTCTTGTATCCACATACTAAAAAAACTTGATGACTGCTGGTGACCTTGAAGATAGGTTAAGGTTGCTGAATGTTGCCAAGCGCCCAATCAGATGTCCCTGCAGCCAGCTGCACAAGCTTCACGATAGTGCTGCCACTTGTTCCAATGTTATTGCATTTGCAATGGTTATGGATACATTGAATAAGGCCATATGCATGCATGTATGCAGAGACATGACAACGACAATGCCACATCAACCAATAAGGCCAAGAAGGTAAAACTTAAATGCAATCTTCACCCAATGAGGGTAGAATAGGTCAATCCTACTTGCTTCAACTCATGTCAATTACAGTGAAACCTGTCTCGAAAGACTACCCCTAGGGATGACCAAATTGTGATCTCTCCAGACAGGTGGTCTCTCATAGGAGGTACAAATAACAAGAAAAGTATGAAGCCAAGTAAGTTGAAAAGTGGTCTTCTAAGGCAGGTGGTCTTATATTGGAGTGGTCTCTGAAGACAGGGACCACTGTATTCACAGAATGTTTCTCACAATTATGATAAGGTCATCACAGAAAAGCGTATGGCTGATTTTTATTGGAGATGTCTCTGAATATTCAGATGTTGCCCTATGACCTTGAAAATTAGGTCAAGGTCAGTCATTTACCAATTCTGAGTAAGCCCATTAAATGGACCATTATCTTGTGTATTTCAAAGTCCTAGCTGAACTACCCTAGCCCTGAATGAATAATACAAAATTTAATCTGGTATATAGCCAATTGTATTATTTTCATTTATAAGCACTTTTTATGACTGATCACCTAGCAACACCAAAAGCTTCGGAAGAAACAACATGAACCTCTGATTTAGGCAAATCAGAGTCCACTGCACAGCTTTCACCTAAATGTACCTGCACTGCATAACATTTTTCACAGAGTTCACCATGAACATTTATTCAGCAATTAAAAAACAAAGCCACAATGACTAGCTTTTATGACCAGATTGTGAATGAATTCACTTTCATTTTTTGTGGGGAAGTGTACTACATTTGTAACAATGTTTCAGGCTGAAGTTCATGCACTCAAAGGCTGACCATAGCCTCGGAACATTTGGCTCAATTTGAGACACCCCCCTCCGGACACGGATTCAGAAACCTTGTTCTTGGATGCGGTTATGCGATGGCAAATTCAGAAGAAAAAAATCCTTGGCAGTGAGTGACAAACTGTAAAGGTTACCATTTTCCACTGCACTTGTTGACCTGTCTTTCATTTTCCCAAATGGGGCACCTTGGGCTTTATGTTAACCCTCAGGGGCCTGGGAGGCCTATACTGATGTATTGGCCTGCAACTTTTTCCCATTAAAAATTTCTAAAGATGGCTCAGTGTCATAAATGTCATTGACACATCTTTCATCAAGACTGTTAGAGGTGGGAAGTCAAAAGCTTTGGTTGGTGCAAATGAAAGCTGCTGACTCAATACACAACAGGTTAAGAATTGACTAATTGCCCTCAACATGTACTTTTTGATAAAAACGTGCAAGTTCACAGGGCTATGGAGATATACAGTACAACCTCCCTATACTGAAAACCCTTGGGACAAGAAAAAAGTGTTTGGTATAATGAGGTGTTTGGTATGGGGAGGTTTGCTCACATTGGAATTACATATTTGGAACTGGGAAATGGTGTTCACTATAGAGAGGTGTCCAGTATATGGAGGTGTTCAGTTAGAAAGGTTTTACTGTATTACACTTCAGCACAGGCCCTTGTCCAGATTTATTAAAAAAAGATATTAGTATTAAAGGAAGGTGATGACAAAATTTATTACTAAAACATACACATAGTATCAAAGAGTTATGTTAGGTTTATAATTTCCCTTGCACCAAGCAATATGACAAGATTATACGCCGGCCCCTCACTGTGCCCCTGGCAGTCTGCACTGAGCTGTCTGGGTGGACCACCACACAATGAAGACTTAATGCGATCAACATGCTGTCTCATCAACACAGAGGCAGAGACTCCAGCTCTCCCATTTTTATGTATTTTTTTTTTAAATCTTCCAGCTCTCTCTGTCTCCCCCCCCCCCCCCCCCCGCATCCCTTTTATCCGGCTCAATCCAAAAATAACATGTCCAAATATTGATCACTCATGTTTTCTCAAAATAACTGTCAATCATTATCCACACTGGCCTTGAAACTACTCATTTAAGTCCAAATATGCACTAGACAGTACTAATTCAACCTCATACTCCCAACAGTTTCTTACCTGGGAAGAGGTCCCACCCCATTTGAGACCCTTATGCCCTTCTTGCTTGCTTCTTTCCCCCACACCCTCCCTCTAAATATACCTACTGACAGACAGAATCTCCTGCTCATTATCCATCTGAGGCTGGAGTCTCTGCAGAGGCTTGAATCCTAAACCATCCTACAAAATTCTATTTACATTAAATTTCTATCACACAACATTGACCTAAGCAAAATATATCAGAAATACAAACTTCCAACAACAAAATAATTATTTGACAATGTTATCATGTGCATTCCAGATTTGTCTACTGGCATCAAATTTGGAATATGCCATATATGCCCTGAGATCAAAGTTTCAATGTGAAGTCAAGTTTAGGGAAGAGAAAGGGAAGGAAGAGATGTGAGGGTAGGGATCTGGGCCAAAACTAACAATTACTTGGGGTTTTTTGTTTGTTTTTGTTTTTGTTTTCTTTTTTTGTTTTTCTTTTTTTTTTTTGTTGGGGGGGGGGGGGGGGAGGGGAGTTGTGAACACTGCACATTTGATAGCTTCCCTAATAACAAATGGCAGTAGGGCATTAGTTACCTTGCAGGCAACTCCTTGAAAATACTACAATCACATAGACTATTTTTACAAGCAGGGCAATACATGTACATGTAACTATTTCATAATTTTTGCACATTTCAATCAAGAATTTTAATAATGCACTATTCCCAGAGTCCCAATCAAAAGTCAGAATTTCTATCAGCCAAAGGTTTCACAGGTCACTGCTTATATGACATCAGGGATGTCAGTGAAACCAATCTCACCACAAATGACTTCATTCACCCGACACTAGGGTGACATGGGTATCAAATATAATTAGAGCATTGTGCTTTGAGATGGCCAGGCTCTGCCAACCTGCAAAATATTCTATGATTGACAAAATGACAGCAGCGTGACCCCGCGTCTGAGGGTATACCCTTCCCTCGTAAATATCAACATCATACAGGTCGTACCCTTTCATTTTCTTCAGGTCTAACCGTAGGCCTTGTGGTACCCTCAATCAAAAATATTTTCTATCAATGACCACATTTCCCACGCACAAAAGTACAACAGCTGCCCGCTACAAAAGGTAGTTCTACCATTTATGTGGGGGTCTTTTAAAATCTACACTGTTTTCAAAGGGTGTCCACTTATTCCTATGAATATTTTACAGTTCAGTGATCTGCCTTTGAAGCATTCACATTAGTGGACAACTGTAAAAGAGCACAGATTAGGGACTATGGCTCTGGGACCTCAGAGTCACCGATCCTCAAAGCAAACTCTATGTTCACCTGAAGTGAGGGCACCTATAAACACATGTACAGTGGAACCGGTCTTCTGAGACCACTCCAATGACAGACCATTTGCCTTGAACGATCACTTTTTCAAACATGCTCCATTTTTTTCATTTCAATTTTTACCTTGTATGAGATATCACCTGTGTTGACCCTTTCCCCCTTGAAACTGATTCAATAAATTTCCTTGGCATGAGTTGGGCAGTAAGTGCTCAACTCAAGGAAAGTTGTTGACCTAGGGCATGTGATCCTAATAGGGCTCATCTACATTCTCAGTCAAAATTGTTTTTCATAACTATTGAAATTAGTTGAAAATGCTGAAACAGACGACATTTGACCACCAGCCAGTTTTCGCCAGTTTAAGGGGGAAAGGGTTACAAGACCACAATTTGATCATCCCTTGAGGTGGTCGTTTAACTCTTGCAGTGCCAACTGTGACTAAAAACGAACTACTGTACATTACTTTTAATTTTGCTGTATTTTTATTTTTGCTTAATTCGCTGATTGCACAAAACTGTGAAAATAAAAGTACAGTGAAATAGCAATTTAACACTCACTTGATAGGAATTATGTCAAAAATTGGGAAACTGAAAATTCAATGAAATGTATAAAATGCAAAAACCCTGAAAATTTATACATGTGAAAACAAGTACATTTGCAGTACTTGTACTTGACATGAACTGCTCTGAATTATAATAACAGTGCTACTGTAACAGGACCGTGATGTAGGGAGCTCACTCAGCTAGCCTGTGCAGGCTTGGGTAGCCTAAAAACTTGCTTAAACTTAGCCCTGTGGCTACAGATAACAGACACAGAGATATTTACTTGACGGCGTCCCAGCTTAGTTTTTTTTTTGTCTCATAGTTTCCAACACACAAGACAATATGCACTTAAGACATAGCATGCAGGAAGCATGTAACTGACCAATGAATTCATAGATATTGCTGGATTATCCCGTATAATTAAAAACTTTGAGCCCAAGCGGGATATATTTAAGCTGCAAAACACGAATGTTGGGAATTATAGTTGCTAACAAACACTGATAAAGTAAAAACATACAATTAACGGGACCTGCTTGTGTAAGGGAAGTGTAGAGTAATAAACTATTAGACTAATGAGACAATGACTGCACTGTTGGGTGTTCAAAACAATGGATGACTATACCCCAAACACATAGCGGGTGTGCCATTAAGACTGTATTGTTTGGTTATAAATCTGTAACTACCCTACTGGTCTGGGATGTATGCCTAGTGCTGCACTATATGAATTTTGGACATACTGTCTCCAGAAATGTGATATCCTAGGTAGTTAGAGATATCAAAAGAAGTGAATAGACACTTAATTATGATGTGATATATATATATATATATATATATATATATATATATATATATATATATATCCACATAATTTATGGATATATCTGTGAAAAATACTGTTTATTCTAGAGTTTGACAATCTTTGAATAAATGGAATAAAGTTGCTTTGCAGACTTTGGTAAAATGTTTAGTGTATAAATTTTCACCGTTTTAGCATTTCACATATTTAACTGAATTTTTAATCTCACTATTTTTGACATAATCCTATTAAATCAATGCTAAACTGCTATTTCATTATATTTTTAGTTTCACTGTTTTGTGCCATCAGCGAAATAAGCACAAATACGAATACAGCGAAATAAAAACAATTTAAAATATGATACCTATCTCTTAATTGAAGACATTCTCTGTTTATTCTGAAACTGCTCCAACGATAGACCACTTGCCTCATTATAAAAGACCACCTTTTTAACATCCTTAATGCTTTTCTTTTTACTTTTACCTTGTATGTTGTAATTGGTTCACCTGCAAAGACTCCAACCTGCATAACCCAGCAAAGGGGAAATAATTGTGATAACAGCTGTTCTCAGTGGGAGCCCCATTCACTTACTATGGGGAGCACTATCAATTAGGCAGGAGGTTGTAAAATATGATCAATTTTCATGATAAGAATGTGGGCGATCTCCTGCCAAAGTTGGAAGGGTTGGAGTCTCTGCATGTCATGAGAGACCACCTGTGTTAAAAGACCACAAATTGGTCACCCCTTGGGATGGTCCCTGAAGACAGGATTCACTAAGTCATGAAACCAATTTCTTCATTTAGAAGCTGATTTTCAAGTTACATTAAGGTCTTCTCCAATAACACTTGACCCTAATACATCATGATGATAATCTCTTTCAGTGCGTATCACCACAATAGTGGTGCCCCTCTAAATTATTATAATGAGGATTCAAATTCCTTGCAAAGGGGCCTTTCAAGCAAGTACATGTACCAGCATGCCTGTAGTTCTGGCCAGTGTCAGAATGGCCCAGGGCAACAGCTTTCCTAAACATGCTTCGGGTGACAAAGAAATATGTCGATTTAGTTCTAACCTTACAGTGAAAGGGTTAACTCAATACAGTGGTACCTGCCTTGAGAGACCCCTCGAAAGAGAGACCGCATATCTTTTTAAGACTGCTCTCTCAGAACACTGTGCTCTCTTTTCCATGTTATTATACCTCTAATGAAAGACCACCTGTTTTGAGAGACCATATTTTCACCTGCCCTCAGGGTGGTCTCTCAAGACAGGGACCACTGTATTAAAAATAAATGGCCTATGTCTTAAATGAAGGACATTTTCTACATCACATGCAGTCTCATCCAGGTTTTACTGTACGCTTGTGGTTTGACTTCTGGCTAATCTTTCCTCGGGTCATTAAGTACATATGGACTCCCAGTACACACGAACTTGCTAAAAGACTCCATGGTAAAATAAATAGGCCACACAGGTTTTTCCTCCCTCATAATGATTCTTGTCTCATCGTGACCAGAAACTGCAATAGTTTTTTCACCAACTTTTCATGATGACCCAAACATTGAACAAACATTAGCAAAACTTGAAGTTTGATCATGGTCTAGCAAGGACACCTGAGCAAATCCTGCAACAGTGTATGTAAACTCCCGTGACTCCTGTTGTGATGATTCAATTTCTACATGTATAATTCTTTGTCTTTTCTTCTTCTTTTTTTTCATTTTATGTTGCAGAAGTTACCCTCTCCATGTGAAAAACACTAGATTGTTATTAAAGTAAATTAAAATAGAAAAATTTAAGCCTTCTCTTTTTCGTGTTACTTTCTCCCTTTCATTGTGTTTATTGCCTTTATGCAGGCTAAACAGTGCAAAACAATCTGGGCAAATGACTCATGCCCCGACCACTGAAAATATCCAGTTCATGCACATATGTACTGAGAGAAGGTTTTGAATATGCAAACTACTTCATATTTATATTGGGCCTGCAGTTGAGAAGAAAAAAATCATGGTCACATCAAGCATGCCCTGGCAAGCCATGCTCCAGCTGCCCTTGCAGGTGCATATCAGCTGGGGCAGGACTTGTCTGGAACCTTTGGGAATAGAGTAGACCCTGTCACCCTGTCACTAAGAAACCTCTGTTGTGAAAGAGCACCCTGTCATACATGTAAGAGACCACTTTATAGATTCCTATCCTATATAATTCCCATGTTAGTTTACCTGTCATGAGAGACCAGCTGTCTTTTAAGACCACTGTTTGTGTTAGTGGGATGGTCCCTGGCAACAGCAACCATAGTAGGATTAAAAAACAACAACAATAAAGACTTCACGTAGATTGGTCAATGCCATGCTAGTTATGTACTGCTTGAAAGTAAAAAACCTTTATGAATATCCTAAACAAATAACTTGGCGTGACTTATTTATGTATTAACCCTTAAAGTGCTGATTTTAGACTGAGTCAATAGTTTTTCTCAGGACCCTTTGCGTGCAAAGTGCCCCAAGGAAAGTTGCTGATTGACACTTCTTTTTGCTTCAGACTATAGGCTTGCTGGTATTTGAATTAAAGGTATCTCCATGAGGAACTTGAATCTTTTAACCATTATGTGTTTAATGGTAATGAGAAAACAACTAAGCCATGATAAGTACTTCAAGGGTTAATTAAGTTAAATGCACCAGAAAATATGTGAAGCTGAGATATGACTTGTCATGCAGGCCATGTAAACACCACAACGTACAAACTCAGTACATTGGTACTAAGGTAAATTTCTCTCCACAAAGAATTTGAATACAGTGAAATCTCCCTATTAGGACATCTCAATAAACAGACCACGAGTTCCCCTATCACAACCACTTTGTTACGCTCTGATTTCTCTTTAACTCTTTCACTTCCAACGGTGACTCGCGTCAAACTACACGGAAGGAACTGCTTTGAATTATGATAATGTTGCAAGCTTTGTGTTCCTCATAAAAAGAGACCATTCAGTCAAGTACCAGTATGCCTGTACTTACTTAACCCTTTCCCCCTTATATTAAGACTGAATCAACAGCTTTCCTCGGCATGGGTTGGGTGCCCAACCCATGCCGAGGAAAGCTGTTGACCTGGGTTATGTTGTCTTGACAGGTCTCATCTTCAATTCTCAGTCAAATTGTTTTTCATTGCTGTTGAAATCAATCGGAAACGCTGAAGCAGACGACATTTGACCACCAGCTGGTTTTGGCCGGTTTAAGGGGGAAAGGGTTAAGAATATAATAGTCCAGGTCAACAGCTTTCCTCTGCATACCTACGGCACAATGCACCCAAAGCATGTCAAGGAAAGCTGTTGACTCTGTCCAAAGTGTGGCCCCGACACAGATTTGTCATACAGTCTGTGTATTGTATGAGATCAACTGCTCCTCCATCTTGACCTTTCTCCAGTCCAGTGGAGGGTTTTACTACAGAGCTTCTACTGCATATCTGTATTTTATTTAATCTTATGTGTATCTAGGTCAAATATGGGAGGAAAATCAGTGAATGGTGTAAATGGGTTTATTAAGCAGGTCAATGAGAGCCATCCTGTCATAGATTTTGACCGTTTGTTAATGTCACCTGGGATTTCAAAGCATTGTGGTCAATCCTTTACACAAATTTCATAATCCACATATAACTGTAAAAAAAAAAAATCAATTGTTTCGATTTCCCCGGATTTCAGCATCCTCAATACACTGTCCTGACATCTCATCCAGAAAGGAACTCAATGACCTTTTATGTACTGGCTGCATTTTCCTGGACAGCTGACTCAGCAATTGCCTTATTCAATTGTGCTCCTGAGAAACAGTTCTGAGGTTACTTTCACTTTTTTTCTTAATTTGCATGATCAAAACATTGTATAGCAGCTCTTTACTACATGTACATGTATATGCCTGCAAACGATACACATTTCCTTTACCTTTCTTCAAATTAAATACACACATCTGACACGTTTTCTTGCCTGCTCAACAGACAAAACTCCATGTTTTCTCCACTTTCTTAGTGATAATAAAAAACCTCATCTTTTTGAGAGACAAACGTTTATCCATGTGTCGTACATTAAATTATGTAATTAGCCCTTACAGTGACTGAAATTTGCAGTGTTTGTAAAATACTGCAGAAACAACTGATCCAGTGTTGACAGCAATGGGTGTGGTCTTTAAAGAGAGGTGGTCTCTCCTATGAGACATGAATTACAAAGAGAGAGAGAATCTTACATGGCTGAGAGTAGGTTACCATTCTACTCTCACGAGGGTTCAGTCTGTCGGTGGGCAAAAGCCCAAATGACCAAAGGTCACCAGTGATTTTCCCCACCAACAGCAATTTTGAGTGAGAGAAACATTGTAAATGTTTCTGAAGCCATTAAGATTTTATTCGTACTATTTTTTATGTTTGGAAAGAGTGGGACTCTAACCTGCAACCTTTGGCACCAGTGAGGCACCAGTGACCTAGCTAAAACGGGAAATGCAAATATCCACTCGTCCAAATCCCAATTCTCAAAAAAAGAATGGTTCAATGGAGCTAGTTATAGGTGGCACCACTAAATTGAATTTCCCATAGGCGGCCATTATAACACATTGTGGCGTATCCAAGAGTAAGAGCTTTAACTTTAATGAAGACTATGCTCACCAATTAAGTTCAAGTCTGCCTCACAAAATAAGAGGCATTAACATATATGATGAACACCAAACTTTTGACTTTGCCCCACCTCAACGCAGTCATGTTGGATTTTCACTTGTCCGCACCCAATATCAGCTTTAAATTTCCGACCACCCCGGAAAAAAATTATGCCCAAAATTAATTATTCAAATCACTCTATTTTGTGATGGCAAAATCTGAATTAAAATTATATGTAACAGATTTGAGCCTGCCACAAATTCCACCACTCTGGTCAAGCCAAATCCTACAGTGCTGGTCATTAGACATTATACCTTTGTGCTGCCCTCTGTGGCCAATTTAGGGGTGCAACCTATATGCCAGTGCCATATCAACACGGTTATGCAGTATAAGTACCGAGTTGGCATTTATTTCCAGAATCGGGGACTTAAAAAAATCCACCAGCAGTAAGGAAATGCGGAACTTTTTTTTTTTATGTTTGGAATGAGCGGGACTTGAACCTGCAACCTTTGGCACCAGTCACCTAGCTGAAATGGGAAATGCACATATTCCACTCGACCAAATCCGCATTCTCAAAACAAAAATGGTTCAATGGAGCTAGTTATGTGCGAGTGCCATATCAACACCGTTATGAAGTACAAGTACTGAGTCGGCATTTATTTCCAGAATCGGGGACTTAAATCCATCAGCATTAAGGAAATGCCAAAAATATTTTTTTTATGTTCCGAACGAGCGGGACTTGAACCTGCAATCTTTGGCACCAGTCGCCTAGCTGAAATGAGAAACGCACATATCCACTCGACCAAATCCCATTCTCAAAAAAAGAATGGTAGTTTCACCTTACATTATGTGTAGTTGGGTATTCATCACAAAAAATATGCCCAAGGCCTATTTTCAATGATGACCTGGTGACTATGTGCAGTGGTATGGCCATACGAGGTACATGTATAGCCAAAAATCCTACACTCACCTGGGAGGATAATAAACATGACCACATGAAGCTAGGGTATACAAAATTGAAATATTTTTACAACTTTCCAAAGAAATTACAGATATAAGTTATTCTGAAATGTGGCAAAGGAGTTTAAATAGAATTGCCCACTATCAAAAAAGCTTGATTTTTTTTTTCAACTTAGAATTTGAAGTGACTGATTCCTCATATTTTTAGACCTTTGACATTTATGAGCAAAATTCTTACAAACTTTAGCATTTTCATAAAAAATCCTACCAATCCTACAATATTGCCAAAAATCCTATAAATGTAGGAAAATCCTACTCACTATAAACACTGTATGCATGGTTGTGTTTGTTGTAGCTATTCCACATCACGTGTGATGTACAACCAAACATCCCTCGAGCATATTTGATTTTATCCATGTATGTTAACACACTACATCAATGATGCTGGCCTGTCACAATTTAGTTATACAGTGAAACCTGTCTTGAAAGACCACCTCTAGGGGTGACCAAATTGTGGTCTCTCAAGAAAGGTGGTCTCTCATAGGAGGTATAAATAACAAGTAAAGTAGTAAGCAAAGTATTTTGAAAAGGTGGTCTTCCAAGGTAGGTGGTCTCTCATGGCAGGGACCACTGTTACAATGTTGAGATCATGTGATCTACAGTGAGTTACTACATGCACGTTTGAATTTCACTCTAAAAAACAGAATTCACCCCAAACATAGAATAACAGGTAATTTCTACTTTGGTAGAAGATTTTTGCACACAAAGGATCAGTGAAGGTATGGATCATGTGGATCATCACACAATTGTGCCTCTAACCATTTAGAAACCATGGCAGTATTGCCTGTTCAAGTACATGTACATACATGAATACACGTGGACTCTGAGGGGAACTCCCCACACATCCCTTCATTTTGCTCTAAGAGTTGCAATTTCAAGTGAAACTAGAACAAGCTGATTTTCCGACAGAAAATCAAATGTCTCGCTGTGCGCCCTTACTATTGTCATCCTTATTTTTATAAATAGGCATACCCATTCCAATGATCTACAGATATGGTGAAGGTACACTCTTTATTGACATTTCAAAATGTTGATTTTGACGAAATGCCCACGTGACCTTGAAAAATAGGTCAAGGTCATACATCTGCAGTTACAAGCAAGGTCTTACAAAAGTCTTACATAGAAACATAATCACACAAAATGTCAACCTCTTTAAGACAACTCTTTCTCAAGAGCATCTGCAATGATTTTTAAAAAGTGGCCATGTGACCTTGAAAATAGGTCAAGGTCACCCATCTACAATCCCAACCTAGTTAGTATTAGGGTACATAAACATGCAAAATTTCAACCTCCTAAGTCAAATCCTTGCAGAGTTATTGCTTCTGCGTCAAGTTTACATGACATGCCCATGTGACCTTGAAAAATAGGTCACGGGCACCCATCTGCAATCCCAAGCAAGGTTTTATATAGGAACATCTTCACAAAAAATTTCAACTTCCCAAGTCAAATCTTTCTTGAGTTATCGCATCCGCAACGCACCCAACAATGTGTTGAAGAAGGAGGAGGAGGAGGAGGAGGAGGAGGAGGAGGAGGAGGAGGAGGAGGAGGAGGAGGAGGAGGAGGAGGAGGAGGAGGAGGAGGAGGAGGAGAAGAAGAAGAAGAAGAAGAAGAAGAAGAAGAAGAAGAAGAAGAAGAAGAAGAAGAAGAAGAAGAAGAAGAAGAAGAAGAAGAAGAAGAAATGGATGCAAAAACAATATGTCCCCCCGTTGCACGGGGAGACATAAATTTGTAACCTAGGTCAGTGGATCAGGTATCTGGGTCAAGGTCATATCCATTACCCTTACTAAATATGTATCTGTCAACAAACTTTTATTAAACTGACAAATTCTGGTATACAACTGACACTGAACTGGTGTTTCTCGAAAAAGTCTGACATCACACTGACAACACACTCATACTATATTCTGTCATTTCTGGCATATAACTGGCAGTTATTTGCTGGCAAATAACTGGCAACTGTGTCAGTGCCTTTCAGTATCTGACACTGTACTGACACCTGAGGTCTGACAACAGTCCCACAATTAACTGACATTCATCTGGATTTAAATGAAATGCCACGTGGTTTTAGTTGATTTGCTGTGACAACTGCAACCCAGTATGGGCAAACTGGTAAATAGCTGATTATTAGCAACTGTAAGACAACTGACACTATGCTGTCTGTGTGTTACCAGACCTGACAAATAGCTGGCAAGGCACTGACAAAACTCTTGTATAAGACTCATAAAATACTGAAAGGACTCAGTGATTTAGTAACGGGCAGGAGAAATACTTGTATTAGATACCTGTACGCCCCCCCCCCCCCTTAGAGTCATTCCTCTCAGTCTTCAAATTTCACCATACAGGGCTCACCAATTTGCATGTCCTATTGTCTAGGACAAGTAAAACTGGTGAAAATTAACATGTAAAAGACAGGAGCACTTGTCCCCGGAGAAGTAGACCTTGGAGAGAATTGTCTTGCCCTGCTATGCCTAATATTAAAGGTCAGTGAAACCTGTCCTCAGAGAACACCCTTAGGATTGACCAAGTTGTGGTCTCACAAGACAGGGGATCTTTCATAGGAAGTATAATTATGATAAAAAGTTCTAAGCAATTAAAGTGTCCTGAAAATGTGATCTAACAAGACAGGTAGTCTGTCATTTGAGTGCTCCAAATATCAAGACTGGGACCACTGTACTGATATCCATACAGTAAAACCTCTTTAACCGAACACCTCTCTATACTGAACACCATTTCTCGATCCCAAATATATACTTCCAGTAAGCAAACCTCCCTATAATGAACACCTCATAATACCGAACACTTTTTTCTGGTCCCAAGGGTGTTCGGTATAGGGAGGTTTTACTGTACTTAAACTTCCCCCTGGCATTCTAAAAATATCAGGCAACACATGTGGTTGAAGGACTATAGACATACCATGAGCAGTGTTGCCAACCTGCCAAACTTCAAACCCGGGAGATAAAAAGTAAAATTACGGGAGGTTGATAAATTAATATGAAATATAGAAGGGAAATATTGATGAAATTCCGGGAGGTGACTCAAAATTGTCAAAAATCCACACTTTTTCAAGTATTTTCAGCATAAAATTCCGGGAGTCTCCCGAGGAATCCGGGAGGGTTGGCAACACTGCATGAGGTTAGTCAGTATAATCAAGGAGGGTAGAGCCTCCTTGGTATAATATTACATGTTGGTCACAGTAACTGATGCATGTATTTGTGGGTCACACTGACTCATATACCTGAAAAGTTTTATTTTTCTCTTATGATGCACCCCAGAACTTACTGTTGTTAGAATTGAATCACGCACCATTTAAAAAAAAAATATTATAAGAGACATAAATACTATTATAGTAAAGTGAGACAACTTATGAGTAGGTCAAAGGTCACATTATCTGAAATGGCAGAACTTCTCAACAAAATGAATGCTCTTGTGCCATATCTGCAACAGAACATGCTGGCTCTGAATAGAACAGAAGTTTTTATATTCATCATGTAGAGGGCACTTCAGTCAGGTAGACAAGACTTGTGTATTCCCATCACATGGATTGTTTATGGTAAAATAAAAATTAAGAACTTAACACTGCTGTTCAGAGAAGTTACACCAAATTTCTCGCACTAAATTTGTGTGGACACACAATAATGCCTCTCCTTACGGGTTTGCTTGTGTCATTATGTTTAAACTGCCCTAAAAGGCTGAGCACTTTTTCAGAAACATAAAATCATTTATTCTTTAACATTCAATTTAAAAATTGGCCCCAAAACAGAATTTGGTGAGTATCTATACTCTAGTCACACCATACTCCTGACAAGATCACCCTAGGAAAAAACTGGGGTATTTATTCTTTGTCAGAGTTTATGATTATATATACATTAGATTTATGTATTTAAAACAAGTTTATTCACTTTTGTTAATTCTACTCATGACTCAAGAACTTGCTGCACAAAAGTGGATCTATCCAGACATGACTGTGGTCTGGTGTCATAAAGATAAACAGTGTGCATTGTGTTCCACCAGCAGGTAACTTGATCCCCTTTCCTGTGTTCAAAATACTGTAAATTGCTTTAGTTTTGTGGTATTCTTATTTTTCGCTATTTTGCTGATGGCACAAAATCGTGAAAATAAAAACACAGTGAAATTTTATTTTATAATTATTTGAATTGGAATGGTGTCAAAACTAGTGAAAACAAAGTAATCGCTATATGCCCCCCACATGAAGAAAGCAATTTATAATATGACCTTTTCACTTCAACATGATGGTTTCATTCTCATATAAATAGCATTGATTCTTCACTTGGGGTTTTGGGGCAAACTCAGGGTACAGATGTAGACTTTGATGTGCTGCCTGCTGTGTGATAAATGCTAATTAATCAGATAAGACTGGCTACTCCCAGCAGGATGCCAGCTGCAGGTCTCATTCTTGTGTCAAAGAGAATGTCTTTTTTTTCTTGTCAGGTTATGGGGATGTCAACATAAGCAGCAATTCATGTCCACAAACATTACTTATTATCAAAGGGGATTTGGAAGTCCTAGGGGTATAACCATCATGCACCAAGATAAGCTCCTAGTGGTTCTGAGTTTCTAGCATGCTGTCTGTGACCAGTGAAATATATGATGACCAAGTCAACTTGCCAAGTGCTACACTTGTCTAAAGTTTACATGCATTTGAATAAGAACAGCATTCATTTTACAGAAGCTGTCTGTTTGCAGACCGAGGAAAAACTTTGTATCTCTCACTGCTTCCTCCACCAATTGTCAGGTTTCCTTCCAAGCTGTTTCCTGCAGACATTATTAGACTTAGAGACACCCAAGAATTGACGGGTCATTGAACTGTTAACTCATTCAGTGCAACATTTTGGACTGAGTCAACAGCTCCGCTCAGTCTGCTTTGGGTCCATTGTGCCGAAAGCGTGCCAAGAAAAACCGCTGACCTTGACTATTATACTCTTTGTAACTACAGGCATGCTGGTGCTTGAATGAACGCTCTGTACAAGGAACATCAATCTAGCACACTTATTATAATTAAGAAGTTTGTTTTCATTAGTTGAACTTTAGTAGCAGTGGGCACTGAAAGACTTAATTTTAACCATTTCAATGCTGTATTGGAGATTGGATCAACAGCTTTCCTCAGTGTACTAACCCTTAAAGTGCTGATTTAAGATTGAGTCAACATCTTTCCTCAGGACACTTTGCGCGCAACGCACACAAAGTGTCCCGAGGAAAGCTGTTGACTAAGACTACTTTTGCCTTCAGACAAGGCTTGCCGGTATTTGAATGAAAGGTATCTTCATGAGGAATTAGACTCTTTTCACCATTATATGTTTAATGGTAATGAGAAAGCAACTATAGCAGTGATTAGCCCTTTAAGGGCTAATCGACAGTCACATGCCTACAAAGCAGGCAGAGGAAATCTGGACCATTCTCTTCTTGGAAATACAGTGGTACCTCTCTTGAGAGACCCCTCTAATGAGAGACCGCATATCTTTTTCAACACCACTGTCTCAGAACACTCCGCTATCTTTTCCATGTTGTTGTACCTCTTATGAAAGACCACCTGTTTTGAGAGACCCCATTTTGACCCGCCATAGGGGCAGTCTCTCAAACGAGGAACCACTGTATAGGCATACTGGCACTTCAATGAAAGGTATTAAGAATCTCAAGGAATCTGGCATTGTAAATCAGATGAATTTTTACTCTTTTTGTACATGTCTACAGAAGTCCCTCTTTTGAAAGACCCCACTTTGTCCTGCCTTTTGTGACCATTTTTGCTCTGTAATAGCACCTTTAAGTGATAATTTACCTCTGTATGAAGAACATCTATCAAAGAACCTAAACAGTGACCACACAAAATGACCCTCAAAAGACCCTTTATACATCTAGACTACTTTTTGCAACATTTGTAAACTAATTTATCAAAACCAGTTAATAAATTCAAAATATATTTATAATATGAATAAACGAGTACTGGTCTAATGTAGTGTACATTAATCATTTGAACCTAAATTAAAGATGGAAATTCAAAGTTGTGTTTAGTTCTAGGGCAGGTGGTCCAAGAGTCCAACCTCCCGTAGGAAAGCATCTGCTTCATGTGACCACTTCCTGGATGGCATTAGGGGTGGTCTCTCAAAAGAGGGATCACTGCACTGTAATTAGCTCTGAAATAGACTTCATCTCTTGTATGGATAACTTTTGTTGCAGGATCATGTGACATCCTGAGCCTTCACAGTCTGACAACCTTCAGCACACAAGATCATAAGTAATCATGAAGAGATCTGTTAACACAACCGTAAGGCTCTTCGCAGCAAAATATGGGTTAAACGGGGGCAATTAGAGACTTTTGAATAAGCAATAGTCATCAACGTCCCCTGCTGGTTTCCGTTTCATGTCCTTCAAAGACATGTTAGTGCAAGTACCAGATCCGCATGGCTGAACCAAGAGTACAAATAACCCAAGGAAATATTTCTACTGGACTCTGTGGGCCTCACGATTCATTACAAAATGGTTTTCACCCGTCTTTAGGACACATATACAAAGACCTAAACAGACCAAACAGCAGGTGTGTGTACGGGTGGGGGGGAGGGAGGGGAAAGGGAGGGAAGCATTGCAGTGTTGTCCTAATCCTTAGAGGGGGGAAAAGGGGGTTAGTCCTGGTCAGTGTATGAATAAAACTACAGGACTGTGTGAACAACCCGTGCTCAGCACAGCCCATGCTGAGTGGTTTTGGATAAGATTTTTCAAGATTTGCCTCAAAAAAAAAAAAAACAAAAACAAAAATTATAAAAAAATCCCCTAAATCACTGGAGCCTGACCATTTGAAACAAATTTCGTAGAAACCCATGCACCCAAGGTACAATGGCACTATGTGTGAAGTGAATCTGGCTGATGATTTCAGAGTAGTAGTCCAAAATGTGAATTGTTAACGGGCGATGCACGACAGACACCGAGTCAAATAGCTCTGCTGGCTGAGAAGCCAGCTGAGCGAATAAAGAGGTTGCTTTTTTGGGGAAACCACCTTTAGGTCACATGAAGCACATGGTCTCTCAGTGAAGGTTAAATAACATGACAAGCACAACAGACTATATAAATATCGTCTTAAAAGGCAGCCAAGTGGTTTTACATGGAGTGGTCTCTCAAAGAGGGACTGCTGTGAATACATTTATTTTCATGGTTTCTAATTTTGACAGTTTTTATATTCTGGACCTTTCACTGGACCTTATGATTCAGTCTTTTTGTTATAATCCCTATTTACACCATGTTAAAAAAATCTTTTTTGGCTGGGTTCTCACATTGGTGGTTTTGAAGCATCAGCGAATAGGCCAATATAAAATAAGTGAAATAAAATAAATTCACAGTATTGCAAACAGATACATGTACTTTCAGGGTTCTTTGTATATTCAAACACCAAAGTCACTTTTTCCATAACAGTACAAGAACCTCAAAAAAAATTTGGCTACCCTCTGCATGAATTATATATCCCCTGTATGCTGGAGACCACCTGTCATGAATGACAAGTATAATGTTGCCATGTTTACTCTTCCCTAACTTTGACATGATCATGTGTGTCATCTTGTCAAAATTCAGAAGTTCTGAACCTAAAACACATTGAAAAAATAATAACAACATATTGAAACTGAACACACAGGTATGTGTATACAGACAAATCCTAAAAGCTGACATTGGAGAGCTAATACAAATTTTCAACCTGACACATGTCTACATTTATCTTTGTTGGATGTTGGTCCAATAAAGACTGCTTTGTGGCACGAAAACTGTACATTTAAGAACAATCCTCTAGATAATCTCGTAGAATGGTGTTCAACGATTAAGATACACCATGAGAATATGTCAGCCTCAAAGTAATTTTTTGAGGTAAAATCCATAAATGGTTAATACGCCTACTTTTTCAGGTGTTTTCATATATATATTGAAAGAGGGCTTATAACAGAGTGGATTGGTTTTGACCAATACAGGTAATCAGCTACAGAGCATTTACAAATACTGCATGGGCTTTACATAACAGAGACTAACACTCTGTTCTTAAAGTTTGTTTGGCATATATATGTCAAAAAAAAAAAAAAAAAAATCTGACAGCTGAGTCAACATCTTTCATTTTGCACTCTCAACAGAAAGCACCCATTGACTTCATTAATTGTGTATATCATTCTTGCTGAATATAACAAGGCAATGCCCTTAAGACCCCTCGACCACCAGTGTCTTGACCCCCTGGTGGCCTTGAGAATAGGTCAAGGCCACTAAATATCAATCTCATCTGAGCCTTTTACGAGATGCTTCTACAGTGCAAGTTTCATGGTGGTAGGTCAATTTATTCAAAAGTTACAGCATTGCACAGGTGAACATGACCCCAATACCTCTCAGCTGATAAGACCACGGGGCAAAGACCACAAGCAGAGTATTTATGACAGTAGATCTGAAATCTAGTAATTTTCCAGGGAAAAATATTGCATGCTGACAGATTTGGGGTTAGGTGCCTCCCTATTGAGAACAATCACCTAGCAACTGCATCTAGGCAACTGCTCTGCATGTGACACCCACTCACACAGTCCGGGTACCATTTCCTTACAGTCTTCTCTATAAGTACTAAACCATTTTTCACGGCTTAACAAATTAAGGTTTAAATGAATTTTATCAAAGTCCTCTCTCTTGTTCTTTGATTTTGCAACCTGACAGAACATAGCAGTTATCTGGAACAAATAATGAAGCCTAGTTCGCAACCATCTCGCTTATGTCAATGTTTTCTTTGTGTCCAGACAGAGCAAGGGACAAAAAGCAAGATTTTAAAGTGAGAGAACAGACAAACAGGAGTTGAAAATAAATCCAATGCAAGAGAATGAGAGAAAGCAAGAAAGAGTGACTGAAATTGATGGAGAGAGAGAGAGAGAGAGAGAGAGAGAGAGAGAGAGAGAGAGAGAGAGAGAGAGAGAGAGAGAGAGAGAGAGAGAGAGAGAGAGAGAGAGAGAGAGAGAGAGAGAGAGAGAGAGAGAGAGAGAGAGAGAGAGAGAGAGAGAGAGAGAGAGAGAGAGAGAGAGAGAGAGCTTCTTCTTGTAGTCACAAAGGCCAAACCCCAACACTGCAGAAATTTCCCCTGCTTTCACACAACATGCATTGTCCATGTATACCACACATGTGTAAACCAAACAAAAGATTCTAAACCTGTGACTGGTCGATACGGCAGCAGATATTTCATCATGTATAGATTTATATGAATTTGCCTTGTAATCCTGCTCATGCAGGCACACACATGTATACTGTAGTACCTGCCATTTAACTCCTTCTGTGCACACCACCAGAAAAGTTGTGCTCCCTGAACTATTATAATGATTCCACATTCAAAGTTCTCCAAAATAAAATAATAAACAAATAAATATATAAAAAATCATTCAAGTATACTGATCTCCCTCTTATTAGGACAAGACCCCAAATGCACCAAAATTGTAGTCTTGTTGCCTCTCTCGAGGTGGAAAATATAGTGAAAACGCCATCTTTCTTGTACAGAGAACTCAGAAGTGGCCTTTCTGGAGGGGGCTGGCCTATCTTCAGAGGGGCCTTGTTAGAGGGTACTACTGTGCCAATATGCCTGTGTTTCCAGACAAATGTTGACTTGTCCTAGTCAACAGCTTTCTTAATTGAAATTTGGGTTCAAGCAAGCTGTTGAAACTTGCTGACTCGGCCCACTATTCAGCACTCAAAGAATTAAGACTGTTGCTTTTGCCTGTAAAAATGTGGTCTTGTACATGGTAGGTCGTTTCCAGTGTGAAGCAAATTTATTATTTTTCAACTGATTCAGTAGTCTTGAACTGGTGCACTTCAAAAGTCAATCTTTCATGACAGCTGGTCTTAACAACAAGTGTCACTAAAACTTCAGGGAGTTTGTTTCATATTCACCGTAAACCATTATCTCCTACATAGATGATCTAACTAATTCTTTTTAACCACTGTACAGTCCAGTTGAAGACCAAACAATCTGTTGGCAGGTCTGTTGTACATGTAGTTTTGAACAAACTGATTATCCTACATTGTCTGATTTTTTTTTTTTGTCTATTGTACCCTGTACCCTGTGTTTCCACACTATTCACTTTATGTTCACTGCCCCCCACTGAAGCAATATGTCATACACTTGCATATGGATTAATGTCAACACTTTTTTCCATCAGAATGTAGATTTTATCAAAGATCTAATTATACATAAATAAAAAAAAAAACATTTATTAGCACTTTTTCTTCACACTGTAGATTTTATCTCATATAATAAGTTATAGATACATACAGTAGCACCCCTTTACCAAGACTGCCCCACTGCCAGCAAAAAGTGGTCTTGCACTACAGTGGTCTCCACATACAAGTTAAGTTAATTGAGAAATAGGCTCCAGTATGATGCAGGAGTAGTCTTAAAAAAGATATGCAGCCTCGCACATGAGGTGATCTTTGGGCGGGGGGGGGGGGGTTCCACTGTATGAATATGAACTGCTGTGGCACGAAGTTTAACGTCACAATATCATTCAGAAACACACATCACATAAAGCGTGATACCATTCAGGGACAGATCGAATCAGCCACGTATGCAATTCGGTCGTATTTCAACCGTATCATCAGGTGTTTACATATCCCGTATTGCCATTTTGTAAAGAATGGGTAACACCTATTCTAAAAATAGACTGAATTTCAACTGTAATTATATTCCGCTGATTCCCTGGCAAATCCAGATTCTTACTCCCTTTTTAAAATGCCACAAATTTAAACTACCTTAGAGGGAGGATATACTGATCAAGAATTTTAAAAGACAAGTACTAGTTTGTTCAAAATACAGGACAATAATGGTATCTATTTGGAGTGCTTGAAGTTCGCTCCAGTCGCAGGTTTTATCAAAGATCATACTTAGACAGCATAAATCACAGGGAATGGTTAGTGAAGAGACAAGTGTACAAATACTGTTGCTACTTGGAAGTGAGAAGCATGAATGATAAATCATCCCTGGTGTCAAGCAACAAAGGCTCGAGTTTCTTTCTTAAGGATAGTGCAGCAAGAGCGCAGCTAAGGCAGAATGAGACCTGTCTTACAATATCAGGTCCTTTTAACCCTTTCAGTGCTATTAAAACAACATTGTGCTTGCTGGATTGATCTTAATGATAGCAGATTAAAATTCATTTAAAAAAACCTTTCACTCAAGTACCAGAATGCTTCTACTTCCGCTTTGAATTATGATGACACCAGATCCGAATTCCTCACAAAAAGACCTTTACTCCAAATTTTACACAAGCACTCATCCACCATTAATCTGAATTATGAAAATATGAAATTCAAATTTTTCATTAAAAGATCCTTTATTAACCCTTAAAGTGTTGATTTAAGACTGAGTCAACAGCTTTACTCGGGACACTTTGAACGCAGTGTCCCAAGGAAAGCTGTTGAATAAGACTACTTTTTGCTTTAGACTACGCTTGCTAGTATTTGAATGAAAGGAATCTTCATGAAGCATTTGAATCTTTTAACCATTATATGATTAACGGTAATGAGATAACAACTATAGTGGTGAGTAGCACTTTAAGGGTTGAAACACTGGTCAGCACATACATATACTTCAGATGTGAATTATGAAGATACCAGTTTCAAATTTCATGTAAAAAAGACCTTCCATTCAAACACCAGCATGCCCGAACTTCAAGGAAGTGTTGAATGATGCAGGTAAACAGCTAGCCTGGCTACACTTTGTACCCAAAGCACTAGAAGGATTATAGTTTTAGGAAAGAATCTGTCTTGACACAAAATACTGTAGTTCTAGAAATTTTTGCGCGTGTTTAATTTCGCGCAAACTCATTTTTTTCTGAAATTACAGAATTTTCGCGCATTTTAGTTTCGCGCAATCCAATGCCAAACAATGTAGTGAAATACAATGCAACTTACGCGCATTTTAATTTCGCGCTTTAGGTGGTAGCGCGAAATGCGCGAAATTTCTAGAACTACAGTATGCTGCATGTAGCATCTGCACATATCCATTTGGGACATCACTGAGTGCTCTAAATGAAGGAAAATGGCACAGCTAGCCCATGTATTGACTCTTTCAGTGCCAAATTTTGGACTATGTCAACAGCTTTTCTTGGTGTGCATTGGGTGCAATGCGCCTATGGCTCGCCGAGAAAAGCTGCTGACCTGGGATATTCTCTCTGGAACTAAAGGCATGCTGGTACTTGAATGGAAGTTTTTTTTTTGTTTTTTTGTTTTTTTTGTTTTTTGTTTTTAATGAGGAATAGGAATCTGGGATCCATATGATAATTCAGACTAGTTTGACTTCAGCAGATTGACTTAAGTTGTGCTTGGCACTGAAAGAGCTAAGAGACCCTCGAAGGTTGCCCTGGTGGCAGGGTGAAATCTCAACAGATGCAACACATGTGAGTCTCCTATGAAAGGAATAAAACCTGGCTCAAGGAACGGGGGGGGGGGGGGGGGGGGGAGGGGGGGATTGACAAAATCTTTAGGGGGTCAGCCAAAATTATCAACATTTTCAAATAATGTTGACTTTTGGTTAAATATTGATCAGCATTTTCAAAATTAGCTAAAAATGTATATTGATCTTGACCCGCTCCACCCTCTACGTACTAATGTGTTGATAAAAATGGCTGACAGCTTACATGAACTGTGATTTAGACTTTTTCATTTTTTGTGAACTGTGAATCTTTTTTTTTTTTTAATGAAATCTGGAAAAACCTTTCACTTTAGAAACTTGATTCAGGATTTTGATAAATTGTGGTCTGTGAAATCCAGATTTCCCATGAATTGCTAAATAACAAATTGTTTTTTTTTTCTGTGATTCATGAATGGGACCCACTTGCCCCCTGAAACTACCTGTCCTTTATATTGGTATCGACACTGAAAAGTGGCTTCCATTCAATACCTGATATTTACATTCAATCTAACTTTTAACATTGCAAGTATACGAGAGAGCCTGGTGTGTTATGAGACCATTACACATGTCCCACCCACATTCCAATAAGCCACGCCCACCTGGGTTTCCCGAACTTAACACTTGAACATGCTAGGGAAATCAGTTTGTGGTCGTTTCTCTTAATTCTATGTATTAAATTTCTAAATTTCGTGTAATTAAGCACAAAAATTAAGAGGGAAATGTAAATATAAGCAATGAGGGTCGCTTTTGCGTGTGTTATGACATAATGATGCGGGTGATTGAAGCTGGCATATGGTGAGGCGCACTGATGTGCACCACGCCCACAATATCAGCTACAATCATGCGTCATTATGCCGTAACACACAAAAACGGCCCTCATTTCTTCATTAACAATTGTTCTATACCCTTCCATAACACACCTTTCTTTCATTTTGAAATTATGTACACGTGCACCACAACAGAGTGTTGGTAAATTCACAAAGGTTTCTTTAACCCTGTTACCCTTAAGCTGCCTGGTGCTCAAATATTACCAGCTTCAGTGCTCTTGGCTAATTTTAACCGCAATGAAAAGCAATCTGACTGAGAATTGTCAAGATAGCATATGTGTCAAAGGTCAACAACTTCCCTTCCCTTTCCAATGTGAGGCTGTTGACAGTTTTAAGCTTATACTTAATTCAAGGGAAAAGTGTACATAAGGGATCTTGCAAAAACTGTAGTAACAGACAAGAAAAGTGGAGTCCATAGGTTTTACGTCCTTCAATTTTCAAAATATATTGACCACAACTTTTATGAAAACAATATATGAAAAAACAAATTCAAAGGGTATAAACAAATTCCTCACTACATTTATATCTGTGCATTTAACAAAAACCTGTATTTATGGGAACTGCATGTATGATGTCCCAGGAAGAGCAGAGTTCTATGACAATTGATTGAGCTTATGTCCACCAGATGGCAGCACTGGCCAGCCCTTACCGTGAACATGATCACTAAACCAACACAGATTTTCTGCTTTTGCACTTCAGAATATTACTCACTTTACCAACACGAACTTTCCGCTTTACAAATTAGTCTGATCCCTTATCCACTGGCTTTGCTCTTTCCCCCCTTTTATCACATTTCATGAAAATAAAGGTCAATTAAACTTTTCACTTGGAGGGCAAGCAGGAACTACCTGGCACGTCAGTAAAATAAATGGCAAAATACACATCCATGTCAGCCATAGACAACTGCAGTACACATGATAATGAATTCAACATTACACAGAAATGAAACATCAATTCTGTTAATAATTCCATTCATTACAGATGATTCCTTTTAGAGATGGACAAAGCTCATAAATATTGGAGCCAATGACTCAGGTCTTCATATGTAAATGATCAAAACAACAAAGCACAAGAAAAACGATCGTAGCATATATTCAATATGCTCTGTTTAATGTGTCACAGTGACAATTTTCTATTACAGCTTTTCAAACACAATAAAATGATCTGTAAATCAAATGAAACATTTATGCGATTCAATAAATTTACAACAAGCAAATGTTGATCTCCATTCTCGGCATCTTTTAATGCAAGCTCTGTGTTCTTTTGAAGTGTGGATGCCATATATAGTGTTTGCAGATTACTAAAGTCATTTGATCTTTCTGAAATTGGCATGTAGAAAAATGGTCATCTTAGTAGATTCCACAACAAAAAGTCGCGACCGCTTGTCCGTAAACATTTAAATCTTTACATATTACAGAGGGCTGTTACTCAATGTTTTACCAGGTTATCAGGCCATATTCCTGGTTTAACATAATATTTATAGAAATTCCTGACCTGTTGGCTGAGGTGTGGCTGAGTTGTGCTTCAATTTTGGAACTGGCTGGAAGCTTTTAGACACACAAGCCGGCTGAGCCAAAGGTTCAACTGAGCTTTGCCCATCTCTAATTCCTTGTACAGTGGTACCTGCTATTTAAGACTGCCCCCAGTGCCAGCCAAAAGTAGTAACATATGGCAGGTGGTCCTAAATTGCAGGTAAATACACAAAGAAATGAGAGTCCAGTGTCTTTAAAAGGCAGTCTTAAAAAACTAATGCTGTCTCTCATGAGAGGTGTCTTTAGAGCAGGTACCACTGTACCTGTTTTAATAACTTAGCCTCATCCATGAAAGATCCTTCATTTTTGTTTGATCAAATAACTGCAAAATATATTATTGTCCACTGTGTCATATATCCCATCATCTTCAAATTATTGTATTTCCCGTGCTGGTGAATACAATTTGCTAAAACATTCTATTTGTTTTGTCTTGGGCCTCCTAACTGCAGTACATTAAAGTCTGTAATTTGACTCTGTTTTACTTGATCCAAACATCGCAATCCAACATTTTAGGTACATTGGCAGATGCATTTTTTGGAAGTGGCACTTTTAATCACAAACATACATGTAACTATAGAGATGATTCAGCAAAGTGGTGTTACAGACAGACTGAACACACACCCGAGCTAGTTTAATAATGTAAATAGCAAGTTTTTCAAAAGCTAACTCTTGAGAGTAATGGACAACAAAATTAAAACACATTTTCAGACATAAGACAACTTCAATAACACATACCAGTCAACATTCCAGACTTCAAAATATTGAGATTTTTGTAAATTTGAAAAATCCAGGGGGGGGATTGGTATTTTAACAAAGAATACAACAGAAAATACTAAATTTTCATGGGGGAGATACTGCCAAAGTTGCACAATTTTGCACGTAAATAAATAAAAAAAAAAAAATGGGTGAAAAATGGGAGACTCCCACCTTATGGGGGGGGGGGGGGGCGGGGAGACTTGACAGGAATGATAACAGAAACTGAGCTGTCCCTAATGGCCCATCTGACAAAAGGATTGAGTCTTCTGGTTCTGCACACAATATGGCACGTATTTAAGATTATGGTACACATTTTAGCACCACATGACTCCAAATTTATATGATTAGCATGGTACCAACAAAAAAAGTGTATGGCCTAGACAAAAAGTGGAACCGTTTTGTTTGTTACACCTCAGGGAGGAATGTGTAATCATGATTGGTCAGTACGGTAGGTAACAGTTTTTCCTGCTACCAGCAGGTAACAGTTCTTCCTGCTACCTGCTGTGAAGGTACTGTCATCCCGGCGCTGTGTATTTTTGTTTTTTGTTTTTTTTTCATACGTCATTATTACATGTCTACTTGTTATGTGCCTCTGGCTGGTTTTTGTTTACAATTAAACTTTACTATTTATAAAAGTTTTGATGACTTTGTTGATTTATTATTCTTCAGTATAATAAAACAAATGGTGTCCTTGGTCTTCGGTGACAGGAAGAATTGTAAACCTTCCGGATGGACTCGCAACCCTCAGCCCCACTTCCGGTTGACAGTCCATCCTTCAAGTTCACAATTCTTCCTGTCACCTGTACCCAAGGGCACCATTTGTATACTACACACAATAGCACTTTTTTTTTTTTTTCTTTTTTTTTTTTTGTCATAAATGCTTCTTCAGATGGTCAGTCTGCCACATTATTGCACATAGATCACAACTGTAGAACTCTGTTCAATATGTACATCTTAAACTGAAACTCAGGGTGGCTCATGTGTGAGTGACATTTTCTATGTCATAACGTGGGTCTCCCAGACCACCTACATCAATGTATACAGCTAACTAATCATGTATTAGTTGAATAAAGCATTCTGAATCTGAATCTACAGATCCTAGTACAGTGGCCCCCTCTTATAAGGCCCCTCTCACCAGAGGCCACCCCTCTTTAAGGACCAGCATTCCTGTGCAGAAAGTATGGTATATCCATTATGTTCTCCCCCTCAAGAGAGGCCACCCCTCTTGTAAGGCCACTTTTTGGCAGCACTTGGGGTACCCTAGCCTTATGACACATCTAGATATAGACACATGGACATTTTGGTGTGTTGAAACAAGGACTTGAATATACACACAGCAACACAAGTTTGTATAAATTATATACACTGCAAACTGCAGCTCATTTTCCATACATAATTCTGTTGGTGTTTCCATTGCTGATTGTTCTAACTCACTTGTTCATAAATCCTTTTGGGAAAATCAATATTTTTGGTTGCTCATTGCACAAATATTTTAAAGTTTTACTTGCCCTAATTAACTTTTCACTTGTCCTGTTCTTCAAGAGGTGAAAAGGGAAGCATTGAATAATTGTAATACAATTTAATATTTGTACTAGTGTATTTTAAAAATTTAATAAATGACAAATTTACTCTGACACTTAAAACAAAAGTATACAAAGCCAATTCTTCTCATACCCTCTGAAGAAAGATGGTACTGTATTAATGATACATCAGAACTGAAAAGTAAACAAACTCCAGTTCACTGCTCAAAAAAAAAATAATAATAAGCTGTACCTTCCCACCAAATGTGATTAGAAGGAAATTATTGTGCAAAATCATCCAGTTCTTTGCCATTTTCACTATGGTCCAGTACATGAACATATTTCCCGCTGAACTGTAACATGTTAAAAATATACTGGTAGTCTCTGAAGAGCTCAAGACGGGCAAAACTGGTCAGACTCCTTTATACCAAAGCCTACTATTGTTTTCATGTAAAACACGACACAGCACCACAGATGGGCATCTTCGCCATTGTGGCCCTTGTTTAGTTTTTACACTATATTAAAAATATACTTCCGATTTCTCCTCACAAACCTTAATTGCACAAAATTCACAGGACTTTCTTTAAAATACAGAGTAGTTATATCCATGCAACCAATTCAGGGTCTGGTAGGTAATATGAAACTCCCAAACATTATGTTTGGGGGCCAATTTTGGAAATGAAATTCTATAAGAATTATAGATCATTATACAGTACCTTTACAATGTTTCTCTTTTAAATTAAGAGTACATATGTATTTCAGAAGATAAAAGACACAATCTGAGCCATCGCTTGCAATAGATTTAAAGTACATGTATAAATGATCTCTCATTTTTTTTTTTTTTTTGGCTTCACAAAATGCTACACAAGAAGCCCAGCAGATGGCACCACCAGCTTATACCAATGCACGCAATCTAATTTCTGCATGGTCTGCTGCAGTAACTTTATTAATGTTGATTCATGTCATCTTATGTGGAAACCTTTTCTTCCTGAACGCTCCAAAGACTGAGTCAACAGCTTTTTTCAGCGTGTGCTGAAGAAAAATGTTGATTGAGGATTAATTTACAGTGACAAAATGGAAGCACAGTACAGATGACATCAGACGCTTGCTGGTAGTTTTTTAAATAAAAATTTGCATGCTAACACACTTACATAGGTTCTTAATGGTCGACGCCTATAATGATAGGACACAATCAGACCAACACTCGGGTAAAAAAAATATCGCTAGTTAACAAAAATAATTCATTTTCTCAAAATCGTGGAGTGCTTCTGTTTGGGAGCGTGTGACAAACAGACGAAACACTAGGAGGGCACTAATAAGATACTTACCCACAGAGTGTCTGCTCATCTGCTCACTGTGAGCTTCAATGGGGTAAATCAATGCAGGCCAAATTTCCCCCATCCACCTGAACTTGGGCATCAAAGAGTCCAGTCATCACAGAATGTGTAAAGTCTGTGCAGGACTCCACATCATCCATCATGCATCATCCTTATACGGCAGTGGACAGCAGCCCATTTAAATGTCACAACGTAAGTATAGACACAAACAGGTCCGTTACATGATGTTGCGGCATTCTCTGCAGCATCACGTCAGCCAATATTGATATCATCCATTAGTTTTTTTCAGGTAGCAGACACCAGCCTTCTTATATGTCATAAAACAACATTTGCCAAATGACTATGTTGCGGAGTGCTTCACCTTTGTGAATATTCAAAACATGTACTTTTCTCTTTTTGCATGCACATGTGGGCCACAACCAGATAATTTACTTAAAATTATTATCACATCCTGATCATTTTCTCCAGTGCTTGGCATATTGCACTTTGAATTATCGCAGACATAGCTGTATGTACTTCACAAATCTCTAAATAGTGTAAATATTTACTTGTTTGATAATAAATAATATAAATTCTAGTAGTCATACTTGTCTCTGTGGAATTGTAACTGTCTTAAAATCATCTGCAACCACAACTTTTCCTGTCTTGAAGACCTGCTCTGCCTGAATCTGAAGCTTTCTCACAGTGTTGCCATCCTGAAAAGATAGACCAAAACTTATATTTTATCATCTCATTTTAGCAACCGGCACCTGTCCTTATTTCCCCTCAGAAACCAGGCAAAACCAGCAGGTGGTCACATGTTGCCAGCTTCACTCTTTTAGTGATGAAAAGCTGTGTGGATAAAATTTGTAGATGAATCTTATCAAGATAGCACATCCACAGCTTTCCTTTATGTAGCTTGTGTGCATTAGCACTCAACCCATACCAGGATTTTGACTCAGCCTTAAAAATCAATCTAAATTTAGGAAGGACAGGGCATGTTCCCCTTCCATTTCTATGGCAAAAAGAAAGCTTTTACTGAACTGCAGATTGCCCATGGCTTTCCAGAAAACTTAGAAAACAGAATCCCACGTTTACCAATCTCCTCATCGGAAAGATTATTGGGCCTTATTGAACTTTAGGTGACCCAAGCCTCTATATCTAAATTCCCATTACGATGTCTGTATTCCTGCCTGAAGCGTTTGCCAATCTCCTCATCGGCAAGATTATTGGGCCTTATTGAACTTTAGGTGACCCAAGCCTCTATATCTAAATTCCCATTACGATTTCTGTATTCCTGCCTGAAGCAAAGATTATTAAACCACAGGCAGTATGGTAACATTCTTATACGTTTTTCTGGTAGACTAGATGTTTGCGCCGCAGGCATTGTGTCACTAAAATATAAAAAACTCTATTTTATTCCGCTAAAGCACCGATGGAATTGATTATTGACTCCGCCATTTGCATATGCACCAAACAACTTTTGACGTTGATATTACCCACAATGCAACACCACAACTTGATTTTAACCAATCAAGGTACATCTACTAGATTAGCCATGTGTGCGTGTTTACCTTCAAGATCCTGGTGCACGTGATGCCCTGGGATATTCCCAGGGAGGGTATCAGTGTTCATTTTTTCTTGTAAATTTTTTCTTCGAAATAGTTAAGCAATACCTTTATTATTCATAATCACATTTTAAATTATACGATATGGTCCCGAATAGCACTTGCGGCATCCATCTCAGATCATTGGCAGCAACTCTGATGCTTAATTTATATGATAGGACAGGTTGGAAGTCACATCAATAAGTAATTTGTGTTGCTAATGATTATTTAAAACACATCCGGAACTTTCGTGAACTTTGAACCATTATTAGTCCTATAGGGGATCTGGTCCCCTATAGTTCAATAAGGCCAATTATGAGTACCACAGTCCCCACAAAGGTGGCCCTAGCTACTGCACCACATTTATTATCCTAAAATATCATACCTTATGCATTGGCAACAAACAATAACTGCACGTTAGCTCAGAATATTTTAACACGCATCTTTTAGTTTTCAGTTTCAAGGCAATAAAAACAGCCTACCTCTGGAATTAGAGATTTCTAATTTTACTTTTCTTATTGTCACACTACATGTATATCATGACAAAACGGTACCAAAAAAATGACACATACAACAGTGTCTCACCACTACCAATGTAAACCAGTGGCTTCTCTCACCACTACCAATGTAAACCAGTGGCTTCTCTTCTGAGAGTAGCTCAATTTTGTGATATCTTGGCAGTTAATTTTTCAAGTAAATGTAATGTCTCACTTTTGTCAAAAGTTGACACTTTAGTGAAGCATGTAACAAAGTATTTTTTAAACAAACTTTATCCTGGAGATTCATTTTCTTCCATTTGATGTGCTTACTTCAGGGGCAGGTTCATTTGGTCCATCTGTATCATAATATTCAGATTTTGCCTGTGATGATGATCCAGTAGAAACTTCTTCCTCAACACTGGGAGACACTTCACTGATTGGCCGATATCTCTGGCTGAAGTGAGTCAGGATAAGCATTTTCGCCCGAGATTCCACGGCAAACTCAGCAGCCATGCCTGTAGAAATTGACGACAGGACGTCAAAACATGCATAACTCATGAATTGCATAAAATTTGCTATTTTTGTACACTTTTCTCCAAACACTACAGCTCATGCATGGATATTTTTCCCAAGGTTGTCATATATATTTTGTATGATCACCTGATGATACTCAGATACCGACTCAAAATTACACCAGGGACCCTACCAACTATATACATATATATATATATATATATACATATGAAGTTTGCAGCATTTTTTAATTATTCTTTGATGATTAACTTTTGACCTCTGCTGGTATACCATCAGCAAATCACTATCCTCATAGTCTTCCTAATAAGTATACTTCAATGTGCATATATACAACTTTTTTGAAATTTCAACAAGCTAAAGAGCAAACACACATCAATTTAAGGGGCAGTCAACACAAATCCAGTGTCACAAACGTGTAACTATTGTTGAGGCAGCAGGACCTGCTATTGCAGTCCTTTAACTCTATCTGTGCTAATCACAAAAACGATGCCCTGATTTCAAATTCGTATTTCTTGATAAAAGACCTTTCATTCAGGTACCTGCATGCCAACATTTTCACTGAGAAAAGGTAAGGTCCAGGTTGACAGCTGTTCTCAGCATTACAAGGAAAACTGTCGACTCAGTCAAAATTTCATGAGCAGCTGTTCAAATTGACACGCAAACTATGACATGAAAATTGGTGCTTTGAAATGTCAAGGAAATTCAGTTTTCCCTTTTAAATCTTTCACTTTTCCTGTCTCCAGAACTGTAGTCCCTCTCTTGAGAGACCACCCCTTGGGCCACTAGAAAGGTGGTATTTTAAGACAGGTGGTCTCTCTTTAGAGGTACAAAAACATTGACAGAATAGGATTTGGGGTTTTACAAAGAAGTCCGTCATTGGTGGGGTCTTCCAAGACAGATGCCACTGTAGCCACTGTTTAGAGGGACAACTCCAATGAGACCACCTGCCTTGATGGATCACCTCTTTAGTTACTTTGCTATGTACTACTTGTGTTAAACACAGAGACCGCTTGTCTTAAAGAGGAGACAATTTGGTCTGGGCTAAGGGTGGTCTTTCAAGATAGATTTCACTGTATACAAATAGATACAATGAACATGTACATGTATTGTCCATGTACATTTCCTTGCATCGGCATCGTCAGCAACATTCATGAGCGATGTGGCAACCACATAATGCACTCAATCAGGTCCAAGTATGCATGTTTACTGAGGTGGTGATCAAACTTACAAGGTGTTGAATGTCCTTTCTCCAGAGCATTATCTTTCATTTCATTCTCCAGAGTAGCTTCATGTACGATCGCATCAGCATTCAGCGCATGTGGTACAAGTTGTAAAGATTCCTGTGTATCTCCTAAAATCACGATCTTGCGACCCGGACGGTCTGGACCAACTACATCTTCAGGTTGTATCTGTGTAACCATCCGTTAAAGCAAACTGGTAGAAACATTGTAACTGTGACCCAAAATTTTAAGAGACTATGCAAATCCTATGGCATTTTTGCAAGATTAGGGACAAAAAGGGTGGGTGGGTGGGTTTCAGGCCTTCCCTTGTCCTTTAAAACACCACCCTAATGACCAACACAAAGAAAGTTCATTCCCTGAAGTGACCCTAAGAAATTACAAATGTAGGTGAAGGTCATCCATATTATGCACTGTCAAACTTATTTGTATGCTACACATATCGCCAGCCTTATTCTTTCTCGATACAATAAATTTAGTGTCCTTAAATAAAGTGCATAATAAAACACCTTAAAAAATACCGGGGGTAGGTCAAGATCACCAAAATCAAACAAAGTTGATCACCGACCGAACAAATACTTAGAGTGAATTTTTGAGTTCCATCTTGATTTACGATCACAATAATCTTTGCACGGTTCATACAGCTTGGCAGCCTTCAAATTCAATGACTTTTCCAAAGACTTTCCATGACCTTTTTACCAAAATTCAAGGACTTTCCAACTTGATGGATTTTTCTTTTTTGTGTGTCTTGCGGTCTATTTTTTCAGGTTTCTCGTGTGGGAGGAGAAGTGATCCAGCTAACCTAACTTTTGGAGGAAGGTGTATTAGTGGACATTTAAAATTAAAGCACATTTTAAGAACTGTATTGCAAAAACATTGATTTTCAAGGTTTTCAAGGCCTTGAAAAAGCATGTAGCAAATTCAAGTACTTTCAAGGATTCCAAGGACTTGTATGAACCCTGTCTTTGATACATATGATATTAGCTCAAACTAATCCCATCTGTGGTACCAGCATAGCCCTTCACATCACTTTTGTCTGTAGAATTATGTTTCTGTAATGGTATATGGATAAATAAAGACATTAAGATGTAATGACCATAACAGAGAAATCATTTCCTGAAATGCATTTCCTTTGCGGCCTTGAGAAGGTAGGTCAAGGACATCTATATTACATAACATCAAACTTTCACATATTACATTCAGTACTGTTAGCCTTATTTTGTTTTTGTAAAATATTGATTTTAGTGTGTTTTCAACACATTTTGGTCCATGCCTTCCACAAAACTGTTGGTGGCACCATCCAATTTTGACAAGTTTTCATCAATTTGCTCCACCAATATTCCAACAAATTTCCATAATGATTCACATATGTTGCATGTGTCCCCCCACCCTCACCCCCCCAAAAAAATGGACAGGCGAATGGATGGACACACATGATGAATCGTATAAACTTTGCAAACTTAGGTCAATACAGCTAAAAACGAAGATTTTCTGTTTAATAGATTAATATGTAAACAGCTCTTCATGTGTGAAATAACATGTTCACACAGTTGTGTTTGGCAACTTTTCTCAACAAATTTCAGGCCTGGCATGATGGCCCCAAACACTCTTGAAATACATGTAGTGCAAACATTAAGACACTGGTATATCTCTTGTCTCTCCTGTTCTAGTAAAGGATACAGTTTCTCCTGATGGGGATATAATGGGGTGACCTTTCTTCAACTGTGCATAGAGGGGACCTGGAGGAACACCTTTAGCTTTCAGCAGTGCCGCATCAAGTCTGCAAGGTTTCAAAAAGGTTAATTCTACCTGTTGACAAAATAATAAGTGCAATATGCAGATCAGGAAATTTTACAATTGAATCTACGTCTACATGACACAAATAAAAAAAAATGGTCTCTTCTGTGTACTTAACAGCAGAATTACAAACTTGAATATAAATTATTATCATTTTCAAAAATTATTATATTCCATGTACAAATCAAAGCATACATGTATATGTTTGTACCTACAAAATTATCATGGACAGCCCAAGCCATTTGGGCCAAGCCGTGATAGAGTTTCAAAGTAGATGAACCAATATGAAATATGAACAAAATGTATGATCAATTTAGCATGCGTGTCATTCAGTGGGCCATTAAAACAGTTGATGTAACATCTTTGCTCCTTTGAGCACAACTCCAAATTTCTTACAATAGAACAGTTAAAGTCTAATCGAGAAATTCGTCAAACATTCTGGCCTTGACAGCTAGTCATGTTTCAATGTGACAGAAAAAATCACTGAAATTACCAATAAATGTGTCTGAAAACTGATTCAACTCACTTTCCTACTGTTGGTTTTTCCTGCACAATAAATGCAAATGATGGAACTGCATGTTGCAATCTCCTGCCAGTGACAGTCACGCCTGTATCCTCAAACCTGAAAGGACAAAAATGTCTACACAGTGCCCTCTTAATTTTACTTGCCACAATAAAACAATGGCCCAAGATTTACAGAAATAAACAGCAGCCAAAAATGGTTACAGCACTCATCCCCTGTAACTATAGCTGCCTCCACCCCCATGAGAAGCCATCAACTCTACTGAGGCCACTTCTCCATGCAGCATGTATGCTATTTTCATTTCATATTCCGCTCAAGAGAGAACACCCTTCTTACATTGTATAAGACCACTTTTAGTGGCCTTATGAGAAGGGGACCAAATATATACCACGAGAGTACAGTGTACACTAGTTTTAGAACATTGTTAACTGGCTGCTGAGTCAATACATTTCCTTGGTGTCCTTTGGGTACCATGCACCCAGACTATGGTGACAAAAGCTGTGGACTGATTACCAACATCCTTCTTGATGGAAATTTAAGCAGGCAACATTTATGATACTGCACCTTTCCTCTTCATTTTTCAACCCTTTCCCCCTTAAAAACAAACAAAAATCAATTCCATGTAATATTAATGAAAAACCATTTGACATGCCCCAGGTCAACAGCTTTACTTGGAATGGGTTGGGCACTAATTTCCCAACCCATTCCAAGTAAAGCTGTTGACTCAGTCTCAATTCATGGGGAAATGGTTTATCCAGAAAAGTTGCATGCTGGTATTTGTATTTGGCATGAGGTCTCTCAGGGTTAAAACCCTTCATATGCAATGAAAAAAAAAAAATACATGACCACTAACTATTTCTTCTGCAGTTGCATTCAGATGATAGTGAAAAAAAAACACTGTTAGCTGGAATCTGTGAACGCAAGCAGTCTGTCATCAATGGAGAGTCAGAAAAGGAATAAAAATATCACAATTTTCAGGAAAAATCTGCACTTGTGCTTCAAAACAAAATAAATTATGATACAGACTCAATGGTTGGTTATTGATGCCCAAAATTAATACATGTAACTACATGTTATATATATTTTTTTTCAATATGGTCTGAAATTAACCCTTGATTCCACAATAAGGAAAAGTATGGACTCTGTTTACTCACACGTGCCAAACCCCATCCTTGTCTGCAGAGATGCTGCGCCCAACTCGCTCATTGGGATGAAGAGGTCCACTTGCCACATGGTCTACCTGCCACTCCTGTGGACAACACCAGCATTAACAAAATCAGGTGCATATTTCTGTGACAGCTGAGTGCCATCAGACTCGGAGGTACATGTCAGTGAAATTACATGTCAAATTCAAAGTTTTTCATGTCTAAGCAGATTTCAAATAGTGCACAACTATCACACATGATACCCATCCACTTTACTAACCTTTCAAATTTATCAGAGTTTCAGGGTTTTCCCAAGACAATTTTGAAAGAAGTGAGGAAATTCCGGGATCCCATTTTAGCACAGATTGTCGAATTAGAGCCTTAGCTCCCTGATTCATCATAAGGCAAAGACCAATTTTAAACCAAAATTTCTGACGTGAAACTCTAGAATTCTAAGGCTATCAGGATCTGGAGAAAAAAACTTGTATGGATGTCCAGTGAACACATTCCTTCAAGACAGCTGGCTTTTCCAGTGTGGTACCAGCACTTGACCAAAAATCCTACTCATAGTATGGGAGAACTCAATGAGGCTATTTCATGTTAATACGACCCAATTTTGGCATTTTTACAATTACTTAGGATTAAATGACCACAAGTTGAGCTCAAATACTGCTAAGAAATAAAATCTTGCTTTTCAATAAATCGACCTTTCCACAAGCAACATATCCACCAAGTTTCAGCTTAATCTGAGTGACGGTTCTGGAGAAGAAGTCGAAAAAAGCAAAAACACACAAATAATAATAAAAAATTAGAAAAAAAAATTGCAGTGCCACCTGGTGAACAAATTTAAAACAAGGAGTCCCTAGGAGCGTTCCTGTGTGATATCAAGGCAACTGGGTGAGTGGTTTCGGAGATGAAGATTTTTTAAGATTTACAAAAAAAAAAAAAAAAAAAAATTCCCCAAAAAATCCAAAAATCACTGAGCATGACCATTTGAACTAACTTGGTAGAGACCCACCCAAGGCACATCCCCACCAAGTTTGAAGGGAATCTGGCTGACAGTTTTGGAGAAGAAATCGAAAATGTGAATTGCAGACACTCGACGGACGATGGATGGACAGAAGACGGACCCTCAAAAAAACTCAGCTGACTGACAGGTCAGCTGAGCTAAAAATGGATCGGGCCACTTCGTCAGTGTGGGTTGCATACTCAAGCAGGCGAGCACATGCTTGACCAGGGTTCTATGTGATTTTTATCTAGCAAAAGTTATCATCGTTCATTTTACAGAATTTACTGTGATAAAACATGGTGCAATTAGAAATGAGAATTATACTGTAATAATAACATTTCTGTGGATCTCTACTTATCTGCCTAAGTTAGGCTAGGTTTTGTATGCACAAAAAAAAAAAGCAATGACCTCGTGGATCAACGATCTCCAAGACATTAAAAAGATTGTTCAGGATGTTTCCGGAGAGCTTGGACAACCTTCGTTGTGCATTCGGATTTGAAGCACTTCAAGATGAATGATGCAAATGATCATGAGTGGGAGCAATGAAGTTCCCATCACAAGTAAATTTCTGCTGATCATAATGAAGTTTACCTCAAAAAGCAATCCATAATATCCTGGCATATATAGAAAGAAAGATATTTGGTGGTTGAAATCCTGTGAGGTCTGCAATGAATAGGCCCCATACATGCAGAGTTCACTGACATTGTAAATTTAAATGGAAAGATCGGATGCTCATGAGAATTTGAAGCAAGGAGGAATAAATACTGATTGATCAAATTAAATACTTGTTATGAATAAGGAAATTAAATGTAGAAAGACATCCTTCATTCTTTGCACGCAATAAATTTAACAAGAATCATGTAAATTTTATAACAATGGTGAGTTGCGTGCATGTATTTTGTTGGCTGACTTGTGGGATGGACGGTAGGTGTACTTGTAGTGGCCAGATATGGCTCACGTTTGTGTTATGTGGTAATAGGTAAAACCCAGGACATCCAAACTTTCAGATGCTTAGTTATCTGCAGTATTATTTAATTGTTGTTGCAAGGGCTTAGCATTTGTATGCGTATTATGAGGAAAAAGGAAAAACAAGAGGGCTGTGTGAACAGCCCATGCTCAGCTGATCTTGACATTCATAACACTTGTAGCCCTAGGAACTTGGGAAAGGATCAAGGTCACCCATGTTCTGAGTAAGTCTTACCTTTATACAAGAACACTAACATGTGCAACATCAGGTTCAAGTAGTTCTCAAATTATAATGAAGAGTAAAATTCATGTTTGTTGCACTGTGACCCCAGAAACGAAGTCAAGGTCATTCATGTCCTGTCTAAGCATGACCTTCACACAGAAACATTAACATGTGCAGCATCACAGTACTAACTCAAAACAGATCTCAAGTCATCAAGTAAATAGTAAATTCCATGTCAGTTGTCCTGTGAATTAGCATTAGAATGCCCATTGACTTACATAGTAATCAATAGGAAAGCTCCACTGACCCATAAGTACCCAAATTGAAAATCCTTAAAAATCAGGAATCCAAAGCAGTGCCACTTAGTAAACAACTTTGTTTGGCCCTTCCACAAGAACATATCCATCACATTTCAGCTTAATCTGAGTGACGGTTCTGAGAACAAGTGAAAAATAGCAAAACCATACAAAAAAAATCATAAAATAATTAGAAAAAAATTGCAGCGGCACCTGGTGAACAAATTGGGAACTAGGTGTCCCTGGGGGTGTCTATTTATGATATCAAAGCAATTGGGTGAGCGGTTGCCCCCCAGAAAGGAACAAAAAAATTCATTAAAAATCCAAAAATCAACTTCAAGCGTAACCATTTGGACAAACTTGTTAGAGATCCACCCAAGGCACATCCCCACCAAGTTTGAAGTAAATCTGGCCCACATTATTTAAGTTATAACCATAACAAGAAATTCCCATGTTAAACTTTCCCATTAAACCTTGTGTTAAGATTCTTGGAAAAAAAAAATCATAAACAAAATCCAAAAATCACTGGAGCATGACCATTTGTACAACCTCGTAGAAACCTACCCAAGGTACATTGCCACCAAGTTTGAAGTTAATCTGTATGACGGTTTTAGAGAAGAAGTCGAAAATGTGAATTAGCATTAGAATGCTCATTGACTTCTATAGTAATCAATAGGAAACGTGCATTGACCGATAAGTACCCGAATTTACAAAAAAAAATCGTTAAAAATCAAGAATCTGCAGTATTCCCACATAGTGAACAACTTTGTTTGACCCTTCCACAAGGAACATAGCCACCATGTTTCAGCTTAATCTGAGTGACGGTTCTGGAGAATAAGTCGAAAATAGCTACGACACACAAAAATTCATAAAAAAATTGCAGCACCACCTGGTGAACAAATTAAGCACTAGGAGTACCAGGGAGTGTTCCTGTGTGATATGAAAGCAATTGGGTAAGCATTTTCGGAGAAAAAGATTTTTTAAGATTTGTCAAAAAAACCCAAAAAAATCATTAAAAATAAAAAAAATCACTGGACCGTGACCATTTGAACAAACCTAGCAGAAACCCACCCAAGGTACATTGCCACCAAGTTTGAAGTTAATCATGATGACGGTTTTTGGAGAAGAAGTCGAAAATGTGAATTAGCATTAGAATGCTCATTCACTTCCATAGTAATCAATAGGAAAGCTGCATTGACTGATAAGTACCCGATTTTAAAAAGTTGTTAAAAATGAGGAATCCACAGCATTCCCACATAGTGCACAACTTTGTTTGACCCTTCTACAAGGAACAAATCCACCATGTTTCAGCTTAATCTGAGAGACGGTTCTGGAGAAGAAGTCAAAAATAGCTATAACACACAAATTCATAAAAAAATAGAAAAAATTGCAGCACCACCTGGTGCACAAATTAAGAACTAGGAGTACCAGAGAGGGTTCCTGTGTGATATCAAAGGAATTGGGTGAGCGGTTTCGAGGAAGATTTTTTAAGACTTCACCCAAAAATGAACAAAAAAATTCATAAAAAAATCCAAAAATCACTGGACCATGAGCATTTGAACAAACTTGGTAGAGACCCACCCAAGGCACATCCCCACAAAGTTTGAAGTGGATCTGGCACACGGTTTTTGAGAAGTTGAAAATGTGAATCGTGAACGGACGGACGGATGACGGATGGCCTACCCTCCTAAAAGCTCAGGTGACTTATCAGCTGAGCTAAAAAAGGATTGGTGTAAAATTTGAAAAAAAAAAAATATACACACACACACACCCACTCTGTGTACCCAGTCGTGAAACCTGCAACAAAAATATTTTCAAGGGTGGCCTTATCTTCAATTTTTTTCACAAGCCAAGCTTTCATTCAAGAACTAATATGTCTAGTGTAAAATGCAGTGGTTTTTCCATTGGCTGACAGGTCATGCAGCACCTGCTGTTGTCTGATTGCAGTAGCTGCAGCATGACTTGCCATATAAAACTACTGATCAAGGCCCACAGTAGCTTTCTAAAAGGCCCCTCTGCTGAAGGCCACACCCACTGGAGAGGCCATTTCTATGTGCAGAAGTTATGGCATTTTTATTATATCCCCCCCCCCCCCCCCAAAGATGCCACTGCGATAAGGTCACAACTCTGGAGAATTTGGAATGGCCTGATGACAGAGGGACAACTGTGCCATTATAGTGGTCTCCTTCTTATAACGCCTTCTCAATAAAGACCACCCTTTTCAAAAGATAATCACATCTACGCAGAAAGGATGGGAATTCCATGATGTGGTCTCCCTCTATAGAGACCACTGTGACCCCTTTTGTAAGGCCACTTTTTGGCTGCCTTTGAGGTGGCCTTACAAGGGGGGGGGGGGGCACTGTACAGTATTATGCAGCGAACAAGTTCAATGAATGAACAGTTATCAATGTTCTGTGTCGTACACATACCTGCCAGTTTTCTGAATACTGTTCTGAACAGGGCAGAAGCTCGTGAACAATGAAGTCGAATCCCAGCTGGGACCGCGATAGTTGCAGACTTGTACGCACAAACTTTCGAAGCCCTTCCGGACCAAAGATCTCAATTGGCTCCTTCTGGTCTGAACTGAAGTTCTGGCTAATGGTACACAGAAGGCCTGGCAAGCCAAAGACCTGGAAATACATGTACACAAGGTGCTTCTACCAGGTCTACTGTATCTTAATGTATGCACAGTAAAGATTACCATATCTTTAGTGTACAGGCATAATAATTCTTATAATCCTTCTATCCACGACAAGTAATCTCTCTTGGAACAAGACTCACAGCTTTTTTTCTCATTTAATCCAAAGGCCAAGTACTGTGATATTTCACCTGTTCCTCACTTCAGTCACTTATCTCAATTTCTGTTGTCCCTGTGACACCTCCCTTGGGTAAGTGGTTGTACCACATCAGGACATGTGATTGTACAAGTGACAATTAAATACGTGGTATAAAAGGATAATCTATCATGAGCAGTGTTTTTAGGCAAAACAAAATCATTCTTGGTGACAGAAGCCCTAAGCTGCTTGCAGCAATTAATTTACACCATCATGCACGGTTGAGTTCTGACTGTAAACACATGCAAATTACTGTTTGTAAATACCCCATAATATTTCATTGACAAACCATACATATCTTATTATGGTAAAAGAACAACAAGGAAAAAGCACTTTAAAGTAGAAAAAGGGCCCTTTTATGTTGAAAAAGTTTAATTTCACCCGCGTGTGCATGAATATTTAACCAAAAGCTAAGCGAGCAGCCACTCAATCTGTGCATCACCAGTGCCAGTAATGATGTCATTCTAGTGATTTGCTGCTTACAAGAAACCATGCCTGTAAATTGTCTTTGTATTTTCACCTGATAGATATTTATTATGGGTTATGCACTTTGAGGACTCTAAATAAATGCAACTGTTTTTGAAGAAAACCAGCTTCAGAGCTTGATAAAGTACCACTTACTTATGCAAAGACAGCTAAAGTGTATGCTGTAGTTCCAGAAATTTTCACACTCGATTTAATTTCATGCTTTTTGCACTACCACCCAAAGCACTAAATAAAAATGTACGAAAATAAGTTTCATTGTATTTCACTACATTGTATGGCATTGGATTGCATGAAGTTAAAATGTGCGAAAATACTGTAATTTAACAAAAATTGACATGACACGAAATTAAACACACAAAAATTCCTAGAACTACCGTACTTTTGGGTTTGTATGATCATGAACTTTAGATACATGCAAAGATCAATCATTGTCCTTGCCTAATTATTAAATAAACAGGATTATAATGAAATGGTCGGGGTGCATGCTGTTTTCCTTTATTTCTTCTGTCAAACAAATAATAAAACTGTAAAAACGGTTTTGTTTGACTCCTAACAAAATTATCCCAAAATGTTATATTTTTTTGATATCTTGTTTATTTTAGTAAATTTAGCCTTGGAAAGTTGAAAAAATCCAACTACTCATGTTTTTCTTCGACGCGGTAGATTTTTCAACTTTGTACAGTGACATTCAAACACTAAACAAGATATCAAAAAAAATATGGCAACCTTTTTGGAAAATATTGTTAGGAATCAAACCAAACCAATTTCAGTTTTGCCATTTGTTTTGAAAGAGAAATAAACATAAACAGCATAATTTACAGGCCGTTTCATTATCACTGTGTTTGTTTGACAATTAGGCCTGGACAGGTATTGGTCTTTGCACCAATCTGTAGTTCATGACCATACCTACCCAAAAATATATGCTTTAGCTGCCATTGCATAAAAAAGTAGTACCGTAGGGGCTGTACAGTTGGTTTTCTTCAAAAAGGGTTGCATGTATTTAGAGTCCTTAGGTAAATTTGCTGTGTCATATTTTTCTTTCACAGAATACTGGGCAGGTGGGAGCATTTTATATTATTTTTTATTCCTTACAGCACCAAAAATGGGGCTATTTTCTAACAAATTATCAAGTGGACAAAACATTTGGTTTGACTTGATGTTACAAAATTGAAACTGTTAGTCAAAAATGTAGGGGTGGGCATTGACGAGAAATAGAAAATGCATTTTCTAGAGCCTTTAAATGTATTCATGCTGTTAATGTCAAGTTAAAGCATTCAAAACCAAGGAAACTGACACCGATGCATTGGCATGCAACTTTTTCCCATTAAAACTTACCAGAAATGGTCCATTGTTGTAAGTTCTGACTGCTTAGAGTTAGAACTATTCAACACTTACTGACTCAAATCACCCAAAAGCACCCGGATGCAAATTGCCAGGTGCTTTGTACTTTTTAATGAAATTTCATATTAATAGAAAATATTTTTGAAGGGAATTGTACATAAAACATGATTATCATAAATGCAGACACTAAGACAACAGTTTTCCTTGACATGGGTTGGGTGCAATGTGCCAAACCAGCACCAAGGAAAGCTGTTGACTCAGTCTTAATCTGACAAGGAAAGAAGAATGATACAGCTGACTGGTTCACAGCGTTCAACAGCAGCAAAGCTATTGACTTATTACATCCATTATCAAATTTATGTATGTTCATAAAATGTACATTGCCCAGATTTTAAGTACAGTGAAACCTCATTATAACGACACTCAGATATCTGACATATTCAATATAATGACACAAATTTTCATGGGAACAGGTTTATTTTCTTTGTTATTTGACTCATTTGTCTGACATATTCACTTATCCGACACATTTCGTAGGGAACAGACGATGTCATTATAACAAGTTTTCACTGTACTTAAAATAAAATGCATTAAAAAACACATTAGTTAAGGAAAGCTTCTAAAAAGCTATAGATATCATTCAATGAAAGTACATGTAAGTAAGTGACCAGTACAGCTTTCTCAAATATCTACATCAAAACCTGTACAAGTTTATCCTGGAAAATAGGACATTTCTTGCCCTGCATTTTTTGTAATTGAGCCTGAATCTGGTTCATTCTATGCATATATGTGTACCTACATGGTCGCCATGGAGATGGGTTATAAATATTTTTGAGATCTTCCCCGGCCTGATGGAACTTCGCATCACCTGGATTTGTGAACCTTCTCCACAATCAAACATCCAGTATGTGCCATCTGATAAGAAAACGACATGAAATGTTTTAATATTCTTACAAAATTATTCTATATCTACTTTCCAAATCTGGACTGGAAGGTGCAGATGTTGTACAGAATATATGTATGTATCTTAATTTCATACATCTGAAGCACATCCAGAAAATTATCTCACACCTATACAGGTTCCTCTACATCAAGAGCAACCTTATTAGCCAAGCACGGACTTGAGCATATGTATTTTTCACCCCTGACTTTTTTGTCACACCCAAAAAGTGAAGTTTTGTCCCCATTGCTATGAATTGTTTCTACATGTATATTCGAAAACACAAGGACATACCTGTAAGGTGAAAACTCCAATGAAAGATTAATGTACTTGACAGGGAATATCATTTATCTGTGTTAACCCTTTCAGTGCCAAGTTGAAGACTGAGTCAACAGCTTTCATCAAAACTCTTTTGGTTTACAGAAAGTGTAAACCCCTTTGTTTTACTCTTATGATCTTGGAACCAGTTGGTTGTGCCGTTTATAACTCTTGTTTATTCTAATTTATTCAAGTACCAGCATGCCTGTAGTTATACATAGACTATAATAGTCCAAGAAAAGATCTTTCCTAAGGGTGCATTGGGCACATTGCACCCAAAGCCCACCCAGGAAAGTTGTTGACTCAGTCCAAAACGTGGCTCTGAAAGAGTTGTGCCACTTTTTTCACCTTCATAAAACCTCAAAATATTCCATGAAATGACTTATTCATATTTCAATGAAAATGACAAGCGTTACTGTTAAAAAAATAGCAGGTCCATTATCTTTTATTCCTAACATTAAAAAACAATTTAACATCTGTAACTTGGGATTATTACACAACTTACCATCATGACAATAAATTTATGCACTTAATTAAAACCTGGTAGCCTTTCTTAAAATCAATATATATATCTTGAACCAGGTCTCATTTGATGTCAGCTTTGTCAGAGGTACTAAGAGAGATTCACAATTTTTATTTGCGGTATTAAATACATGTGCCAATTGGGCAATACAAAAACATGTATAATGGATAAAATGAGTCAAAAGAAAAACTATGTACATGACTAACTTATTTAAGTGTCACACGGATATAGCACCAGAGAGAGCAAGGGAATTGTCCTCGCTTCCTCATGGTCCAACAGTGACACCTGGTGGCAATGGTCTAACGCTACCTCAAACAGGTCCATGATAGATAAATACATGTACGTAAGTTTAACGCTGGCTACGGGGTTGCAATGACAAAAAATTGGTACGCTTAGTCATTGCAGTATTAACAAATTTCACGATGTGCTCAAGTGCCTATATGTCACCAAAGTTGTAGGACATGATGAATACAAATTGTTCTTGCTGATTTAGGGAGCTGAAATTAGTACATGTAAAGCTAGCTAGATTTTCAAATAAAGTGCCTGCTCTTGCTGTAGACTATGGCAATTTAAAGTAAAATGTTTTTCATCATCCACAGAGCCGTAATTGCATAATTAAATTTATATAATCTTCTGTTTGCTGGGGTTTTTGGAGCAGTGTAGCTCCCCAGTTCTATTTGTAGTTGGTGTGCACTTGTGTACTTCTTATATAACAGGATGGGAGGAGAAAGTCAAATACTTGGCAATATGGAAGTAAGACGCAGTTAGGTATTCTTAAGGTACTTCACAGACATTGCTTATCACCAGGTTTGGACCTCTGCTTGATGGCTAAGTACAATATTAGAATGTTATTGGCAAACACATACACACGTGTATGTAGCACACTTTAGGTCCAGTTAAAAAAGTACATGTATACAAGCATGCGTCCTCATCTTGATTCATTTTGCCAGATTAATGTAGTTATTTTTTGTATGCCTGTGGATGTCAGTATTTGAATGAAATGTATGTTCTGAAGCTCAATTTGATGAATTTTCACAAAGGTGTATTAAGATACCATAGTCAGTTTTGCTTGTTGCATGCATAGATAGACTATATATGCTGCATGTGACCTCATACAGCAGATTACAAGCTCATTCATCCAAAACATCTGCCATATGAACTGGGCTAAAACAATGTGTATACACTCAATCATATATGTATTAGATGATCAGAAGTAAAAAAAACACAAACATCTACATGTACGCACAACTAATGTGTGGCTTGTACCTTCAGTGTATGCTTGGCTGGTTGTTTAGATTGCCTTCTGCATACAGTGTTTATATCACTTCTGATCCTCTAATAGATATATGCTTGAGTGGCTACATATTGTTTTAGCCTGGTTCAGACAAATGAACTAGAAATCCCCTATATAAGGTCATATGCAACATATTTACTCTATCTATGCATGCAAGAAGTAAAACTGCCTATGGTGCATGTATCTTTTTATAAATACCCCTGTATGAAAACTTACCAAATGTGCTGTATGCATATTGATTTCCCACGGCACCACAAAGCATGGGTTTGATGCCTGGTGATCATGGGGGACGTACAGGTCACATGATTGTCAGAGATAGGCCATATGCTCATTTCTCCTGAAATTAGCATTTTTTTTGGAGAAATTTAAGTTTATAATTTATGCCAAACTGGTGTTCATCTAGTACATGTACTTCCCAAGACATACAAAAGAAATAATTTCCATCTGCCTTTAATAATTATAGTTCATGTACCAATTATAAATATGTTTCTATTGTCGATAGGGTGGCCAAAAACACTGTTATTTTCACTTGCTAGTCTATCTTTATAAATTGGGGGCACGGTTGGCAGAGCTGCAACACGCTCGCCTTTCACCTCTGCGGCCAGGGTACGATTCACGGCCGGGGAAGCATGTGGAAAGAGTTCCTACCACTCTGACTGTGCACGGTGGTTTTCTCCAAGTCCTTCGGTTTCTTCCACCAAACATGTAGGTAGGCAAGTATACGCCACCATCTGTGCCATGGAGAGTGATTAATATAGGCTTGGCCTGCCTCGCAATCCATGTAAAAAATATAGGTCTATAATTTTTTTTAATCTTTACATATGATGAGTTGCCAGTCTCTGAACTGTAAAAATTTGTGCTATGATTTCTAGCTCCGTTCTCCACCATCTCAGTTACAAGGGTAATTGCCCGTAAGCGCATACATTGCATTTGGGTTCCTTGCACCAAGCAAAAAGCACACTTTTCAGATAACGCACACATTTTATATTTGAATGATCAGAGAGACCCTAGCTTTTTAGATTTTCAATAAACTAATGTCATGTTTATTTATAATACAAACAAATTTTGCTCTGCTCACCTACTTTGAACAGTTACTTTATCTGGGTTGAGTTTTTAGTTGCTATATCGAGAATAGGAACATTGTTTTTACAAGCTCGCTACCAGAATTGAAGTGACATGTCTTGCACAGACCACCTGCGTTCATCAAGAAAAGACAACTTTGTTTAGGTTTTACCATGGAACTCAGTCCCGACTCACCATTCCTAAAGATGATACAAGATGCCCCTCGTGTGGGGGTAGGATAGGCAGATCCTGTTCCTAGGAATGTTAGCTCCATCTATACAGACTAGCTGCTCTTTTTTGTATGTGTGTACCGGAAACAGAAATTAAAACTCTGACACACACATAAAACATGATGGTTAGAAACATTCAAACTCAATTTCAGACACACAAGAGTCCCCTACATTACCTCCTTGGCTACTGCTGAAAACATGGTTGCTACTATTTTACTAGAACAAGTACAACTGTCTGTACCCAGGTAACAAATTAGACTGATGACCAATTTTAAACATGTTTCAACAAATGTCCAGTTACCTAGGGCCAAACCTATAAACATTTATAGGTCCATGCTAAGGCCTAACATAAATACCTGTGGTCACGGTAATCCAACCGACCCTACTGAAAAGGCCAAAACCTAAATAAATTTTATGAATCATTACACTTTTTAATAGACCTTCAATATAGGACACACTCCTTAATGGATCTTGAATATTTTTTACTAGACTGTATCATGCAGTGGACAATTTTAATCTCGTGATATATCTGAATCACTTTTTTTTTTTTCAAATTAGGAATCTTCACAGCTGAACAAAAAATGTTAAAATTTTCTCTTTTCATATGGACATTAAAATTTACGGAATAATAGCTCAAGAAGATATTTCAGTGACTTTTTATTAATATATGGCAGTAATAATCAGGATCTTGAGATCAATGTACAGAAAACATTGTGACATCACTTCCAGTATGACCAAGTCAAATTGAACCCTGAATCTTTGCACTTAAACCAATATCAACTAACAGACTCCTGTCCTCCCCTGATGAAGGCATGCAAGATGCCAATAATGGTTGGGAGAGAGTCCATATACCTTTCAACATGGTGTCAAAAGTCTCTTATTTCAGTTATAGACGTATGGTTTTATTTCAACTTGTCTGGAAGGGTTAACGTGGGCGGGGGAAACAGCATAGCCCTGGTGACAGTTGTTAGATGTCACGGTGAACGTCATCATAATATTTTACCAGGTACCAGGCGTCCGTTCTCTGAGTTACCAGGGCAAACAGCTGTTAAGATTACTTCTAAAACATGCCTTACTACATGTATCTTAACTTTAATCTGCCCACTCGCTTGTGTCTAAAGCAGTTATCATCATTAGATACATATCCAAATGTGACACGATATTCTGGCAACGGTCAAATCATGCAAGTTGGAACATTTTGAACATGGCACAATGCACTGCAGGACATTCGCGTAAAAATACATTTGACATGCATATCAAAGTGAGTTGCGGCCACAGCATATACATGTCATAGCATTATTGATGCCCTGAAAAATTGGCAAAATATATGCTTTTGGTTTCATAACCAAGATCATCACATTATTATCCTGACTTACAAACCAGTGGGTGCGGAATCCACAATTTTCAAAATGGCAGCCAAGACTGTGGGCTAGTGCTGATTGGATATTTTGAAAAGGTACATGTAGTATCCAAAATATATGTGTGTGATTAGGGTTAATGATATGTCAATTTGTCAGTGAATGTAATGTACAATCTATACATGTAATGGGACTTTTCCAGTGTGAGTGTTGCCTAAAAATGTATATACGATGTCTTAAAATTAAATTGGTCTACACCGGTGGGCCCCAGAATTGGGATATTGTATGAGACACTGAAGTTGCCCCGAGGCTACATATTAAGTAGTGCTCAGCACAGGATACATTTTGAATCGACACTTCAGGCAGAGCCAAAAGTACACAAACAGGCACAACATTCCATGTTCCCAAAAGGAAGCTGCTGTGAAAGCTCTAATTTGGTATACAGTGGCCCTCCTCTTATAAGGCCACCCCAGATGCAGCCAACGAGTGGCCTTATATAAGAGGGCTGCCCTCTCTCGAGGGGAGAATACAAAGGAAATACCATACTTTATGCAAAAGAATGCTGACCTTGCAAGAGGGGTGGCCTCTGGCAAGAGGGGCCTTATAAGAGGGGGACCACACTACCCTCCTTACCTGTGGCACGTCACAAGCAGTATGTGGGCCAAACTATTATGCACATACTCAAAGACAGGTTATGCGAGCACTTTCATTAGGCCTATACACATAACTTTAATACTTGTGCAACCACTGAGCAGACATTTTGCCCAACCTGACCACACTGGACTCAACATAACAGTCCACATTTTAGGGCACATCTGTACTCTCCCTCCTCTGGAACACAGTTAGACAGCTGCGACTAAACAGGGAGAAACACTGGATGCACCAATTGCACTCTATTGAACGCTTCAGTCTCCAAATCATGGGGAAATGAGCTCCCGTGCTCAGTCCTCATGGTCTTATACAGAATTTTTTAAGTTCAGAGTTCATTTCCCCTGAACTTGGAACTTAATGTGCTTATCCCTAAGAAAAATGCACATCTATTCCCTGCTGTGTAGCCACACAGTTCAAGCTCCTTTTCAACGCTTTGGTGATACTTAGACATCACTGGACATTTAGCCTGTTAATACACTCACAGACCTTTGCAGTGTTCTCGCAGTTACCTCGATGTAAATATGAGCTTAGACAAGGCAAAAGGCCGTTAAGTCTAGAGGCTGATGTCCGACCGGTTTCGTTGATTTATTCAACTCGTCAGGGACGGTTAGGAAGACTGCCTGCGCCCTTTTATACCTATTTGGAGTTACGCTTGTTGTTACGTTGCGCACGTGTATTGTGTTTACGTTTTAAGCGTGATTGGCCATAATTACCTGATTATGTCATCATGATCATCTTTAAATCAGACTTATGTCTGATTTAAAAATCAGAATCTCCCACATATGGAAATCCGATCTGGGACTTAACTAAGGTTAGTTAGAGCAGTTTTTAATGGGCTGGGTCAAATCAGGACAACTGAATAATTGTGCTGATGCCCTGAATAGGGACTAAGAAGTGTATGGGTAACAATTTCTTGATTAAGAAGGTGTATTTGCACAGTGTTCCATTTTTTAACTTCACAAAGATATATGGAAATTATACTGGCTTATTAAGGGAAAGTGAGCTCTGACAGTAAAAGCAACCTCGATGTAAAGTTTTCTGCTACTCAAATAGATTTGGAATTATTAACGAATAAAGAATAATTAAGGGAATTATTAACAAAGAATACAGCAGCAAATACTGAATTTGGATGAGGCACATACACTGTAAATTGGTCAACTTGAAATTCTCAGCTAATTTTACTGGTTATCCCTGATGATAAGGGCCATTTGATATCTCGGACTCTGGTCTTCAGAGCCAATCAACAAAATCATAGACCTGAAATTTAACATGTAAATGAATGGGAATAATGAGGTGTTCTCACCTGGTTAGATCACGGAGGAATAAAGTTTATTTGATCGTGATTCTTAGCTGTGACACCAACAGAACCAGACAATCGACAATTCTCATTTGGACTTTACTTGCATACATGACATGTAATAGGCCTATGATAACATTTGATGATCATGCATAGTCATAATTCATTAATTTTAGATCCTATTTATTGTCAGGCACACTGTTGGAGGATCTATGATGAACTAATGTGACTATAGTCGGTCAACCCTGAGTTACGAAAGGGGATTTTGCGAATATTATGTAAATAGCGGGCAAAATGACCCTGTATTTCATACATAACCAAATCTGAGCAGTTTACCGCACTCTTGAATTAAAGTTGAAAGCAATTTGCTTGCAGTGTGGTTTGTATTTATTTCTGTAACCATCAATATTCGCGTTTTTGTGGCCAGTTTACAAACCTTGCCCGCATTTTAAAACTCCCTGTCAATCATATTTGCACATGTGCACTTATCATTTCTTGGTGGATATGGATTGTGGTTTCACGCCAGTAATTCAACCTGTGGAAACACAGAACAGAGCTACCACCTTCTAGTTCACTCACTGGATTACAAACATGTATGTTTTATACCCCAAAATGTTCGTAACAATTTTTACATCAAATAATCACCAAAAAAACATGGGCATGAATGGGAAATTTTTCAGCAAATTGCCATGGCAACCAGCTCTGCGTAGTACTACTTGCAATATCATTGTGCGCACACAGTGTTGACTCCCGCTGAATCACTGTGTATACTGGTGCCAGTGACAGTGTACATACCTTCATAATATTCATGTCAGCTCAAAGTATACATTGTTTTCCACTGTTAAGCCAAAATCTGCCTTTCTGGTAGCAAAATTTTTTAATGTACAGCCCCTTGCATCCCTAGGCCTGATATTTTATTGGCACTCTCCAATCATGTTACCTTAGCACAGGCATAATTACCCCCGTGGAACCTTGTGCCAAGTTTTGCTCGCGGCCGCAGAAATGCCGCAAAATGCGGCTGAACAGAAATGCAAAGTGCATACAATTACCACATGTACCTTAAATGTAAGGTACATTGACGAGAAAAGGTTATGCGTTGGATATATCTGCAAGTAACAATCCATTGTTGTAAAATGCACAAAATTCGCTTCCATAGAGCAAGGTTATCGATACGACCATAGACTATAATCTGGGTAATGGTAATATGTAGAACGGAACCGCCCGGAACTACTCGTTCCGGCAGTTCCGGCATATTATACGCCGGAACGGGCCCCCACTTCCTTCTTGCGCTTTATTGGAGCGTATTTCGCCCTCCCAGACCTACCTCACACTTTTGTCTTTCTTGTCTGATAATGTAGAGTACTTGAAGTATATAATAAAAGACATACAAGGTAAATGCACATCCCTCAATCGCCGGAACAGGAGGTCACCTCGTTGGGCGCTGGGCAGCCAGGGGTTCAGCATACAAGAAACTACAAAAGTAGTTCGTATTCACAAAAATGGTTGGGCTACATGTGTCTATTTATCCCTCCATTATATTTAACAACAATAACTCACAAAAAAAAATTTGTTCATGTGATATGTCAAACTTGAACCGTAAAATTAACTGAACCTACAGATTCGGATGTCAATCAACATCCAGAATGGCGGACCTCTCGATCTTACGATCGAGCGATATGTGGTTAACCCGGTAGATTTCATTCAATACATATTTAAAGCTGACCATATTTACAGAAAAGAAGGACGTAAGTATAGGGAAGGTTTGAGAGGACCAAAGAAGTGAAGAAAAAGCGCGAAGGACACGGGAGCACCCGTTCCGGCATATATTTGCCGGAACGGCGTTCCGTTCCGCATATTACCATGACCCCTATAATCTATACTTTAGTCCATGTCCGTTTCATGCAAAGTTCCGAGTCTCAACTTAATTTAAGACTTGCTGTCTATTCGAAAATTGTCAAATTTGATTTCTTTTTCTTTTTTAAAGTTTTGATGATGACTTTTTTACGTTAAAACTAAGTGTAATAATAATAATAATACAGTGGTCCCTCCTTTGAAAGACCACTCCTTTGGGAGACCACCTCCTTTGAGAGACCACAGTTGTCAGGTCTTTCTGTAGTACTTTTCATGTTATTTATACCTCCTTTGAAGGACCACCTGCTTTATGTGACCGCCTTTTGGGTGGCACTAGAGGCGGTCTCTCAAAGGAGGGACTACTGTAATACTGTGGCTCTCCGCTTATGCGCCGCGGTCCTGTGTGACACGGGTGGCCTAGGAAGGAGAAAAAAAAAAAAAGAAAAAAAAAAAAAGAAAAAAAAAAGAAAAGATGATGATGATGAGATGGAGGAAACCATGATTATGCTAATCAGCTCATGCTGCCATGTTTACCAGGACCAGAGCCGAGGCAAAGAGTCCACCACACACTCTCACACAGCTGTGGTGGGCCCCTGGCCCTGGATATATCCCCCAACACTCATCGCTTGTAGCCCCCCCCCCCCCCATAAAAGGACAGAAAAACCTTCCCTCATACACCCTATCCCCGCCTCTAAGGCTCAGGCATTTCCCATGGGGGATCCCATGGGAGCCCTTATAAGGGCTACCACCATTCCCTCTCCTCCCTGCATCTAAGATTCTAATTCACCCTGTTGCTATCAAGCCCTATCAATTCATTTCTTTTCTCCCAGCACCCTACCAGGTAGTCCTGTACGCTTTTAGTGCCTTTCCTGCCTCCCAGAAAGCCACCCTTCAAACCTAAAACCCATGCTACACGTTCCTCTTCCTCTAAACACTGAACCTCTTCTAGACCCTTGTTATTATAGTCTTCCCTGTGCCACTTTCTGAAAAATTCTTCTCTTATCTCTCTATATGCATCACACCACAACAGCCAGTGATCCACTGTCTCATCTGCCTCTTGTCTACATACCTTACATTTACCATTACTCCCTGTTGTCCACTTCTGTTTTCTCTTTTCTAGATTGATTACTCCTGCCCTACTTTGAAAAAGAAGCTTGGATCCCTTCCCTCCATCCCAACACACACTTTTCTTTGGTTTTTCTAGTACCTTGTATGCTTTTAGTGTACTCTTTTCCCTGACACCTCTTTTCCAGTCTTCTTTCCAGCCCTCTGTAACAGTCCTACCTATATACACTTTCCAGTTTTCAACCTCATCATATCCTTTCAATTCGTATCTCTCTGCCAACTTATTTATATCTTTGACCCATCTTGTTTGTTCCTTGACTACTTCATTGTAAACCTTCCTGCACCACCTGTCTTCATTTACTGATTGTAAATATCCCCAGTACTTAAGCTTTGCTTTGGCAATTCTGTCTGTAATTTTATTCCATCCTAACTCTCCTAGGACTGCTTCTGTTGCTGCACATGGTGGTGCTCCCAGTATCCATTTCCCCATCTCATTCTGTACTTTCTCCATTCCCTGGATATCTCCTTCACTAATTGAAATCACATCTAAGCCATATATCACCCCTGGTATCGCAACTCTATCCCATAATACCCTTGCTGTGTATGCTCTGTTGAAACTGTTCAGTGCAGTAGCTTTAATCATTCCTTTTGTACGGTTCACTTTCTGTTTAATCTTCTCAACCTGATATCTGAACATGCCTTTACCTGTTGTCTTTATCTTAACACCTAGGTATTCATACTCATCAACCTCCCCAATTTAAATTAATTGTTCATTACCTTCTGGAATTTGGAACTGCCCAATTTTCCATTTTATATTCCAATCTGGTTTCTTCCCAAGAGTCATCACTTTACTCTTATCCTTACTAAATTCTAACCTCCATTTATTCCCGTATTCCCCTGCTATGTTCAGCATTTCTTGCAGGTCTTTCTGGGACTCTGTCATGAGTACAATGTCATCTGCGAAAAACAGACCTGGAATTTTCAGGTCACCTACCTTTATTCCCTTATTACACTCCATTAACTGGTCCCCCAGCTCCTTTATATACAGGGCAAACAAAATCGGGGACAGCACACATCCCTGTTTTAGACCTATATCCAGGCGTGCATTCTCTACTTCTACCTTTCCTAATGAAAGTGTACAGTCTACATCTTTCTATAATGCTTTCAGAATTTCTAGAAAATTCCCACCAAATCCTAGTCCACTTAGTTTTTCCCACAGGGCATCTCTACATACCCTGTCATAAGCTTTCCTCACATCTAAGAAACCCATGAAGACTTTCTTCCGCTTCTGCCTTGCCAACTTTAACACCTGGGTCAATGTGAAGATGTGATCACCTACCCTTCTGCCTGGTCTGAATCCATTCTGAATTTCCCCCAGAAGTCCAAGCCTTTCGACTATTCTACTTAATCTCCTGTACATTATCCTACTGAATATTTTTCCCACATTTGATGAAATGGCAATACCCCTACATTGATCCAATTGGCCTCCTGGGCCCTTCTTTGGGATATACGAGATCCTGAGTTTATTCCATTCCTTTGGTACTTGTCTTTTCTCAATAACCCTATTGAACAGCAACTGCAAGCTATCCTTAATTTCTTCTGGTCCTCTCTTTATGAATTCCGACAGTATGTCATCTGGCCCTGGTGCTTTGCGTAGTCGCATCTGCTCAATTGCTATTTCAACTTCTATCCTTCTGACTCTGCCACACATCTCTGGATCCCATTGATCCTGTGTGTATTCTGCTTGACACCCTGGTACTGTTCCCTGTCCCCAGTGTGGATTATTAACTTCTTGCCAATGCTCCCTTAAAGCTTCCTGTATTTCTTCTTTGTTATCTGTTCTTTTCCCTCTGTGTGTAATTTCCTGTGCTTTATTCTCTTTACGCCGATTAACCTGTTTCCAAAAGATGGTTGACCCTTCTCCCCCATTCTCCATTATTTTCTTTGTCATTCTTTCATTATTACTGGCCCTCCTTTCTGCTTTCATCTCTGCTACGTTCCTTCTACATTCCATATACTGTCTCTTAGCTTCTTCTGTTACACCTTCAGGGTATTTGTTTTTCCTGGCTAATCTCCATGCTCTATTTTTAGTTCTCTTTCTTTTTATGGCCCTTTCAGCTCTGGGTCTATTCTATACCCTAGACTTCCAACTGGAACCTTCTTTCTGCCTATCTTTTCCTTTGCTACCTTAAGAATCCTTCTGATTAGATCCCCATTCATTTCCTGTACTTCCCCTTCATTTTCCCATCTATTTTTCCATTCCTGCAATTCCAATTTTAGGCTTTCTTGATACTCTGACCAGTCTGTTCCCTCCTTTATATCCCACACCCATTTAACCCCCCCTCCGCTTCTTCTTTGACACTGTATGTTAATTGAGACTATAATCCAATTATGATCACTGCCTATATCCAATCTACCTTCCTCGTCTATTTCGCATCCTTGTGTCATTTGAAATACCTCACTGTCTACTAGAATATAGTCAACTATTGACCGTCTTTCTCCAGATGCCCATGTCCACTTTCCCTTGCATTGTATATCCCTATTAACTATCCTCAGACCAAATTCCCTTGTGAAGTTGAGCAGCCTGGTTCCATTTCCATTGATTCCACTATCCCCTCCCTCAATACCCCTCATTCCATTTCCTATGTGTCCATTAAAATCCCCAGTTATCATAATCTGGTAACCCTGCTGCTGAATATCACTAATCATCATTCTCATCCTATCATATATCTGGTCATTCCATTCATTAGGTAACCCCTCGCGACCTACATACACTACACCTATCGCTACTTTATTTCCATTTGACTCTATTCCTATCCACTGTATTTCATTTTGGATCTCGCTATCATCTTCCCAAGTGTTCTTCCAGATTTCATGCCACTTAACCCCTTTCTTTATCAGAAACCCTACTCCTCCTCCCTTTTTTTGCCCACTCTCTCTTCCTTTACCTGTTATATCATATCCTGCTGGGCCTGTCACTATTCCCCTCTCTTCTTTTCTAATATGCGTCTCTACTAGAGCTATAATATCCATCTTCTCGCTTTCAGCTACCTCTGCTATTTCTGCTATCTTTCCTTTGAATCCTCTACAATTGACATATCCTATTCTCATGTTGTTTTTCTTTCTTACGCTCCTTCTTGCTCTACTGCTACTGCCTGCTTGTCTGTGGTTCTTACCCTGCTACTAATGTGAAAACGTCTTAGGCGATAAAAACGCGAAAAATGGGCCCCTAAAATGTCGTCTGCAGACTGCACAGACACGATACCGTGAGCTGCTGATCGAGTGCGTACAGTTTTCAGAACTTTTCGTAGTGTTGACTTGGTCCTTAAATCATACCATTCCTCCAAGGTTGGATGCGGTGGCAATATCCATACGTACCTCATGCAGTCAGAAAGAAAGTCCACGTGTGCTACGCCGGGGTTTCATTCGGCGAGTTATTGTTTAAATCTCATTTTGTCGCAATCTTTCACAACCCACGGCCAAATGTTGCCATCCGCGAGTGTGTAATTGGAAAAAGAACGTGCTGGTAAAAGCGCTGACGATTTAACCGTTAAATCAATATGCCTTCCCAAGTGTGATGAGACTCGCTATGATGTGAAAACATCATAAAAGTTATTATTGATGAAACAATTAGGAAGGTATATTATACGAACAGAGCCTGGGAAATATTGGTATTACTAGAGAAAGGAATTCCAGATAACTTTATTGGCATAAACCTTATTACAGGTATGGTCAGTCAGTGGTACATGGGTTCACTATCATTATACTCCTATAAAAAAATATTCATGTTAATTGTTATATGGATAATTTTACAATTATAACAACATTTGTGGGCTTCTTGCTTGTGTATTTCTTCTTCTGTAGTACCCTGAAAATAGGAAAAATGCTAAAAATGTGCATAAATCAGTCGCGAAATTGAAATAAAAGTGATTTATGTGAGCCTATAACAGTGAAATGCAAAGTATTTCAGTGTCTTTTATCATATATAATAAAACTTGGTTGAATAATGAAGAAAGGTTATGCTTTTTTTGTTTTCTTGGGGAGTTCCTTCTCTGCATATGGTACCATGAAGTTGGGTTTTTGTCTCATTATTGAAAATCCTGAAAAATGTCTAAGTCCAGAAAAACATCGTGAAAAATTAATTAAAAATCACCCATTGGTCCAATTTCAATGAAATAAACACTGTTTTCTCTCTTTTTGAGAGCTCTTTCATTTGAAATAAGTTTAAAGTGGGTTGCAACATTAGAAAAAATCTCTCTGTGGTACCTACTCCTACATGTAGGCCTACTAGAAAAGAGGAGGGGGAAGGGGACACACAAGAAAAGCAAAAAGAGAGAGATAAATACATGTGCATGTTCAAGTTAGACTTTTGGAATTACATATTAGGGTGCACCCAGGTATAGTCATAAATTATATGCTACTCAACCAATTAAAGACATTGAAAACCAACGTGTTCTTTCCGTAATGCAAACACTTCTGTATAAATTAGAATTTTGATGATAGGCAGATGTGCCTCGTTATCATATCCCGAGTTCATGATAGAAACGAATTTATTCTCAATACCAAGAGCACTAAACTGGTCATTTAGACTTTGCAACTTCTCAAACAGCTCATTTCTCATATCAGTAGGCCTATATGTATTACGATGCAGTGCAACATCTTTCTCGTCCTCCATGCAACCTGTGCTCCACAGTACACATTTTCTCTGCTTTTTAGGGTATAACACCCAGTCTCTATTGCAAGGGTGTGGGCACTTATTTGTTGCTTAATTCAAAAATTGTTTTTTGTACCAAAAGGAAAATTGTTTATCAGATAAGGTTCCATTCAAACTTATTTTTAATGTGCAATATTATGTCCTCAATTTTTGCTGATTACTTTTTTCTGAACCTTAGAATATCATACATATGTTTTTACCGCTGTTTTAGTTTTCTGAACTGAATTGTTGCAGTTAAGTTGCATTGCAACCACCGAGATTATACTATGTTTCTTTCATACCAGTGCAGCAGAGAATGGATACATTTTGCCCAACAGATTTTCCCATTATAAAATTTTACATAATTTTCGAGTAGACATTTATACACCACCGAACTTTGTGCACAAGTTTGTAGGCGAGTCCAAAATTAAATTACTTTACAGATTATATAATACAAAGAGAAACTTACAACAAACCTAATTCTGAAAGCCCATGTACCGTTTGAACACTATCAAGTCCGATATTCTAAGAGCAAAGTCCTATACGTACCATTCACTGACAAACTGCATAGTTCTAAATCATAATAGCAAATTAATTTATGAAAGGAACAAATTATATTCATAAAATTTGAAATTTAGAAGAAGGTTTTAGGCATTATTAGCCTTTAAAAAATCGGGTCATGTCAATTAAGATTGGGTAACTCCCACAAGCTCACCTAACACCGCAGAGTTAGTTGCTTTTCGATTGATTCCCAATTATTACATACTTACACTTTCAAGGTAAGGCTTATAGCAAAGTGTCATCAAGTTTTTTCCTTCAGGTTCAAACCCTTTCAGGAGAGAAATACCTCCACGCTTCACTCCCGTAAGTCAGAATGGGCATAATCAGAGTTAGATAACTTAAGCGAGAGTCTAACATTATCATTTACCGGAAACTGTTTTAGTTTAAATACTGCTATGTTTGACTGGTACTTCAATTTGTTAATCGCTTGTGTTAAAGTTCCAGATGCTGCGAATTCAATGCCAAGGTAGGTATAGGTAATTTAGTGCAACTTCAATTTGGTCTTCTCCGAACTGAAATATTGGAGCTTTTCATTTGCGACCACGCTTATTAAAAACATGACGTTAGTCTTTGATAGATTTGCCGATTGTTTCCACCTTTTCGAGTATTCCTCGAGTATTTTGAGGGAACACTGCAGACCAGGTGCGTGTGGTTTCCGACAATAAAACTAACCCATTAACGTATAGGGAGCAGGCATTTTCATGTCAAATAATTTTACATGTTCACATTATGTTCATAAAAAATATCGAGCATATGTTCAATAAATAGATTAAATATAATAGGACTCAAGGCGCACCCTTGTTTTACGCCAAGGTTTGATGTGAATGAACCAGTATATCCGTTGAAACTCTTTACACAATACTTATCATCATACATTGAGGCTATAACAGATCGGCAGTCTCCACCGACATCATTGAGCAGTGAATTGTGTATCAAGGCTTAAATCCAGGCAGAGTCGAAAGCCCATTTAAAATCTACAAAACAAACATATAGATAATTCTTTGTTGCTTAATCTACATTATCAGAGTTTTCAGTGTCAAAATATGATCCGCAGTGCGACTTTTCCTTTTGAAGCCAATCTGGCCTTTAGGAATACTGTTATTTGATTCAAAATAATTTTACATCCTAGAATTAAGAATTTTACAGAACAATTTATAGAAGTTACTAGTGAGGGCTATGCCCCTTTAATTTTTCAGTCTTCCAGGTGGCTCGTTTTTTATGCATTGGGCTAAGAATGTTTTCCCTCCATGAATCAGGGAATCCTTCACTACTTGTTGAACACTTCATGTAGCAAGAGTGCCAATCGGTCAATCCCACCTTTAACACCTCATTTAGCATTACATGTACACCAGGGGACTTCCCTCTTTTTAAACCTTGCACTGCCAACGGAATATATTTCAGACTGATTTTAAAATTCATTCCTAGCATCGACAGACAAATAATCATAGATATAGGTTAATTGATTTGTGCAAATCGCTACTAGGGCATTTTAAATACTCATGGTAGAATTGATACTGACATAGAAGGAAAATTGACATGCAAAGGGAAGTGTAGTCGACTATATCACATTCTCTCCATGCCTGTTCCCATTGATTTCCAACTTTTATGACAGAGCCATGAATGATTATATTATGTTTTAGATAAGCACCAAAGGCCCAAATGGAAAAATGAGTTCAAAGAAAGTTCTCAGAAAACTTGTGTATTGAAGATATCAACATTTCCTATGAGAGATTGCATTGTATTGTAAACATATTTATTTCAAAACCTGAATACCTAGTAGTTACAAAGCAACTAATGTAGAGGAACTCCAGTACATAATTAAGCGACACACTTGTTCTGTATACGACACACAGGACATCAGAAAAGACTGTTTGCTAATAAAATGATGAAATTCGATACAGCAAATGTAAGCATTATCAATAGATGAAGCGTCTGGACTCTGTAATATTTAATTGTAGTGCAGAAAAAAATAGCAACATTCAATCCATGTGTAAGATCTGTACAGGCATTTAAGTTTAACATAATTTCTACTAGTCTGTCAGGGACAAGATGAATCAAAAGACTTGGCTTGACACCTGAAGCAAGCACGGTTACAACAGCATTTAGTTTACATCTTTGAGGATAGTACAAGGAAGAAAGAAAGGAAAAGTGTCTTCTACTTGGTGGCTGCAGGAACAGGCTGCAGATGGGACAATATTTATGCCAAGACTGACCCAAGCGGATTTGTGTCCGAACGCGATTAGCAAAGCGTTCACCATGAGGTTATTTCATATTAAAAGAATGATAGTTTTTTTTAATTTCAATTAAAAATTAGAGGGAGAAGGTGTATCTCTTACAGCAGGTGGTAGGTCATTCCATGACCTTATTGTTGAAGGTCGAGGAGAAATTTATAAGCGGTCAATACTACATTTAATTTGTTTCAGCTCTGCAAGGTGTTTTAAAGGACGACGTGTTTTTACAAGCACATAATTTGACATTAAGTCGTATAGGTACTGAGGAGAAAGTCTGCGTTGCATTTTATATAGTAGTAATAATTTAAAGAATTTTGTCCGGGTACGAAGTGGCTCCCATCTAATTTTTGCCAGCAGGAGATTGCGAGAAGTAAATTTTGCAGCTCCAGTACAAATCCTGGCTGCTTCGTAATGCAAACCTTCACGCAAATCTGACAGTTCTTGGATGTAGTTTTCAAAAAGAACGCACCCATACTCCATGATAGGGCTGACCATAGTAAGCTACAATTTCTGCAGTCTTTTCCTGGAAAGTTTAAATTCAAGTCCCTTAAGGAGCGCAAAACGTTTGCTAGCTTTTGTAGAGATGCGTTTTATATGAGAGTGTGGCGTTAAGTTGTGGGATAGTGTTATACCTAGATGAGTATGGCTTGTGGTCTCGGGTATTGCGGAGTTGTCGAGATATATAGTGTTGGATTATTTACTTTGATACCTTTACAGGTAAACAGACGGGAAAAGGATTTTAGAGCATTAAAGGAGACGCACTAAAGTCTGTCCCAATTTTGAAGGTGCCCAAGATTAATATTCATATGAGTGCCTGATGCCTAGGGGTCATGGATTATTTCTAGAAAACTTGTGCCATCGGCAAAGAGTCTAATGTCACAAGTGATGTCATCGACAATGTTATTTATATAAACCAGGAACAAAAGGGGACCGAGAATGGAGCCCTGTGGAACCCCAGCCTCAACGGGTAACTACGACATGACAGTTCTCTGTTGACGATTAGTCAAGTAACTTTTGATCCATTTAAGAACAAGGGGTATTTACCTAACTGTTTTAGTTTGAAGAGTAGGCCCTGGTGCCATATCCGGTCAAAAGCTTTGAACATGTCTAAGAAGACCATTCTTGCCTGTTTTTTGGAGTTCAAGACCATTATATATCATGTGTACAATACTTACAAGTTGATTTATGGTAGACTCATCACATGCAAAGCCAGAATTGCGGTCGGTGAAGAGATTATTTCCCATTAAGTACTCGTACAGTACATTGTGGACGAGTCTCTCAAAGACCTTCGATATGTTACATAGCAGGGAAATAGGGCGATAATTCGACTTAAGTTGCATATCTGATTTTAGGCTCAGCTGACTTGTCAGTCAGCTGAGGTGATTTTATGGTCCTTTGTCCGTCGTCCGTCAACAATTTACATTTTCGACTTCTCCTGAAAAACCATCACCAGATCCACTTCGAACTTGGTGGGAATGTGCTTTGGGAAGGTCTCTACCAAGTCTGTTCAAATGGCCACGGTCCAGTGATTTTTGGATTTGTAATGAATTTTTTGTTATTTTTTTCCGGCAAATCTTAAAAAATCTTCTCCGAAATCTCTCATCCCATTGCTTTGATACACCAAGGAGGGTAGCCTCTCCACCTTCCTTGATATCACAGAGGAACACTCCTAGAGATTTTTAGTTCTTAATTTGTTCACTAGGTGGTGCTGCGATTATTTCTATTTTGTATATGATTTTTTGTGTGTCTTTGTTATTTTCGACTCCTCCAGAACAGTTACACCGATTAAGCTGAAACTTGGTGGATATGTTCCTTGTGGAAGGGTCAAAAAATGTTCTGGACCAGTTGGCACTGCTGTGGATTCCTGATTTTTTTTATCGATTTTTTTTTTGTCGTTTCGGGTAGTTATCGGTTAATGAACCTTTCCTATTGATTACTATGTAAGTCAATGGGCATTCTAATGCCAATTCACATTGACTTCTTCTCTAAAATCGTCAGCCAGATTGACTTTAAACTTGGTGGCAATGTACGTTGGGTGGGTTTCTACCAGATTTGTTCAAATGGTTACTCTCCATTTTTTATGAATTTGTTTGTTGCTTGGGGGGGGGGGGGGGCAATCATAAAAAATCACAAGGGTATATGTACATGTCAGCTGAGCACAGGGCTGTCACACTCCTCTTGTTTGAAAACAGGGCATGTATTTGATTTCTTCCAATTGCTTGGGAAATCACCTGATGATAGAGACAAGTTAAACAGACGACATAAATGTTTACATATACTTGGAGCAGTTAGTTTAAGTAGAAAATCCACTAATACCGTCTGGACCTGTTACGGAACTAGCTCTCAATAAGGACAGAATTTCCAGAACATCGTTTTTATTTATTTCAAATTGGTCAAGCCTTAAATCAGTGCAGTACTAGAAAGTAAGGAGAGGAGGTGCATTTTCATTCACAGGAAAAAAAATAATTTAAGCAGGGTTTTCAATGATTTAAATTAAATTAGCCATTTATACATGTCAGCAACCAAATTCAAGAAGTATTAGCATTTGGCTACTTAGATAATGGTCAGACCGGTACCTTCCTTCTTGCTTGGGGGCATAAGTGCGATCGACTATTTAAAATCCAAAAGAAGGCGATCCAAATAGTTAATCATAGTAAATATAATGTTCACACTGATCGCATCTTTAAATCACCAAACTTACTGAAACCGGAAGATATTTATGTTTCTCAAGTCTTAACTTTTATTTTAAATTTCAAAACGGTCTACTTTCTGCTTATTTTAGTGAATATTTCATTACTTCAACCTCCCAAAGACATGACCAAAATATAAGGAGAAATAGATCTACGCTTTTTGTCATACGTACCCAACATACTTTTGCTAAAAAAAATTTAAGACATGAACTTGTTCGTTTCATAAGCAACACACCTGAAGCTATTGTTAGAAAAGTACATACACATAGCTATTTTGGATTTTATTGTTACATTGCAATGTTTTAATGGTAAATGTGAGGATTCGTGTAATATACCTACTCTGTTGGTAACTCGAACTGAGCTAATAACACATTTATTTTGTCCATGTTTATTTATTTATTTATTTATTTATTTATTTATTTATTTATTTATTTATTTATTTATTTATTTATTTATTTATTTATTTATTTATTTATTTATTTATTTATTCATTCATTCATTCATTCATTCATTCATTCATTCATTCATTCATTTATTCATTCATTCATTCATTCATTCATTCATTCATTCATTACAGTAGTACATGATCACTTTTCTTTTATTTCTTCGTGGCGGGGTGGCACGCATGCTAGGGGCCCATCAAAGGTCTTAATGTGTGTCTCACCGACCAAAAATTGAACATACAAAATTTATAAATCCTTTTTTTCTTTTCTTTTTGTGGTTGGCTACAATCTTTGCTATATATACATGCTGGTGGCCAAATAAACAAGTTTGAATCATTGTTTTATCCCTTACTTGGTTAGACTTAGACCCAGTCTATAACTTCTCTTGGTATGGATGGGATGCCGAAATGAGACAGCCCAATTGAATAAGCGGATATCGGTCTCTTATCCTGTGGGTTTGACATCATAGTACACTGTACGCAATTATCAACACCATTTGTCCTGTTCTGATATTCACATATGTTGCTTCGCAGGCAGTACTTGGCGGCTTCGACTGAAAGCACACATGGCACTTGACAACATGAGCAAGGCAGCCACCATGAAATGATAAAAAATATTCAATAGCCGTATCTTATGTAATTTACTCCCAACAATTCGGAGGAAGTCACTGTTCTACAAATGCGCAAACTTCAACATTTTGGATACACACCTGTTCAGGTTTACAATTAATGTGTCTCAATAAACACACATTCAAAAGAAGCTTCTCACGACTTTATATATCTGGTGGTAACTTAAATCTATATCCGAGCAATAAGTTTTCTAATGCTGAGAATATTACGTTGAAAATAGATATGGAGCTACCATCCACATCCCTGCTCTATATGTATGATATAGGTTTCTAGGTCCGTCTATTCTGATAGGGTCGTGTTCACTTTAGTTGAATGAAGTTGGTCACAAAAGCCCCGAAATTATAAAATTGTCATGATAAGCCTGAGTGGGCGTGTCAACTGTTTTGCATCTATTTGAGGACAGGTAAGACACTAAAAATGAATCCCACTTTAGTCAATCCTTGCTCAAACTGAATTTGCGTCAGGATAACACATCATATATGTGTGTAATCGTCATACTCCAAAGAATTTATACGTTCCGTATTTGGGTGTCTGTGATGTTAATTGTTGAACAAACAATTGAAAGTTGACCGCAAAGCATCCACCCCATAAATGTCAATATAAGTCACTAATTATTTGTGATAAAATCATAATTACACTTGCATCTTAATCCTGACATATTGGCAACAAAAAAAAAAAAAAACGATCCTGCGATTTATGTTTGGTTTCGTTTTTCTGTTATCCATCCTCAAAGTTTTACGTGTCAATTTTCCCTTTGATTTTCAGGACGTTCATTTTCTTTATTTCATAGAAGAAAAAAAACAAAATAAAACTAGAAAAGAAGATTTGCTTGACAGCAAATCTGTCTGGGTGCCTTCAAAATGAGAACAGTTTGAAATGCTACACTTTGCCATTGTTTAACATAAACTATATTTTGTGTATTACGCTAATTTCCATAAATTATAATGCTACAACTTTGGTCCTTGCATGATTTATTGGATGTGGCCATGTCACAAACGCATAAAGTGAAGTTTGAATGACACTACTATCTGTAATAGTTTTGAAGTGATTCAAGACTTTAATTTTGTGCATTTGCATAAATTTAAAGCCTGCAACTTTGGCTTACGGTTCATTGGATGCGGTTTTGCCACATACATACGAATATAAGTTGGAATGGCACCTCTATGTATAATAGTTTTGAAATTATTCAGATTTAGATTTCTTTTATTCATCTTATTTGCATAAATTCAAATGGTACAATTTTGGATCATGGTTCAGTGGATGCAGCTATGTCACAAACCCACAAATTGAAGTTGGAATGGCACCTCTATGTATAATACTTTTGAAGCTATTCAAGATTTAAATTTTGCATATTCACCAAATTTTTGTATAAATTACAATCCTGTAACTTTGGTTCACAGTTCATTGGATGCTTCTTTGCCACAAACCTACTCATTGAAATTGAAATGGCATCTGTATGTATAATAGTTTTGGAGATATTCAACTTTTAAATTTTTGAATGCCCCTTATTAGCATAATGTGAAATTCTACAGATTTCATATACTGCCCAATATATTGGCGGGTTTCACAAACATATATGTGCCCATTGAAATTTTGTGTCTAAAGTCAGATAGTCAACTTCCCTACTAGCTCTGTTACCAGAATGAAAGAGAGGAAGAAAGAAAGAAAGTAAGAAAGAAAGAAAGAAAGAAAGAAAGAGAGAGAGAGAGAGAGAGAGAGAGAAAGAAAGAAAGAAAGAAAGAAAGAAAGATAGAAAGAAAGAAAGAAAGAAAAAGAAATTGTCTGAGCTGGCACCCAGACATAAAAAGGGAGGAGAGATAGGGAAGAGGGAGAGAGAGAGCCCAGTCATCACCTCTCTCAAATTTTTATAGCAGAATAATTTATCACATGTAGGTCCCTGTTCAAGGCGATGCCTGTTTAGCAGACCCAGCAGCCTTGACAATTGGATAGGGACCCTGACCCACCACCCACATACAAAAATGGTCTGACAGTTATCCAAGCAGGAAAATGCTATGACCAACCTGCCTCCCATCTTCCTACACACACACAGCTAGGCAAACATGCATGTCTGGTGATAAGGCAGACCCCATGGGGCTCAGTTAAGAGGCAGGCTTGCATATTCAGTGGACCCTGTCTAAAACCTGAGCCGATCAGCAGTGAGCAGAAGTTTGGTAGCCACACTGGACCCAAACATGGGGTTCCCTTAACAGGGTTTGCTTGGTGATTATGAGCTTTTTTACACAAAATGTATTGAGTGATGGCTGTTCCTTTAAATACTTCAACATGTGAATCTGACTTGACATCATATATAATTCATGATTACAGTGTAAATAATTTTGGGTCAATGTAACAAATCCTTTTATATTCAACACAATGTGCCCCCTTTTCCCCCCTCTACAAACATCTATTCAGACAATTAACATGGCAAAAAAGCTTCAAACTTGCCCCATTTAGTTGCACTTTTAGAGCTTTTGTTCACTATCCATTGACAGATGTCTCAAACGAAGGGGCTCAAACCTACATGTGTAAGTTAGAACTTTGTGTCTATCTGCAACAATTTGGAAGATATGGAGCTTTTAAAATATGAATTGCCCCTAATTTGCATAATTTTAAACATCATGACCATTCCAAGTCAGGTGCCTAATTTCACTGGTAGGTCAGTCACCATGGTAAGTTTGGTGGTTTTTGGAATAGTAGGGTCCGAGAAAAACTCCGGACAAATCTGGTCGTAAAGAAGAAAGAAAGAAAGAAAGAGAGAGAGAGAGAGAAAGAGAGAGAGAGAGAGAGAGAGAGAGAGAGAGAGAGAGAGAGAGAGAGAGAGAGAGAGAAAGAGAGAGAGAGAAAGAAAGAATTCTTGGAAAAACAAAATGTCTGGGTTGGCACCCAGACATAATTTAGAAAATAATCGGAAGCAATGCGTCGTTTTAAATGGTCAATCCTCTAGCTGGGGAACTATAAGTGCTGGTGTGCCTCAAGGATCTGTATTAGGTCCTCTACTCTTTTTGATTTATATTAATGATATAGTTAACGTTGTAAATTCAGAAGTCAAACTTTTTGCGGATGATACGTCCCTTTATCTTACTATTGAAGATCCTGTTCATGCTGCTACTGTCATGAACGATGATCTGGCCTCCCTGGACGAATGGTCTAGGGAATGGCTTAAATCCTTTAATGCTGTTAAAACAGACACCATGCTCGTCTCTTTAAAAAGAAATCCCCCTGATCAGCCTCCATTGATTTTCCAAGGTCACCAATTAGAGAATGTTTTAGAGCACAAGCATCTGGGTTTTTCGTTAAGATCAGATCTAAAATGGAATGAACATGTTAAACAAGTTGCAACTAAAGCCTGTAAACAAGTAAACATTCTGAAAACTCTACAGTATCGCCTTGACCGGGACACACTAGAAACGATTTATACCTCCTTCATTCGACCTATTTTAGAGTATGGAAACGTAGTCTGGGATGGCTGCACGCAGGATGATGCAAAACTTTTGGAAGACATTCAAATGACTGCGGCCCGCATCGTGACAGGAGCAATGAAAACCACCCCTATAGAAAAGCTATACGAAGAAACTGGCTGGGAGACCCTGTCCAAACGAAGAGAAAGATCCAAACAAATCATGATGTATAAAATAGTTCATAAATTAACCCCTAGCTATTTGTACTCTTTTCTCCCCAATATTCCAATATTCCACCGTAATACTAGGGCATGACTCGATCAAAGCAGACGCTCAGACTTACCCTCTTTCAATTGTAGAACAGTCTTATTCGAAAACTCCTTTTTCCCTTCTGCTATCACGTTGTGGAACCTTCTCCCATCGGAAACTAGAAATCTTCCAACTTTGTTCCAATTTAAGAAGAAAATTTCAACTCCCAGACAGTTTTCTGTTATATTTCCCGAACTTTTTAATGTAGGCAAAAGATATCTGTCTATTTTACATTCTCGTTTGCGTATGGGCCGCAGCCAATTGAACGAACATCTTTTTAAGATTGGTGTAAAAGATTCAGCAGCTTGTTCATGTGGCGCCACCACCGAGAGTATCTGGCACTACTTTCTCACCTGTCCAAACTACATTGTCGCTCGAGATGCATTACATACAACCATTGGTCGTTTGGCTCCATTTTCTATTAACACAATTTTGTTTGGCAGTGCTTCTTGCAGTCTCGAGGACAGTATTATTATATTTTTATCTGTTCAAGAGTTTATTGAAAAAAGTAAACGATTCCAAGGTGAAACTGTAACTTAATCACTCATATCGATAATTCGAAAATGCATATTAATAATATATACTGGCAATATTGACAACTTTATGAGCCCCGCTATCTGTGTTTGTTCTGGTGGCGTCTATCCTTTCGTTTGTTTCTCCCACCACGCTGCTCATCAAGTCCCCTTGGACTTGATGAACGGTGGTTCATTGGAGTTGTGCTGTCAAGTCAGTCCTGTGTTTCCGTTTTTTCTCCACAAGAGGGATTAATATAGGGCTTTGCCCTTCTTCCCAATTGTTTTTCTTTTGGAAATAAAATACGTTTAAACCAATTTAGAAAATCGTTGAATCGTTTTTGCAGTTCTGACATCAGATAATCAAAAGCCGTTAGCCGGATTAAATTTCGCACAACCGTTTTCTTGGAATAACCATTCTTAGGCGGGGTTTTCGTCCTATTATCTTTTCTGGGAAAACAAGCTTCAAAGGCCTTTGATGTTGATCATTTGCCTCTGAAACAATATCATTTGCTCAAGTTGAGCTGATATATGTGCAAAACGTAGTAAACATTGTCCCTTAACACTTGGGGAGGTTGTCAATCAATTCTTGGCCAATCACATGAATAAAAGAGCCTTTGAAGTACGGAAAACATTACTACTGTATGCATGTGAGATATGGGGAGCTTATATTACAACTCCATCCAAAACGGTATTAAACAATAAACTTTCTGGATAATTCAGCTTAAACTATGAAAAATTCTATATGAATTATATACGATATTGTCTTGGTGTCCACCGTAAAGCTTCTTACATTGCAGTCTTAAGTGAACTTGGCACAGTAACCCTTTCCTTAAAGATACTAACTATGGTGAATAAAAACTTTTTTCGAATTGTTAATATGCCACCAGAAAGCTTACTGTATAACTGCTATTTATCTAATATAGATTCCCCAAATACGCATTCCTCTCAATGGGCCAGTACAATCAGAGATACATTTTTAAGTTTAAATCTAGAAGATATTTGGCACAACAAAGGAAACAATACGGGTATATTTCCCTCTAAATTATTCAAGTTGGCGATAAAAAACAAATTTCATACACAATGGAAGGAAGATCTAAATTCACAAAGTGGTGGAGATAAAAAATTACGAACTTATTCTCTTTTCAAATCGAATTTAAATACAGAAACGTATCTTTACCACGTAAAAGATTTCAAAATACGTAAAAATATCACTCGACTCCGCATAAGCGCTCATCATTTATATATTGAAACTGGTCGACATAAAAGACCCAACAAAATTCCCGCTACGCAAAGACTTTGTGATGCCTGTAAAGAAATTGAAAACGAAAGGCACTATTTGTTGGTGTGTTCTAAATTCGACCAACCAAGAAAGAAATTTTTCGACCACATAACACAAATTTTCAATTTAGATAGCCTTGACGAGGACAGCGTATTTACATTCATCATGAGCCTTAATGATACAGAACTGATATCCAGATTTGCCATCAACATAAAAGAATGCACAGAAATTAATGGACCTCTATAACTTTACTTTACGTTTTAACCCTCCCCCCCACCAACCTCCACTTGTGTAAATTTGCCCTACAAATTCACTATTTTTGTTTGGTTTGACAGGTATTCTTCATTCATAATGAAGCGCTGCATTTATTAGCAAAAGCTCACATATTTAGCTAATTCATCATTTGCCACATTCATATTTATGTATTATTATGTGGGTTGTCTTTGCTGAACATGTCATCAATTATGGAATACGAACTTTCCCGATTGTTGGAAAGCTGTCTTTCATAATTTTTGTATAAGATGCTTTTACCGTAGCTGAATAAATATCAACCTGCTTGGACACAAATACAGCCGAATTTGTACCTATCAGTAAATTTCTTTCTGTTTGACGTGTCCCAGGTACGGCAGGACAATATCCATGTATGATTACTATGAACATAGACCAGCTTTCTATTCTCTTTATTGCTGATCTGGCACATGGCAATCAACGCCCAGATGACAAGTTTACTGATTCATTCCGAATGCGTTTTATCTGATTTGGTGAGAACGGACTCTTTTCACCCATTTAATCTGCTGAGCAGTTCTCATTTAACCGAACCCATAAAAATTCTCACTCTAGCAGGAATTAAGTCGGGCATATATTAAGCTTTGCCTGGGTGTCATCCAGTTTGACAGAGTTCGTGGTTTGAACGCATTTGAAACTATTTCTATCAATGAATGTCTGATTAAAAGACATCATCGTTGTTTGCATATAGAATCAAAGTAAAGTAAAAGTACTTGCCTGCTAAATAGGCCAATCTCCGTTTTTTTTGTTTTGTTTTGTTTTTTTATCTCATACTCTTAAAGTGGTGTAGAAATAATATAGAGAACGATCTTCCTCGCAGGAGAGCTTGGTTTGCATTCCCGTAGCGTTCTGCATAATCATTCTACATGAAGCGTAAGAAGTATCAAGACTGCTTTCATAGGCAAGAACATCACTGAAAAATGCTCTCACAGGCAATAACGCTCATTCAGTGTTACTGCTTTCATCTGAGTTTGTGTATAGCTTGATGCTTTCACAATGCTATTTCAAGTAAAAGAGGAAAGTGCTAAAATCAAGGATACTTTGGGTATTGCATGACTCTTCCATTCACAATATGATGGCCAATGACATCTGGGGATGGACTGATCCCCTGACATGGGATGAATATGCCATCGTTGGCTTGAGTGGAGAAACCTCATTTGTCAGAGTTTCTGACCCAGAGAATCCCGTTGTTCTTGGCTTCTTAGAAACCAGGTAAGAGGCAATTTAACATTTCTATCACTTTTAACTGAGCAGTTGGGGTAGACAGGGACGGAGACGGTAATAATGTCGGTACATTTATAATGATAATATCGATAGAAATTTGTTGCCAAATTTGGCAGTGTTGCCTTTGAATCAGGGAGGCATGTGAGATGAGGATGACAATATTGCAGAGTTGTTTGTGAAAGGACTATGTTAAAAAAATCAATAGGCCTATAGACCTATAATATCACCAGGAAACTGAAATGACAAGACACGTGAACATGCGGCCAGAACCACCTGCTTTATGGGTCCACATTTTGACCTTCCCGGCCCAATGGCAAGAAGGACTTAATATTCTCCACAAATATCAGCCATTCACATCACTATTATATCAGAGAGTTTTTAACTTAATCATGTGGAACATACATGTATACGGTTTTCTGAATACGCTTGTCCCAATGTCACGATTTGCCGAGTTCCAAGTTGATGGTTGTGGAATTATGGACTTTAACATTTAAAGTGCTAAGCAAAATTGATTACAAAGTTGTAAGGTAGCACTGCTACATAACCTTTTCAAAATCCAGATTTGCAAAGTGGCTCTCTCAAATCACACGATGTTTCAGGCCTGGAAATGGTTTTACCTCATAAGCGTGCGTGCGTGCGTGCGTGTGTGTGTCTGTGTGTGGAGAACTGGGTGGGTTAAGGGGGATTCCGTGTGACGTACTGGCCACTTGTATCCCAGTTCCTGCGTATAGGATGTATTCATATCTAAATGAAGGCCTACTGTAACACCTTTTGAGCAAAAGAGGGAGCCACCTGCATCAGGGCAGCTCCATGTATTTAGCATGGTCAAAAGAACTTTCTCAACAAAATGAACAACACAAACACACAATAATCTCAACAAAATGTATTAACATATATTTGAAACATAAAGTATGCCTAAATTGATTAGAAATGGGCTCTCTTTTGGTTCAAAAGGTGTTATTTATGGATGTTTATGTGGTTTATAATACAAATCTGCCTTGATCATGGTGGAAGCATCAGTCTGTTGCCCCGGCAACACAGGAAGTGAGCAGGATCGCAGTTAAATATGAATGTCTCCTATTAATGTTACTTAAAGCCCCTTTTATATTTTGCGCTCCTTATATCATGTATTGCTTCTAGATTATTTGTATTTTTCGTACTTTGTATTAGGGCAACATTATTACCTACATCAACATACTGGCACCTCCCGCCTTAACATTCTCCATCCTCAACCCCTTACATGTAGCTCTATAGCTGCCTAAACTTTTTACACATGTTTATACATCCAGGACCTCCTCCAGCACATGGCGAGACATCAAAGTGTACGGTAACGCCGCGAACATTGTATCAGAGGCAAGTCATCACGGCATCCAGGTGTTTGATCTGACTCAGTTGAGAGGTGAAGATAACTTCCGGACGCTGACATATACAGTGGATTATACACAGTTTAGCAGCGCCCACAACATTGTGGTTAATGAGGAAACGGGATATCTATACGCCGTGGGATGTTCTTCGAATCCGTCATCTTTTTCAGGATCTTGCAGTGGTAACTAATGCTTTTAACCGTTGCAATCGTGTATTTGATCTTGTTTAATAGGCTTTTTTGCTGATGAATTTTAATTCACAGACAATACGCATTGTTAACAAATAACGTTGTTTTGAAATGACAGTTAAACTAAATATCTTAAAATTACAGACGGTTTAAACTGATTTTGATTGCTATTCCATAGTGACTTCCGAGTGTGTGAATTATAGTTACATTTTATGTTCGCAACGAGCGGGACTTGAACTTGCAACCTTTGGCACCAGTCACCTGATGGGAAACGCACATATCCACTCAACCAAATCCCTTTTCTTAAAAAAAAAGAATGTTTCAATGGAGGTAGTTATATGCGTGTGCCATATCAACACGGTTATGCAGTATATGTACTATGAAGTACACATGGAAGAGTACTGTAAAATTTGATATAGAATGTTACTCTATGTACTGGATTTGTTCATTATTATTTTTAAAATGAGTTTTCGTTTGTTGTTGTTTTTTCAATATTTCTTTTTTATTTATTCATTTATTTGTTTTTAAGTGGATGGAACGAAAACGGATTTTGAGATAGCGAATGTTTGATGTCCGATGCATTTGATTGGAGTTTCAGTCACGTTTGTTTTGCTGGACTTTATTTGTTTATTATTATTTTTAAATTGAGTTTTCGTTTGTTTGTTGTTTTGAAGTAATTTTTATTTTATTTACTCATTTATTTGTTTTCTAAGCGAACGGATACAGATTTTGCGATAACGAAAGTTTGATGTCCAATGCATTTGATTGGAGTTTCAGTCACGTTTGTTTTGTTGGACTTCCTGAAGGCAATGTCCAACCAATGTAGGATGGTTTTGCTCATTTGGGAATTTGGAGACATTTTGGTGGACATGTATGTTGTCTATCATATGTCCAATTAAGTTGTTATAACCCCAGTACAATCTGAACTCAAATTAACAAATACTTTCATTGTAACACGGCAGTCCATGGACCGTTTGGATCTTGATAACTGACAATAGGTGTCCAGTCTAAAATGTCCATTTCATATGGGGATTTCTCTAAAACTGATACTCTGATTTTAATCAAGTAAATACTGATTTACTTTGAAAATTCTGTACAGCGTAAAAGTATCAGGGATTTCCTGAGAAACGTTCAGTTCTCTTATAAATGCGTATCAAAAATGAAGAGTCCCACAGCCTATGTGAAGTTCACAAAAACAACCATTTTCCACTTTTTATATCACCATTGTAAACAAACAGATACAGGTATTAGAAATACCTGATGAGTTAATTTGACAATTTTATCTTGAATATTTTTCGAGAAATATGCAAAACGTTGCCAAATACACATTTTCACACAGAATGCTTGTGTTTAGACAATGACTTTGAATTTTGAGTTCCATCTTTAGCGCAGACAGATTCTGCAGACCGTGCAGTCAATTGGCAAGCGCAAAAACAGAAGGTTCAAGAACTGCCTAAAAGAGGGCACTGCAGTCAGAGGAGGGATAGGGCTTTGTATTCCCATTGCTTTACATTGTAATTTGCAACTTAATAACTTTAAAACTACTGTAGATAGAAACACCAAATTTCAGACAGTAAATATAGATGCACAACTTAATACCTCATACAAATCATATAACCATAGCTACAAATGTGACTGGTTTATTTAAGGTTGCTTTAACATACAAACTAATGGGAATACACAATGCTAGGTCACCAAATGTTTGTGTATTCATTGTGTATTGGGGCGAATACACACATTGGAGCTAATTCTGACCTTTCCCATTGAATATACAGGTTTATTATGTCAGGGACACATGCGTCTGTGATATTTGGTTTAAAAGTGAAGTCACTTTTGCAGGTTGGACATTACCTCAAATACTCCGTATAAATGCGCTTCGTGTAGAATGAAAATCAGATATGTACATTTAGAATGGATTTGGTTCTATCTACATAATGGTCTGCAAAGGTACCCCAATATCAGCTGAAAATAAGCGAAGAAGATATTGACGACAATTTTAGCAATTTGCATTCTTGCGTGCACGTGAGCGTTATATTTACCGTGATTTAATTGGTGAAATAAATAGTTTGAAACTGAATCTGAAATATAATACCCTGATAATTAAGTCAATATCAAAAGCAATTCCGAATCTAGTAGTGATAGTAGTAATTGATAGTGTTAGGGATGGTCCAACATGTTCATCATTTTTAATTAGTACTTACAGTACGGAAGGGTGAGGGTGAAATGAGTCTGTACATTTTCACATAAAAGGAAAAATGATGCTCAATTTTTGGCCTGTTCTGTGCAATTTTGCTACGATTTTTTTTTAAAAAATCATCATTTTTGAAGTACTAATTTGGGTGGAGGGAGGGGCGTCATAAATTTTATTACCCTAAGTACTAATTCAAAAATGATGATAATGTTGAACCATCCCTTAGTAGTAATAGTGGTAGTGGTAGAAGAAGTAGTAGTAGTAGTGATTTATTGAGCAGTTATAGTTGTGGTGGTAGAAGTAGTAGTAGTAGTAGTAGTAGTAGTAGTAGTAGTAGTAGTAGTAGTAGTAATAGTAATGATTTAATGACACAAACTTAATGTCAAATTTATAAACAGTTGTATAACCGGGGAATTTCATTGTCAATAATAACAGTTGTAAAACAGGTTCAACTTCACACGATAGAAGGAAAATGTGCACAGCGATTACACAAAAATGTGGGTTTCCATTCCACTTTGTTTAACGACATGTATTTTTTTTGTAAAAAATAATACCTGTTTAATGCGAAGATGTACCATGAATTTGCAGTAAATTTCACGTTTCCTTAAATCTGGCTTGCAGGAGGGCTTCATATGATTGATGTGCATGAACCATTGAAACCTCAGTTTGCTGGCTGCTTCAGCGCGGATGGATACACTCATGATACCCAGTGCGTGAAGTACAAGGGCCCCGATACCAGTTACTATGGACGAGAAATCTGCTTCGCTTACAATGAAGATTCACTCACCATTGTTGACGTCACAGTGAAGAATGACCCCAAAATGATAGCAAAGGCTGGGTACAGTGGAAGCATGTATACACATCAGGTGAATATAGCTTTCTCATCGGGTGAACATCAATTGTGCAAGATACTGACTGAGGAACGAATCACCTGTGCAAAAATATGACTCAATTTCAAAACGTTTTCACAAAACAACGACGCAAGGGCAAAATATCTTGTGCAAAATGCGCTCAATATAACAGTGGTGTGAACAAAACGTTAACAATCCTATGTTTCATGAAAGGCATTTATTTTTGCGCGTGATTATGTTTGGCGTACAGACTCTTCGTGAGTGTTTCATATATGTTATGAAATGGTGGTTCCCAGTTGACGCTTGTGACTCAAATCACCATAAGTATGCAAAAAACCCCAAAAAAGAAACCAAAAAAAAAAACCAAACAAACAAAAAAACAAAAAAAAAAAAAAACAAAAAAAAAAAAAACAAAAGCAAAAAAAAAACAAAAACAAAAAAACAAATCAAAAACAAAAAAAAAAACCAAACAAACAAAAAACAAAAACAAAAACAAAGCAAAACAAAAAAAAAAAAAAAAAAAAACAAAACAAAACAAAACAAAAAATATATTAATACAACAGACATCAATTAGCATGTTTATAATGAAGCATCCTGTGCTTAGTATAGCGATATGTTTCGCCATAAAGTTCTTGCATTAGTTTTGAAAAAAGTGGAAATTAATGATTCGTACAAATGTGTTTATATTATATCCCATGAATTACCCCCCCCCCCCCCAAAAAAAGGCCAGGATGTTTAATAATATCTGCTCCATATTATCGTTTTTCCGTTTCTTGTTCTGTTTTATTTGTATGCCCCCTTCAAAGAAGCCGGGGCATATAGCTTTGCTCATGTCGGTCGGTCGGTCGGCAGGTATGTTGGTTTCCGCACCATAACTCAAGAACTTTCTAAGGTAGGACTTTGATACTGTCCAGGTATATACTGCAGTATAAGGGCTAGGTGTGGTGTGAAGATGGTTGACCTTAATCCTATTTCCAAGGTCACGGAGGTAGTGTAGTCGGTTTTGGTTTTTTGCATGATACCTACGGAAGGTTTTATGATAAGAACTGTATATTGCACAACTTGCTTTCATCATCCTAACTCAAAATTTAAGTTATGACTTTAATATTGTACATGGTAAGAGTCCTTAATTTGGGCTTGGTGAGCCTAGAATATGGGTGACATTGACCGAATTCTCAAGGTCACCAGGTTTGTTGATCAGTCATTAGAGAGACGTGGTTTCTGCATTATTACTCAAGAAGTTCTTAAGATAAGACTTTGATAATGCCCAGATATATATTCCTATGTAAGGGCTAGGTAAAGTATGAAAGTACTTGACCTTAACACTCTTTCCAAGGTCACGCAAGTACTGTATCCCGTTTTGTTTTCGCACAATAACTGGAAAGTTTTAATGATGAGACCTGTATATTGCACAGGGTTGTAGTCCTTATTCAGGGATAAGTCAACTTTGAAGCTGGATGACCTTGACCTAATTCAAATGTCAGAATGTCACTTTAGTGAATTTGGTTTGGGCAGCATAACTCAGAAATTAAGCACTTCAATACTGCACATGGCAATAGTCCTCAATTAGGGATTAGATGTTAATGATGACCTTGACCAAATTCCCAAGGTCACCAGGTATGTCGGGCGGTCATGGGAGAGACTGTGGTTTCTGCACCAAAACTCAAGATGTCTTTGAGATAGAATTTTGATAGTGCCTACTCCTATGTAAGGGCTAGGTGAAGTATGCAGGTGGTTGACCTTGACCCTCCTTCAAAGGTCGCGGAAGTACTGTAGTCACTTTTGGTTTCCGCGCGATGACTAGAAAAGGTTTCATGATAAGACCTGTATATTGCACAGGATTATAGTCCTTATTCAGGGCTAGATCAAGTTTGAAGATTGGTAACCTTAACCTAATTTTAAAGGTCAAAAGGACACTTAAGTGAACTTGTTTCTGCATTATAAATCAAAATTAAGTTGACTTCAATATTGCACGTAATAATAATCCTTGATTATGACTTGGTGAGCTTAGAAGATGGATGACCTTGACCGAATTTGAAAGTCACCACCTAGAGTCCCGTTAGTGAACTTGGTTTCTGCGTGATCATTTTCACCTAGGGCTTCTACATTGCACAGGTATGTAGGCTTCTATAAGAGCTAGATCATTCTGTAAAATGGGTGACCTTGAGTTAGTTTAGAGATTATTATCAGAGCCACATTACTGAATTTGGTTTATGCTTCATAACTGCAGAATTTTTGAGCCAGAGGTGTTATTTAATACATATTTATTGTTTTCTGTTACGGCTAGATCGGCTTCAAAGAAGGTTGAATTTGACCCAATTTTCAAGGTCACAAGACCACTTTAGTGAGTTTGCTTTCTACTTTCACTTTCCAAGGTCATGAGTGCCCCATTTAGTACTATCAACATTTTAATGAGGGCGAACATAATGACGGTATGGGGCATCTATGCTTTACAAACATGTCTTGTTTTTATTACTTTTTATTTCTTTCGGAAGTAACTTTTTGTTATTATTTTTTTTTTTGTTTGTTTCTGTTTTTTCCCTTCACACTTCAGAAAATAAAGGGAATGATATCAAAAATGGCCTGCAATAATGTGGTTAAGCGTTAATCTTTCACGCCGTACTTTGTTCAATACGGTTGGATCACAGAAGACCACACAATGGCACTTTTGGATGACGAGCTTCACGAGATGTACAGCGGGAGTGACAGGTAAGTATAATCAATACATTTTATGCTGAGATGACCACAAATACATTCTTGAACGGAATTTTTGTTGTGCGTCTTAAGCTAGAAAGTGTTGTTCGTTTTTTGACCTGCAGGTCAAGCAAGGTGCATGAATAAAATGCTTCTTTAAATTGGCACAGAATTCAGGATAATATTTGAAAGTAATTTGTGTAATATGTTTTTAGGGACAGGAATAGGAATAAAGACACAAACGGGGATCGGGATGGATGAATGTCAGAACTGGAAAGGGAAAACCTGAATACGAGACATGCACATAAACTTAACTTCACCAAGCACGGGCTTCACGCCTGTGAATCACGAAAACGCACGGGCATAATACTGTCACAATCAGAGCTAGATACTCTTTTCTCGCAAAATAAGCGTTTTTTATATTTAAAGAAAGAAAATTAAGTTTACAAATGCCAAAGTCATAGCCATTTAGTACTTCCTAAACCGGAGACAAGAAGGAATTTGCATGCGCCAGTACTAAGTATTCTTGACATCCAAAACATTGGTAATATCCCGCATGCGTGCACAAGCAGCTGCCCGTATTTCGTCCGGCGAGACTACGGTTATTAAGACCACCAAGTATGCAGTTGTGGTGGGAAATTAATACGCATGTCCCATACTAGTATAAGTCGGATCACGAAAGATAAGTCGGATCACGAAAGAGCTGGTATAAATTTGTTGGGGAATTAGTCGGCATTGTGTTGCTGGGAAATCTAGTAGAGGAAGCACTTTACCGTTTTCATTTAATAGCATATCGTTTTCATATTTTTTGTGTGTCTTCGTTATATAATGTTTGTTTATGTAATGTTTGTTGATCTTTGCCGACCCCGTTTTGCATTACAGTTCAATTTACTAATTTTATGATGCTTGATTCTGGGGAAAAGGAGGTTTTCCACACAAGCTTAACGAAGAATGCTGTGTATGAGCTTATGCGAGAACGTCGCCATGCTTGGAACGTTACGCAGTATAGACGGGACACTCGTGCTCACGACTGAGCAATTCGCAACAAAAGAAAATACCGCAGAAAAAGGCAGCAAAATTGTGTCTGGTATGACTGTGGGCTTCCCAAACAGCCACTGACAGCCTAGGGCTGGCATTGGGGAATCAATGAGAATGCACAGTGCCAAGGTGTACAGGTTGCCCGTTTGAAGTTGCCAAGAGAATAGGGCGTTCCCTGAGCACCAGTACAGGTGTGCTACAAACGTGTTGTACAGACAGGGGGGTGAAAGAGGGAAGTTGGATATTGAAGACCCAAGACTAACAGAACAAAAGGATAACCGTAAATATCGTAATAATCAACATGATTATAGGTCAATATGGGTGCATAGATGTAACTGCATATTCGAGACGTTTTATCAAATGGCGCAGACCATGCAGATCTTCATCAAACGTGATCAAATATAGCTAAGGTGAATTTTTGCCGAGTTTATTCACCAGATGGCATTGATTTTCCGAACATTTTGTCGTCTTGAAAATGACTTGGGCACACGTAATTTTCGCATAGCTTTATTTCATACGATCGTTAGTGTTATGATAGCTTCGATGTATGTTTGCAGGAGAACCAAGACGTACCTGTGGGATATCTCTGATTTGGATAATCCGACGTTACGCGCAGCCCATTACTCTCATGAACATGCTATCAATCACAACCAATATATCAGGTTTGAACTCATCCCTCACATTGTGGCTCATATTAGACATTAAAATTGGTGGTCAGATTACGAAAAAAGCCCCCCCCCCCCAACAAAAAACAAAAAACAAAAAACAAAACAAAAACACACTTACAAGAACAAAAAACCAAATTGTATCCCTTTTTATCACAGTGCATCACATCATGGCACTTGTGCATCGGAGCTATCTGATGAATAGAAGTCCGCAAAATCAAAGTGTGAAGGAAATCTCAAGCCAAAAATACCCCGTAGTATAGCAGTCAAGATAACGCTAATATAATGTCTCGTTCTTTTATTATTCAGGGGCATGTTTTTGTTTGTTTGTTTTTTGTTTTTTTTGTTTTTGATTTTAATTTGGAAAACACATATAAAACTGTCTAGGTACCATACCTTTGAAAATTGACTTTTTTTTTCTAAAATTTTAATTCAAATTGTTCATAGACTAAATCAATTATTGTGATGGTAATTAAAAGAAATACAAGTGTATTCTATCACTGCGGAGAGAAGGGGCTGATGATCAGACACTTTTAGTGGACTAGCAGTTTGAAGGGGTAACTAACCGAAAGTAAATTAAATATTTCTAGAAAGTATTTGAAGTAAACACACAAATGATAGCCTCCGCGTTTTCACACTATGTAACAGTATTTCATTTGTCGCTAATGTTATTTGTATATCATTGCGTGAGATTAAGGTAGAATTAAATAAAACTCAAATTTTACCCAACTGAAAAAATGCATAATAGTCATATTCCCGGAAATAATACATAATATAATAAAAAGGATTTATATCCAATGCATTCTCCTTGTTTTTCGCCGTCAGGAAATGAGGTGAAAACATCCTATAAAGACCTCTGTATAAACAGACCATTTTCCTTACGGCCACCCTGCTGCTGTTTGAGTTTTTGTTCGTGTCTAATACAGTGAAATCTCATTATAATGGCACTCAGATATCCGACATATTCATTATAATGACACACGTTTTGAATGGCATTTTATCATCGCAGCTCGTTGTAGCTGTGCGGCATTTCGTGCAAAAACGGAACGAAATCGAAGAATTTTACATTGGCCCCGGTGCTTATCTCTTTTTAACCAACATGAATTATCGACACTTACTGTTCTACTAAAAGCAGTACATCTGTGTAACCAAACATGTGTCAAGAATAGCTTTAGGTTAGCTTCCCTAGCAAACTGTGAGCATGTTCTGTCTAATATTCAATTGGACTGGGCAGATTTGGGTTCATCGTAATACTTATGTCACAGAACATCGCCAAAGGGTTACAATATACATGTAAGCGGTACACGTGTGCATCTGCACTTCAAGATGTATTGCTGCTAAGCTGGTGATACTGAAGAGCGACTGAATTTTAAAATAATTATTATGTTAAAGTTTTGACCTGAAATACTTTTAATGTACTTACTTTCCCGTATATAATATTCCACTTTTTTGCACAAAATCCCGCACATTTTCAATTTAAACATTTGCAGGTTCTGTAGCTGTAAGCTCTATTGAGTATGGATTACTCATGGTGATGCCACGGTACGAGATTGTCGCAGAGTGGCACTTGACGGCAGTGGAGGGCGAACAGCAGCGCACGCGCAGCATCATCTCCACGTCAAACGTGGCAAATTGTCCAGCCTACGAACAGCGCCGTGAAGGCACACCACACAGCAATTGCTAACGATTCACTTGATAAGAAACAGTAATAATCGGAGTGTTGCAATACATATACATTTTGTTTCATGTATATGTACAAATTTTTGCTCTGTCTTGAGCGTTTTTGACCTTTACCATATCATCTTGAAAGACTAAACTTCGCCCGTGTGCATAAGGTGGTTGACCAGAAGCCTTTAACTTTTACAGTGCCAAATTTTTGACTGAGTCGTCGTCATGTCAATTCAGAGACTTTTTCGTACGTTTTTTTTTTTTTTTTTGGGGGGGGGGGGTCAAGGTATATTTTTTCTATGGAGCTTAAAATATTCTAATTTTAACATAAATTGAGCATTTATAACAGCGAAATGCGCTTGGTGGTTTCCCGCTGATGACTTAATTATAAATTTATTTAGCTGTTGAAGCCATGAAATTTCAAAATATTTTAATCGAACGTGATTATATTGAATTATCAGGACACAGATGCCGACATAAAGAGTGACTGGATTGGCAAAGGAGCGTAGAGAGATTGGATCGTGGATTGATTTTTTTTGAGTTAATAACTACACGGAAGATGCGTCACTGCTGCTTCTGTTTGTATATTAAGGTTTGGATTATAGTATGGTATGATTAACATCCTGTTAATAACATCCTAAAACCTCTTCATTGGTAATTCGACAAAATTTTTTGTCCAGACGACAGTTGAAATTACTTTTCTGGACTGGTTTTGCGTGGTCCAGGAGTCAGTAAAATTGAGCACTACTCAAAAAAGCCTCTTACATTGTTGCCAAGTAATGTTCTTGTTGCTTACGTCACAAGCAATTCTCTCTATAGATCAAATGAAAATGAAATGAAAAATACGATAAATTTATGTCGACCTGTATGGGATTCGAACTGGTTCTAGGCTTTCCTGTTTCAACAGAGAAATCTTGCGTTTTGATATGTATTTTAGGCAAAACATATCTCTATTAATATCATGAAAAAGCTTATATATGTTATAAAAGTTAAATGGAAACGACTATATACACGCTTGTAAGCATTATTAGAAACTTTATATATGTATGGTTAAAATGTTAGTGTAGGAAAGATGGATCGTCGATTCATTTGAGTGGAACATCTGTTTTAATTGCTACACAAGATATTTGTATGATTATATACGATTGCTCCTTCATATTTGACATATATATATAGTTGCCAATAAAAATTACTAGTCTGGAAAAAATTACATCTCTGTATTTTGTGATCCCAATCAACTTATATGTGTTATAAAAGTTAAATGGAAACTACTATATACACGGTTTTAAGCATTATTAGAAACTTTATATATGTATGGTTAAAATGTTAGTGTCTGAAAGATGGATCGTCGATTCATTTGAGTGGAACATCTGTTTTAATTGCTACACAAGATATATGTGTGATTATATACGATTGATCCTTCATATTTGACATGTATATAGTTGCCAATAAAAAAGTACTAGTCTGGAAAAAATTACATCTCTGTATTTTGTGATCCCAGTCAACTACATGGACACTGGCAGGTAACACAATTTTTACACTTGTAGATCCATGAAAAAGCAGGCAAACATGCTTATTCGTATGCAGCCAGTAATCGGGAGAATGTAAGCCCTGTGGGCCTGCTTCATTATTAACGTTTTTGTCTTCTAATGTCCGAAAAAAACTTAAGCTTAACCTCTGGGGTCTGCAGAAAGTTATTTTAACAATTAAGACAACTTCATGTTCCGGACGGTCTGTAAAAGCACGTCCAGGCAACTTTCAAAACCAGGCGCAAGCAGCGAGCCAGCATTATATTAATGAGGCATATATATATATATATATATATATATATATATATATATATATATATATATATATGTCTTGTGTGCTTTATGGGCAGAGTTGTACTCCTTAGACCTTGTACTCCTTGTACTCCTTCGGTTTATGGGCAGTTGAAAAATACCCACAAACCATGTTTGCCGTAACTTCAATGTGGCAACCCTATAAGGAGTTTCAGAAATGTACAAATTAGCAAAGCTGCCCAGATATTATGGGAAGCTATAAATGCCCAGAAACTGTGGTTAACGATACTTGATATATACTGCCCACGGTCCAGTTTGAGGTTTATAATTGGCCCGCAGACAATGGGCATGACCCATATACCGGATGTAGGACCTATTCCATTGTATATTTTTTGTGGGCAGGGACGGTTTTATATATATATATATATATATATATATATATATATATATATATATATATATATATATATATATATATATATATATATATATATATATATATATATATATATATATATATATATACGTACTGCACCAATGTATTACCCGAGCGTTTTAAGAGAAGAGACAAGGGTTGCCACATGTATTTCACATGCACCTATGTGCAGGTGGTTGGTTTACATATTTATTGAAGGTACGTCTTTATTGCTGACAATAAAAATTGCACAACTCGTGGCTACTTCACAATTAAATAAATAGTCCCCTTAGCCAGAAAGTACAGCAAAACCACAGAAACTCCTTTACAGGAAACTCCATGATGGTACGTACAGATGAATGCACTTTGCGGGCAACAAGGACTCGTCCTATGTTAATGTCAGTGACGCTTGAATCTACCTTGAACAGCTGTTTGTTGTAGTTTGTTCCCTGCAAATGAGAATGGACAAATGTACTTCAACTACGCTGTAATTGGATGATATTTTTCTTCTTTTGCCAGGGTGTCACGGTGGTAGTCTGCCTTCTTGGCTGTCTGGTTGCCTTTGTCAACAGCAAGTCATTAGAAACAGGTAAAGACTCTTCAATGACCAAAATTTTAGTTTCGAAAACGTCGTCTTTGCCAATGTAAATGCAGTGACTCTTTTTCAACTATAGCGCGGTATAAAACAAAGGAACGAAAAACTTTTTATGGGTTGGAACATTACATTTAACACCAAAATTTCTCAAGACATGGTGTTTGTTCCGCTTACATCAGCCACCGACATTAAGATCTTTAATATACAGTCACATACCTATGAAAATAAATAAAATCCTGACGAAAGTTGATGGAGCAGAAAGCTTTGGAAACTACCACTCGCTGTCTTAAGGTAGGTATAATGAACTTTAGTGTATGTTGCAATATAACCAAGGACCGATCTAGGCCTTTAAAATCCCTGGCCAGATCGGATAATAAAAGGGAGAAAAATATATATAAAAAAATTAGCATGGCTTTCAATGATTGATATTGAAATAAATTAGCCATACATTTACATATGTGAACAGCTAAAATCAAAAAGTTTTAGCATTTGGCTAATTAGATAATGGTCACACCGGTGAGAAAAGAACGTTGCATGAAAAGCTCTTGACTGCATGTCGTTAACGCTTTCCCGATCAAACCAGTCTACAACAACCAAGGAATTACAAAGGTCGTATGCTTGCTCCATTTTGTTAAATATTGTCTTTTTTTCAAAATATTTTCAATGAAAAGTACAGGGACTACTAACCAGGATAACGGGCCAGCATTCAACAGCCGTCCTTGCGCACCCTGAGCACTCAGTAATCAGGATGTGCCAAGAAAAGCTGTTGACACAGTCCAATCTTATCATCGATTTATGACTCTCTAAGGCTAAAGTATTATCATATATAATTGGCCCATTCGTACTTTTAGAGACACGTATAAGCTGTCTGATACAAATGCACGAAAGAAAGAAAGGATGGATACATGAATGAAAAAAGGGCAAAAATCACTGGTCGTTACCAAACACACATGGGCCGCCTAGTGCCAAATAGTGTCGTAACTCTCTAATGCTAGAGGTAGCAAATCCACTAATATATTCACTTCCGTGAATAAAGAACAATAAGTTTGCACATATAAGTGTGTCACAATTTTTATATCAAAATTGACTTGTCTTGTCACGAAAGAGTTGATAAATAACTGATAATTGCTGAATTTATATATACCAAGGTTAGAAACAGGTTTGTAGAAAATACCACCATGCTCTTCCGACGGAAGAGAGGGTTAGTCAATGAAAGCATTAGGGGGTGCATGTGTGAACAGACTGAGTCGATATTACCGTTTTACCCTATACATCGTTAGACTTAGACCCAGTCTATAACTTCTCTTTGTATGGATGGTATGCCCAAACCACACGAGGGGGTGTTGTTAACGTGTCTACTGAGCCGCTCCAGACAAAATTTCCATTCAAAATATTTTATGCAAATGAAATACAAAAGGGAAAAAAATAACGCAGGCGACATTTGACATCCTGATTCCTTTGAAAGTTTGTGCGGAAAGGGGTTAAGGGATATCGATATCTGAGACCGCTCTGTTGTATAAGCGGATATCGGTCTCTTACCCTGTGGGTTTGACATCACAGTACATTATTATCAGCACCACATTTGTCCGGTTGTAATATTCACATATGTTAGTTTCTCAGGCAGTACTTGGCGGCTCCGACTGAAAGCACACAGGGCATGTGACAACAAGAGAAGGGTAGCCACCATGAAATGATAAAAATATTCCATGGCCGTATCTTATGCAATTTACTCTAAACGATTATAACTAGAGACAATTTATACCGCTGGGGTTCAATGTGGAGGAAGTCACCTTTCTACAAAGGCTCAAACTTCAACATTTTGCACACACCAGTTCAGGTTTACAATTAAGGTGTCTCAGTAAACACACATTCTATGAAGCTTTTCACGACTTTTTTTATCAGATGTAATATATCTGGTAGTAACTTAAATCTAAATCCTAGCAATATTTTCACTTATGCTAAGTATGCAGACTTTGAGAATGGAGATATGGTTACATCCATATCCCTGTCCCACATATGTGATCTCAGTTTCTAGGTCGGTCTATTCTGATACGGTCGTGTTCATTTTAGTTGAGTGAAGTTGGGTCATAGAAGTCCCGAAATTGTAAAATTGTCATGATAACCCTGAGTCGGCAGATTATCTCTTCGCGTTCTGATAATCCTTTTGGCTAAAGATGTTATAGACAAGGACATTTAAATGGCCATGTAAGTACGTACGTCCCCATTTTTTCTTTCTTTCTTTCTTTTCTTTTTTTGTAAGTTGAACGCTAATAGATATACTCATTACACAATCCCGGACACACAATATACTGTCATATATATTTTCACGTTATAGTGTGTGATGTGATAGGTGCCAGGGTTATCACTTGGAAAGCATATTCACGCATTATTCCACAATATCTTTTATGTCTTTGAAGAATGCCAATTGACCAAATGGTCAGAGTGGGGTGAATGCATCAGGAAGACTCCATGTCCCAGTCGAAAATTGTACAGAGATATTGATGTCCTGAGCTTTCCAATGGAAGCAGCACTGGAAGACAAAGGCCGGGAGCGAATGAAGATTGGCGCTAGAGAGAAACAGCGCGCATGGAGAAAGAGAGAAGAGTGCAGACAGGCCAACACATGTCCTGAGCGCGCCAGAAGGCCATCTTCGGGACCAGTGCCATGTGTCAATGGTCAGTGAATTTAACAATTGTGTGGTTTATTTCCTTCCCTGTCTTGTGTTCCACTGAATTGTTTACAAGCTCGTTTAAAGTGCAAAAATGGGGGAATTGTTACATTTAAAAGACAAACACAGGCACAAACACATAGGTAAAAAAACTCAACGTTATGACGATAAAAAAAAAAAAAAAGAACCAAACAAAAACATAAAACTCCCCAAGACAAACAAACAAACAAATGATGAACACAACAAAAAAGTGAAGTCAATATAGTTATATCTCTGTCAAATATCAAGAAAACAAAACGATACAATATCATAAGCTCTCTCTCTCTCTCTCTCTCTCTCTCTCTCTCTCTCTCTCTCTCTCTCTCTCTCTCTCTCTCTCTCTATATATATATATATATATAAACAGAAAAACCCCACAAAGGTAAAAGAAACAAGTAAAAGCAGAGTAGAACGGTATTATAGACTGTCCATACACATTTCCTGCATTTGTAATATTTGACATATGAACTGGTCATGCCAATCAGGAACATTTGGTGTGATCCAGGTTTTCTAAACCACTTCACCAATTCTAGAATTCGAACATTCCCAATTCTTTAAAAGCTGTCTTTCATAATTTTTCGATAGCATGCTTTTACCGTATTAGTATAAATATGAACCAGCGTGGACAAAAATACAGCACAATTTGTACCTATCAGTAAATTTCTTACTGTCTTACGTGTATTAGGTATGGCAGGACAATATCCGTGTATGAACATTGACCAGAGCTCTTTTCGCTCTATTGCTGATCTGGGATATGGCAATCCACGCCCGGATGATAGGAAGTAAGTTTATTGATTTATTCCGAATGCATTTTATCTGATTCGGTGAGAACTGGTCCTTCTTACCCATGTAATCTGCTCAGCAGTTCTCAACTGACGGAATCCGTAGAAATTCGTACTCTCGCGCAAGTGAAGTCGCACACATTGTTGCACTTGCATAGGCCCGTAACCAGGTCAGAATTTTGGGGGCTCCGAAAACATGAAGGTGAAACCAAGCGTGTGGGGGGGGGGGGGGGAGTGTCCTCCTAAGGTAGATTTAAAAATAATAATAATAATAAATGACACTTCAAATGGTGCCTTTTGGTGAGTCCTTTACCAATTTACATGATTTATGCGGCTACATATATACATATTGTTTTATAATGTAATGTTACATCCGGCAATGTTACATTCAAAGATAAATACAGTCAATTCCCAGTAATCTATGAACTTTGAGACAACATTTTTTCCTATTATATTACAATTGCCTGTAACCACACTGACTTCATAATCAATTTATGAACAATGCCTTATTTTCCATTATTGTTTCATAATGATAGGGAATCATTTTCAACATTGTGTTTATTATACCTCCAAATCATTGTATCACCTGTATTTCCATCTGCATGAGTTTAACCACAGTCAACACCATTACTCACTCCAATATGTCCATACCAGTGATAGTTTTCCCAATGTATTTACCTGGAGCTAAATAAGAATTTCACTGAAGTGCTCCCCTTTCGTGGAAAAAGATATCTTGTGACACAATCACCCATGTTCACACATACTTTATGCTGCAAAGTATATTGTTCTTCCTCTTGCAGAGGAGTATCTTATTCAAATTTTCTGGCATTGCTCTTTGCAAATTTATTTAAAACTTCATCTAGATTGATGATCTCTTGCGACATATATCATATAGCTTTTAGGGTGGAACTCCTTGGAATCATATTAAATTTTTTAGGATGGGACTCCTTTTGGGGGGTTGGGTGGCTCGGTGGGGTGGAACTCTTTGCGAAATACATTCTATCCTTTTTATAGTCAGGGATGAGAATTAGTTGCCATTTGGCAACTTTCAGCCAAAATTGCTTTTTTCCCATAAAACAGAATGTTCTCAGTTTGGTCTAATTTCTTCAAAACTGGTACATTCCTTGGTGGGGTATAGAAGGTTGCCAAATTGGTCCTGGAGTAGCCAAAATGCACTGGGATCATTCTCATCCCTGTATAGTAGAACTCCTTGGGAAAAATATAGAAGTTTTAAGGGTGGTTTTATTTTTATTTTATCAGGAGTGGAGGTGGGGGTGGGGGTGGGGTGGAACTTCTTTGCGAAATTAAATCAGAATCCTTTCAGGGTGGAACTCCTGAGAAAAATATCAAGCTTAAGGGTGCAATTTTTGGGAGGGTGGGTAGAGTGGTGTAGAGTTGAACTCCTTGGAAAATATTAAACTTTTAAAAGTGGAACTCTGTTTGTAACTTTTTAGGGTGGGTTGGTGGGGTGCAACTCATTTGCGAAATACGTTATATGCTTTTGAGGGCAGAACTCCTTGGAAAAATATTAAATTGGTTTAGGGTGGAAATCCTTGTTTTATGTTATTTTGGGGGAGGATCGGGTGGGAGTGGAACTGCTATATTTCTACTAAGCATATTTGATCCTGATTATGGATTTTCTCAACCTTTCTTCTCTTTTCTTTCTTTTTCCCTCCTCTTTTCCTTTCTTGTGTGTGTGTGTGTGTGTGTGTGTGTGTGTGTGTGTGTGTGTGTGTGTGTGGGAGGCGGGGGGGGGGGGCAGGGTAGAGCTCTTCAGCCGAGCGGAGTGGTTCATTTGAACTGCCTGAACTTCCCTCCCTGTTTGCTGGCCTGACTGCAGGTGCGTCCTCCAGTTTGACGAGGGAGTTCACGGTTTGAACGTATTTGAAACTATTTCTATCAATGAATCTCACCTTAAGTCAGGTTAAAAGACATCATTGTTGTTTGCATAAGTAAAATAAAAGCAAGTTCCTTTTTGCCTGCTAAACAGGTCAATCTCCGTATTCTATCCCCCACACTTCGGTGTTGTGGAAATAATGTAGAGGTCGATCTGCATCGCAGGAGAGGTTGGTGTGCATTTCTGTAGATTTCGGCATAATCATTCTGCATGAGGCGGAGGGAGCATGAGGAATGCTCTGAAGGGTAGGAATATTCATGAAAACTACTCTTGAAGGCAATAACGCTTATTCCGTATTACTGCTTTCGTGTATCCCTATAGTTCTTCCGGCAGAACACAGGCAATTGTAACGTTCCGGTACCTATTCTCTTGATTTATATCTTTGCAATCAAATTCGTGTGCTTTCTCTGAAATGAATCCGTCTGATGAACAACACGCATTTAGGAGAAATTACAACACACGAAAATTTGCGACCATTCACTCATACATGCATTTAATTTGAAGACAGTTTTTATTTTGCTTGTTGAACCGAAGACTTCCATGTTTTCTCTACTACAGTTGCGTACAAAACATACATAGAGCTCAGTTGTAAAAGTTTTTACGGACCGAGTGATTTAAAATCCAGCCTTAAGAATAAAATTACTTCTGATTATATAGCAATAAGCAGTAATATTAAATATATATATATATATATATATATATATATATATATATATATATATATATATATATATATATATATATAGGGCCTATATATATGTATATATATATGTATATATATATATATATATATATATATATATATATATATATATATATATATATATATATATATATATATATATATATATATATATAGCTTGGTGCTTTCAGGATGTCAGTTGACAGTTCAAGTAGAAAGAGCAAACTGCTGCCATCTAGGGCACTTTGGGCATTGCATAACTTAAATTCCATTCATAATATGTTGAAACCAAATTCCATTCACAGTGTGATGGCCAATGACATCTGGGGATGGACTGACCCCCTGACACAGGATGAATACGCCATCGTAGGCTTGAGTGGAGGAACTTCATTTGTCAGAGTTACTGATCCAGAGAATCCGGTTGTCCTTGGCTTCTTAGAAACCAGGTAAGGGACAATTTAACATGAATTCATGGGTACGACGCTTCTCCCTGATTTTCATGACAGAAATCTGCGATGTGTGCGTGATCCCGCATCGTAGGCCTACGTGCTTTCGAACTACATAAGGAATCCCAAGATGAGCAAATAGTTCATTTCACCCTGTCAACACAGGTGTTAAAAATCCCCGTAAAGATGAGCAGCGGTCCTTACTTTGCGTGCCGCTATGAAGCAAGTGAACCACGGTTTCCCATTTTTTTTACACAGGAAGTGTCAAACCTGTATGCAGCGAATGTGTACTGTAAATCTTGTCAAATCGGCACCGTTAAGCATGTGTACTACACTTCGATTTAAATGGACAGGGCACAAGGCCTCCTTCCAGATGTCAACTACCTTCCACTGTAAGTGCAAGTCTGTGTCGCAATTTGCTGGTGTTCCCTTTGAATAGTTAAAAAGGCTCCGTATTATAGTCGGAAGATAAGCAGTAAACCTACTTTCGAAAAAGAACAAAATTTGCGCCAACCTCCCCACTACTTTGCTACGTCATCGTGTAAGGCACATTGACCTGTTTGATTTGCTGCGAACTGGAAGTGGAAACAATGTTCGAGACATAAGCCTAGGCCTACTTGACTGAGAACTTTGTAACAGGTGATGAGTTTTTTATTCTTTCCAAGAATCTCATATTTTAGGCCCACAATATTCAAGGATTACTTTTTGGAAGGATTATGTTAAAAACAAATAAGTAGGCCTATAATATTACCAGGAACCTGCAATGACAAGGCACATGCGTCACAGAACCACCTGCTTTATGGGACCACATTTGGACCTGCCCTGCCCAATGGCAAGGAGGACTAAATGTCATCCACAAAGAGAATTAGCCATTCCCATAATACTGTGGTGGGAATTTAACTTTTCCATTTGGTACATACATCTGTATGGTTTTCTCAATTCACTTGTCCGAATGTCATAGTTGCCGAGCTCTAAGTGGATGATAGTGCCGTGGTATTATATACTTTAGCATTCAAAAACCAATTGATGGTGATTGCAAAGTTTTAAGGTAAGCCTACATAACCCTTTCTGAATCCAGACTTGCAAAGTGGTATTTTCAAATCATGCGATCGTCTAGTCCTGTAAATGGCTGTAGGCCTACGCAACAACGCTTTAGCCTCCTTGGTTGTACTTCATAAATATAGGCCTACATGTGTGTGTGTGTGTGTGTGTGTGTAAAGGGGTTTTCCGTGCAGGCGCACTGGGTATTTTTTTTATCCCCATTCCCACGTATTGGAAGCCCCTTTATCTTCCGTACGTCATACCAGCTATTGTTTCTAAATTAGGCCTATTTGTATTATTCGTACCTTGTACTAGGGCAAAATTCCCACCTGCATCAACGTACAGGCACCTCCCGCCTTAACGTCCTCCATCCTCAACCCCTTACATGTACCTCTACATCTGTCTAAACCTATTACACATGTTTATACATCCAGGACCTCCTCCAGCACATGGCGAGACATCAAAGTGTACGGTAATGCCGCGTATATTGTATCAGAGGCAAGTAATCACGGCATGCAGGTGTTTGATCTGACTCAATTGAGAGGTCAAAATAGCTTCCGCACCCTGACGTCTACAGTAGTTTATACACAGTTTGGCAACGCACACAACATCGTGGTTAATGAGGAAACGGGATTTCTATACGCCGTGGGCTGCACTCAGTCATCTTTTCCCAGATCTTGCAGTGGTAATTAATATCTTTAATTGTTAAAGTCGTCTACTTGATCTTGTTTAACATGCTTCATTTTCTGCTGATGATTTTTCATGGCAAACAATATTCACATACCACTTTGTTTCGAAATGACAATATAACTTAATATTTTAAAATTGCAAACGCTATCAACTGGCCTAAGTTGCCATCCCATAGTGGGTTCAAGACCAACAAACAAGATAGCATAAAATTTACCAACTTATAGAAGAAAGGTTTTGCAGGCTACTAGTATATGCCAGGAGCAATAAGACACTATTATACGTCTTTATTCCTTGTTGTTACGCAAGAGTATGAAAATCGATAATAATACTGCTGCTACTACTACTACTAGTACCACTACTACTACCACTACTACTACTACCAAAGTTAGAAAAGAGTATGAAAATCGATAATCAACTTAGGAAATCTCTTATTTTCTAGATATGAATGTATTCCGATACCATGAAACAACAACCAAAATAGCAACAACAACAACAAAACAACAAAACAACAACAACAACAACAACAATAATAATAATAATAATAATAATAATAATAATAATAATAATAATAATAATAATAATAATAATAATAATAATAATAATAATAATAATAATAATAATAATAATAATAATAAATATACTGGCGAAGTCTTCAATTATTTCACAAAGTCGTGGACAGGTATATCCTCCTCTCCTCATCATGGAAACAGTTTCATACCACTTCATGGAATTTCAAGTTCGAGTTTGTGATATGAAACTTAAGAGCTTCTTGAGGTAGCTTATTTTTGCTGCAGGAAGTCATGCTTTGTAGCACGCACAATTTGACATGTACAAAAATGCACAATACGTTTTTTATGGTAGAGATCCGATCATTTGCTGATCATTTGTTTTAGGATTTGCCACATGAGTACGCAATATTTTGCCCATTTAGATCTTTCACTAAGTCATGGTAATAGTCAATACGTTGTAATTTAGCTTGTTCCCTTAAAACATAAAACGGAGATTTATTTGGTCGAATCAATAATTTGAATCTGAAATCTGATTCTAGGACCCTGATATTCAACAGTCACGCATCACAATGAATTCAGAATCTTGTAGTGACAGTAGTAATGGATAGTGTTAGTAGTAGTCCCGACTCGTAGTAGTGGTTGTAGTCGTAGTGATTTTACAGACACAAACCTCACATGGAAATACAAATAATTGCATAGCTGGGGAATTTCATTGCCAATGTCTATAATCATAAAACAGTCATGTGGGTTCAACATAATCGTGAAAGTCACACAAGGGAAGGACAATATAAGACAGCAATTACAAGAAAAATGGGTTTTCAGGCCACTTTGTTTTTATGACAATGTATTTATTAAAAATACCCACATTTTCAAGCAGAGATGTACCATGAATATTTGCAGCAGATTTCACGTTTTGTTGAATCTGGCTTGCAGGAGGGCTTCATATGATTGATGTCCGCGAACCGTTGAATCCTCAGTATGCTGGCTGCTTCAGCGCGGATGGATACACTCATGATGCTCAGTGCGTGAAGTACAAGGGCCCCGATACCAACTACTATGGACGAGAAATCTGCTTCGCTTACAATGAAGATTCACTCACCATTGTTGACGTCACAGTGAAAAATGATCCCAAAATGATTGGAAAGGCTGGGTATAGTGGAAGCATGTATACCCATCAGGTGAATATGGCTTCTTATCGGGTGAACATCAGTTATGCAATATACTGACTGAGGAACACAGACAGCTGTGCAAAAATAAGACTGAATTTCAAAACATCTGTGCAAAATAGCGACTCAAGGACACATCATCTTGTGCAAAAAACGCTCAATATATCAGTGCTGTGAAAAAACTTAAGCTATTTATTTTTGCGCATGCTAATGTTTGACGTGCTCACACTTCAATATAATATATATATATATATATGTGGTAATTTCCAGTATACGCTTTTGACTCAAACCATGAAAAGTATGCAAAATTTCATATTAATATACCAAACATCAATAACTTAATAATGATGCAGGCCGTGCTTAGTGTAGCGATATATTTAGCCAGAAAGCACATTTATCTGCTTCAAAACATTGGAAATTAATGATACGTGACACGGAAAAAGGTGGCGATAGTAGTACAAATATCTATATACTGTATTCCATGAGCTAACCAGAAAGGACCTGTAAGTCAAACATTATGTGCTCCATCTCATTTTTTTTCCTTCTCTTCGTTTTTTCACTTCTTATTTGTTTATCTATCTATCTATCTATCTATCTATCTATCTATCTATCTATCTATCTATCTATCTATCTGTCTGTCTGTCTGTCTGTCTGTCTGTCTGTCTGTCTGTCTGTCTGTCTGTCTATCTATCTATCTATCTATTTACTTATTTATTTATTTCCTTCCTTCCTTCCTTCCTTCCTTCCTTCCTTACTTACTTATTTATTTATTTATTGCTTTTTGTTTGTTTCTTTTTCTTTAGTTTTTATTTCTTGGTTTTGGTTTTCCTTTATTTTTCTTTTACACCTCAGAAAGTCTAGTGGATGATATCAAAAATGGGCCACAATAATATGATTAAACTTTGCCATCGTATTTTGTTCAATAGGGTTGGCTCACAGAAGACCACACAATTGCCCTTCTGGACGACGAGCAGGACGAAGTATACAACTGGAGTGACAAGTAAGTACAATACAATTTATTTTTATACTGCGGTGAGCACCAGTACATTCTTGAACCGAATTTTTGTTGTGCGTCTTGAACACGAAAGAGATGTTAGCTTGTCTGACCACCAGATCAAGATATTGGAATAAAATGCTTCTTTAAATTCACACAGAATGCAGGATATTTTGGATGTATTTTGCATGATACCTTTGTTGGATATAGGGGTACGATTAGGCACAGGCATAGGAATAAGGACTTGCATGGGTGTGGGGATGGATGAATGTCGGATCTGGAATGGGAAAAAACTTAATTAGTCCGATCACAGAACAGCTGGTATAAATTTGTTAATAAATGAGTCGGCACTTAGTGCAGAAGCATGATAAAATAAATGGGCAAGTATAATCAGACCGTGTACAGGTTCATGAAAAGGGTCCAGGGGGACTTGCCTGAGCAAGCCTGAGGCAGGATGGTTTTAAGTTAGAATCACTCCCACCTGCATCTGCAGCTACGAAGTTCCACAGCTTGAGAACATATCATAGACAGGGTGGCGGAAGAGAAATGTTGGATCGTGAAGGCCAAGACAATCAGACAAACAGGATAACCATAAATATCGTAATTATCAACATGATTCTACGTCAATATGGCCGCATGGATGTAACTGGTGACGTTTTTCAAATGGCACTGACCAGATGCACATCAACGATGCAAAGTATACCTTAAGTGCATTTTTGCCGAGTTTATTCACCAGACGGCATTTATTTTCCGAACATTTTGCCCTTTTGAAAGTTATTTGGGCATATTTTATTTTCGCATAGCCTTATTTCATACCATTATCAGTGTAATGATAGCTTCGATGTGTGTTTGCAGGAGAACCAAGACGTACCTGTGGGATGTCTCTAACTTGGCAAGTCCAACGTTACGCGCGACCCATTACTCTCCTGAACTGGCTATCGATCACAACCAATATATCAGGTTTGAACTCATTCCTCACAATGTGGCCTATATTAGATATTAGAATCGATGTATTCAGATAACGAAAAAAAGCAAACACACACACACACACACACACACACATACACACACACAATCCTTTTTACCACAGTGCATCAGATCTTGGTGCTTGTGCATGGTAGCCATCTGATGAATAGAAGTCCTCAAAATCAAAGTATGAAGGCAATATCAAGCCCCCCCCCCCAAAAAAAAGGTAGTATAGTATTCAAGATTAACTTTAATATAATGTCTCGTTATTTTATTATTCAGGGATTTATAGTGTGGCGGGAGTTTGTTTGTTTGAAAGAGACATATAAAACTCTCAAGTCTGAAGTACCAGACCTTTGAAAATTGACATTTTTCAAAAAATTAATTTTAATTAAAATTGTTCGTAGATGTATAGTGCTAAATCAAAAAGTGTGATGCCAATTAAAAGAAATACATGTGTATTCTATCATCGTAGAAAGCAGGGACTGTTGATCATATACTTTTACTGGACCAGCAGTTTTGAAGGGTTATCTAACCAAAAGTAAATTAAATACTTGCAGTTTTGAAGGGTTAACTAACCAAAAGTAAAGTAAATACTTGGCAAAAAATATTTGAATTGAACATACAAATGGTAACCTCTACGTTTGTCACACTATGTAACGGTATTTTATTTGTTGCTATGTTATTTATATAACATTACCTGAGTATAAGCTACTATTAAAAAAAAGTTTTACCCAACTGAAAAAATGCGTAATTGTCCTTTTCCTACACATAGTACATATTAAAAATGATTTATATTCAATATTCTGTTTGTTTTTCGCCGTCAGGATACGACGCGAAAACATGCTATAAAGACCTCTGCATAAAGAGGACACGACCACCCTGCTGCTGTTTCGATTTTTGTTTGTGTCTAATATTTGCATCTCATATTGGGATCACTGCGTCTTAAGACGTATTTTGTATGTTCGTGTGTGGTCTCATTAGCGAAGTTCTGCTGTAGGTTTATAGGAGATTGTCGAAATTAAATAGGGAGACGTATTTTGGACAGAATCTTAGGGCTAATGTGGACATGGTTCAACTACATCGTTCAGCATTATTTCATGACCGTAAGAAGAGCAACGTTCCATGTGGTGCAGACGCTCCATAGAGGGTTGAGTCCCTGTATGTACATAGACAACATAGGCAGGGACTTGTACTGGAATCACACGTCCGTAAATTAACAGCAACGATGACAGGAACATAAAATTAATGTAATGATAAATAAGAATATAAGTCGTATGTTCAGCTGTGTTCATGGCAATGTGCATGGCATATTCATCTGTACACATGTGGATAGGGCACATGTTCAGCTCTAGACACGACAGTACGTCCCGTATCCAGTTATAGCTGTGAAAAACACTAGTACTGTTAAGCAGAGTCGACTTGGCAGGATAATAATCCAAAATGTAGTTACAAGAAATTACCATTTGTACATATAAATATAATATATAAATCATACGCCCAGGGATGGCATGTGTAGGAAACATCTCCTTTTAATACTCATGTGAAGCCAGGTCTTAATAAGGTAGTGGTCCTAATATGGAAAACATAATAGTAGGATTTCGAAGAGATGGTTGCAATAGGCATGTGGTCTTAATATGAATGTCTTAATCTTGAGATTTTTCTGTTATCATCTTTAATTGAATGCAGCAGCATCAACTTTGTCTATTTTGCATCATTGATTTTCTTGAATGTCAGTTTTATTTCCTCGACGGAATTTTGCAATACGTTCGTTGTGTCTTTGTCAATGTCACAGGGGAGACCTCACCTTCCAATCAAACTACGAAGCTGGATTGAGAATTCTGAACATAGACCAAGCTAACTACCAGTTGAAAGAAGTAGCTTACTTTGACACACTTCCCAGAGATAACTATGGCACGTCCTTTGACGGTTCCTGGAGCAACTATCCCTACTTTCAATCAGGTATAAAGCTTTCGAAGCAAAGAGGGCATTTTAACCCTTGTGTGTCGGGGGTGGGGGGTGGGGTTGCGGGACTTCTTTAGTAAAAGATTTAAATGCGTAAGCCACTAAAATTTGCGCTTGACGAAGCAAAACGTAGCCCATCCAAATTAATTATGCCTGTATTTTGTTTGATATCATAACATTATCAGTTCAATTAAACTTTAACGCTGATAAATCATAAGTGCTCTTTTCCATGACAAATCATGGTTCCTTGCATGATAAAAATCTCTGTTTTTTCGGTATTGTATCACCGAAATTCGAGGTTGCCACGCGGCATTCCGTTGGAAAGGTCCAACATAAACTCATGTGCAAAAACTGAACAAAAATCTACGAATATTTTTTTGGATATATTTCCTATTGCTATGTAATCGACCAGCAAGAAAGCAAACGCAACTCTCGGTTAACTAGCTTTATATGTATTACAACATGGTTACAATCAAAAAGCAACAAACGCAGGTTGGGAACCGGAACGGCATGAGATACACTACATCTATGGTTTAAACATATTTATTTCAAAAGAAAACAATTGGCCGACAGGCATGTTGCCTATACTACATCTATAAGGCAATAAGCCGACTTAAAAATGCTGTTGCGTTGTGTTTTTTATTTTCACGATTTTTGGAAACAAGCGAAAAGAAAACAGCGAATGAAGTCAATTCAAAGTATTTTACACAATTTCAATTTAAACATTTGCAGGTGCTGTAGCTGTAAGCTCTATTGAGTATGGATTATTCATGGTGATGCCACGATACGAGATTCTCGGAGCGGGGCACTTGCCGGGAGTGCAGGGCGAACAACAGCGCACGCGTAGCATCATCTCCGCGTCAAACGTGGCAAATTGTCCAGCCTACGAACAGCGTCGTGAATGCACCCCACACACCAAGTGTTAACGATTCACTTGATAATAAACAGTACTAAGCTGAGTGTTGCAATAAATGTACATTTCAATGTCTTATATATATGTATATATTTTTATTCTGTCTTGAGCGATTTTCACCTTTACCTTGATATCTTCAATGACTGAACATCGCCCGTGTGCATAAGGTGGTTGACCGGTAGCCTTTAACTCTTACAGTGCCAAGTTTTTGACTGAGTTAACAGTTTTCCTCAGTACGTCTTGGGCACATTAAAGCCAAGGAGAGCTGATGACCTGGACCTGGACTGTTTTAATTGTATTTGCAGCTGGGGGTTGATACTTCAAGTTGAATGAAAGGTTTGTTCACAAAGAAGATGAATATAGTATGATACCGTCATGTAAATTTTTTTTTTTTTTTATTTTATCTTGCTTTGGTTTTTCTCCTGTATAATGTTCCAATTTTAACATAAATTAAGAATTTATGGCTGGGGAACATGCTTGATGGTTTCCCGCTGATGATCCACTTTTACCTTTATTTGGCTGCTGGAGCCTTGAAATGTCAAAATGTTTTAATGGAATGAAAATATTGAGTAATTAGGGCATAGGTTCGGACCTAGTGATTAGATTCACAAAAGACCGTCGAGAGATTGGATCGTGGATTGATATTTTGTTGTAAAAACTACATGGAAGATGTGTCGCTGTTGCTTTGTTTGTATGATAAGTTTTGGATTAGAGTACGATATGATGCACATCATATTAAAACTTCCATTGTCAATTCCGACAAAATTCCTCATCCAGATGACACCTGACACTAGTTGTCTGGACCGGTTATTGCTGGGAAGTGCTTTATGCATAAGTAATATTACGCGCTGCTTGGAAAGAGTCACGTGGTATTCCTGCTGCTGACGTCATCAAGCAATTTTCTCTATATTGATGTATGACACCTAAACAGACATGTTAATTCTGGTCAGACCAAGACAGGGTTAAAAGCTGTCCTACCGGTGTTCACTTTATAAAATATTTACAACGACGATACACTATTGAAAATTAAAAAAAAAAAAAATACAGACGACATTTCACATTTGGGTTCTTTATTTTTGTCAGAAAACTTTTAACGACACATACGCATCATATTTTACAATGTAAGATATTCCTTTTGACGCCTGGATAATTTTACAAAATAATCGATATGATTTCAGTTTTTTAAAATAATATTAATAATACTAGAATAAGAACTAATGCCTAACTTCAATAGGACATATATGAATTTTGCATTACATTTCTTACACTGTGGGGCATATCCGCAATATTAGTATTCCTTGGGCATATGGATTTCTATGGTGACTAAGTAAGAACTGTAACAGATATACACTATATTTCTAAAGACTTCAATATGAAGCATAATTGTTGTACTACAATTCTCTGAAATAGAATTTTTACTGTTTTGTCAAGAAATCCAGTTTGCGGCCAGTACAGCATTTGTAATCTAAATGGCCCGACATAATGTATTAAGACTCATCGCAACACATCACACAGATTTCGCTGCGGTAACCATGTTTTTCAGTTTTTGTCTAAGAATATCTCTGGGAAGGAATCCTAAGCCACAATCCGGCGCCAGCCACAGCCGTTCGGCAGGGATATGTTTTAAGGCCTCTTGTACGCGGGACTTGATTTCCTCTACGGTCTCTACTCGGCTCTTGGCAATGGCCACCACTCCAAATATAATGTCGGTCTTTTTGAATTTTTCCAACAAAGAGAGATCATTGTGTTGGTGAGCATCCTCTATGGAGACTGAAAAAGAACATTTTGTCGTGTTTCGCCCAATGCCACAAAGAGAAAAAGTACTATTTGAGATTATGTAAAAATTTGCATGGGTTCATTAATAATTGAATAGCAAAATTCATATATACATATAATTCTGGAGTTCTGATATGGAGGGTTCCATTCACCAAAGTGGCCCAGCTACTTTGGGAGTTCAGTCACGGTTTATGCACGTGATATAATTCTCTCACCCTTTCAGAACCTCACCATTGTATGTAATATCAAAATCCTAGCTTTAACAAGTTCCAGGTTATCAAATGGGCAGTAAAAATTACGTAAACGGCTTGTAACCGGGGAATCTGCTGCTGGTCAAGATCGCTCGTGTGAAGTTTCAACCTGGCTGATATAGATGACCATACTCATGTGTAATATCCTAGCTCATTTAGTCCTCGAGTTGACAAATCGTCAGTACAATTCACTACTGTAACAATACCCCTGTGATCTTGAGTTAAGGTCACCCACATGTAATCCAAATATCATGCCTAGATTTAAAGTCATTGCTCAAGCATTTTTTAGCAATCATTGGAAAATTAAAATCCGCACAAGATGCGGATTTGTACTTGCGCCATTGTATTGTAACACTTCATTAAAGCCCAGGATAATTCAATACAATGTTGCAAAAATACATTCAAATTCAAAATAGGTAATAAATGTGTTACTGACCAGCATCGAACACTGCGTTATCCAAAGTTTCAGCAATTTGATGATAAATTCCTCTGTCAGCCTTCAAATAGCTTTCCTCGTCCTGTAACAGTGAAGAAAATGTGCATAGCAAAGTGACCTTTCTGGCATCCAAGCCAAGCCACTATCGTCATTAATGCCCTTACCAGTGTATCTAAACAAATATTAAGGAAAAAACGCAAGCTATCCATAGGTCGTGTTTGTTTGTTTGATTTTTGAGTATCGATTTAATGTTCAGATGGTTGTCGGGTATACTTTTCTAGTGTATTTTATCACGAAAGTTAATTACTCAATAGAATTATAGTCATAGATATGCTTTTCGAAACCGCCATAAAGCGTAGAAAAAAAGCTCTGAATATTGTTGATTGTGCGTAATGACAATAATATCCAAATTATATTGAAATATTATAGACAGCTGTACGTGCAGACGAGTCTCATATGAAACGTTTGCATCATGCGCAACGGCCATGGGCGTATAATCGGCATTAAACCAAGACAAAGACACGCTGGGAAAAGGTGGGACAGGGGCAAAGTGGAGCTTTTCAATTGCATTATTCAACAAGACACCTATTCATACTTAAGGTTTGGCCCCTTTAATTTTGGACCGGAGCGAGATCATAATAAAAAGTATAAACCCAGCGGGGTCAATAGGTTTGTGTGGTGGAAGAACCTGATGGACTTGGAGAAAACTACCTTGCACAGTCGAGTGATGGGAACTCTCTCGACAAGCTCGACTGAGAATGGAATGCGGGAAAGACAGGTGAAAGCAAGCATGTTCAATACCGCTTTGCCAACCATGCAAGCTAACCCAGAGGTCCAACTTTACCCTCGGGGTCCACTTCACCCCAAAAACTAGCACTGTATGGGCCGTTTCATAGCAAGACGACCATTTAGAAAAGTGTGCCAGTAGTGGCTCTTGTAGCAAAATTGGCCACCGTTCCTTCGAGATACATCAAATTTATGATTATACAAAATGTAATGGGCATGTTGTTGTAATCAAAAGTTTGATCAATATAAGACCGTGCCCCCTCCCCCTTCCGCAGTGTCGGGTACAACATACTTCCTCTACAACTGGATACAAAAATAGTATCTGGAGTGAGGGTAATTATTCATCATTTCTGAAAAAAAAATCCTGGCATTATTGTTGAAGGGAATTAGCAGAAGGGAAAAATACTGGGTAATGTATATATGCCCGATGGAAGATTTACAAACTAATTATTTGTAAGGCAAAGTGAAATTAAACCTTGATATCAGTGGAACATAATTTTGAAGGGACTGATGGGAGTAGGCCGTGCACACACATCAAGCTGTGCTGATACGCCTCAGTGCTCGCAAAGTGGCCTTTGACTGCCGTTGAAATCGTCCAGAGGCGCAAGGATGTAAATGGTGGCCTGCTTTTATGTTTTTCCTTAAATTTTATGAAATTAAAAAAAACAATAATTAAGCTGAGAATTACAGATAAGGCCTCTAATGATGGTACGCTCCCAGGTCAATAGCTTTCCTCGTCACGGGTTGGGGGCAATGCGCCCAACCCGTGACGAGGAATGCTTTTGATTCAACGTTATTCTCCATCAGAGTCCGCGCAGTGAAGTCCACTGGAGCCTCATCAGGCAAGGCAGACGCCGATATTTTATTGTGTATTTCTGTGGTTTGATACCATAAACATAAAATACAAACCAGATGTGTGGGATAACCGCAGCATAAATGTATTGCTTTTTGTACTCCGGATCCAAGGCCCTGATTGTAAGAAAAAACCCCAGACATTTTACGATTATAACAGTCATCGGTGACCTCACTACATTATATGATATACGACTTGCATCTCTCTCATAATTATACCATACCTCCTTTGTTTTCTCAAGGGATATATATGTCACCTGCTTACACATATATCCCTGCTTTAAATTTCTATGGCTAAATTTCAGCACAGGACTGATTTGCTTTGGTGAATACATTTTAAAATGCATTTATATTCATGAAAACAAAGAAGACAAGGTATAAAAAGGATACATCCCTTGTTCTCGTGATTTATCTGGAATCCTGCATTTTTAAATCGCTACGCTTCGCTCCAGATAAATCCCTTGGACTTGGGATGTATCCTCTTCGGATAGATTGTTCACACAACGTCGGAGTTGGTGGGGTCATTTTAGAAACACTGATGCATCGTCAGAAATCTTTATGAACAAAACGCCATATGCATATTTAATTCCCGCCACAAAGCAAGGGTTTGACGCCGGGCGATCACGGGGACATGCGGGTCACATCACTGTCACAGACATGGCCGTATGTTCATTTCTCACAAAAGTAGCGTTTTTTTAAGAAATTTAAGTTCACAAATGCCAAACTGGTATTCATTTAGTCCTTTCCCAGCTATATATAAAGAAAGATTTCCATCAGCCTTTAATCAGCATTCTTTATTTCCAAAATATTAGTTATATTCCGCCTGTCCTTACAGGTACCGACCCCTATCTCGCCATATCCCGCCAAGCGAGACTAGGCAATCGGGTATGCATTTGTGGCGGGAAATTAATATGCATATCTCCTAATGACAATAAGACACATGAATGTTTTAAAGTCCTGCCAAAATCCCCTGCTCTGTTACCAGGCAACGGCGATGAGTATGTGCAATGATGAGGGCGTACTGATGGATAGATAAACTAGCGGTGTTATTGACATCTCTGGAAATAAAGAATATCTTTCAAAGGTTCTTCAGCATGATGATGATTTCAAATTCGGTTTGGATTCAGAGAATATGACTACATGTATCGCTTATCTGAAAAATTTCGAGTCGTATTTGCAAGAGCAGCACATTTTGTCCTCTTTGAAAGAGTGATCTGGCCGCACATATGGGTACTTCTTTTTTGAGCTATACAGGTTAGAACAGCACCAAATCTGATTTGAACATATATTCAGTTAAAAAATGAAAAGGAAAAGCGCAACTAATTTATTGGCTATAAACTTTATCGAATGGAGAATTGTTTTATGCAAAAGATGTTACGATGGAAGCTCGGAAGCTAACGGGTACTAAGACGGCCCACATTGGTTCTGTGCAGTGCAGCCAATGTTACCGTCAACATATACTCTGGAGAAAAAAAGTGACACATGCATATCAAAGTCCTGCCAAAAGAAATAAGGAGCGTTCCCTTGTTTTTGTTTTTTTTTGTTTTTGTTTTTTTTGTTTTTATGTTTTGGAAGGTGTGTGTGTGTGTGTGCAAATTGGCATTCCGACAATCCTTCCCCTCTCAAGATCAGAGGTTCGCCAGTGGTCCCCATGGTGACACATGTTGACTGTCACTGATGTCTCATGTGCTTGCTTTCATGGCCATGTTACGCAAATGCAAAATTATGTATCACATTTGCTACATATGTTCATATTCATAGCACCCCATGTTTAACCAATGGGACCGCTCACCTCAGTTTTGTCTCTGCAGGGTATAATACAACTGGATATTCTTTGGATCTTAAAGATGTCGAAATTAGTAGAAAAGTTAAATAGGACAGATAATATGTAATATGCGATATGTGTGTGCATTTTGCCAGTTGGTATGAAATTGCATAATTACTGCGGGGTTTTTCCTACTTCTGATATTTTATCCCTTCGACATTTTCTCTTTGCACGACCTTGGTTTCGCCATTTTCTGATGGCAGCACTGACTTCCGGTTGATAATAGTATGGTAATGAAGCAACAAAACAGAAGGTTTTAGTGGAAGCTATACAGAATTGAAGCAGTGTGTTCAGAAAAAAGCTTGGGGTGATATAGTACAAGCATTTGTCTGAATTTAGCGTGTTATTAGAGATATTGGCCTTAAAGAAACCACCCTCGCTATAAAGCCATGTGTCATTACCAGCCAGGAACAGTGCTGCCGTCAAGGGGCCTGTCACAAGAACAGCCACCTTCCCTCCCTTACTATTTTGTTCCCTCGCAACCGAGCACTTTAAGACAGCATCACTCGCACATAATGAAATATTCGGCACACTTACCTTTTGATACTCGTACAAGCTATTATATAATTCACGCGCTTACCTTGCTCCACACAGCACATCGACCGAAATCCAAGTTCTCTATACATTTTTAGCATAGACACTAATAACATGGACCTATTAACTAGAACAGGTCCATGCTAGTAATAATTCTGTGGCTCTCCGCTTATCTGCCCGCGTGCCTGTATCTGACAGGTGGCCTTTATTAAAAAAGAGGAGGAAAAAAAGATGAGACTAGGGAAACCAGAATACGTCAGCTGCTGCTGTCGTGTTTCCCGGGGCCAAAGCTTAGGCATACGGTCCACTGCCTGTTTTCTAACAGCTGCCGCAGGTTCCCGATCCCAGTGATATCCCCAGACACTCCTTCAACGTGCACTATCTTTCCCTTTTTTTGCCCTATCTCCGCCTTCATAACGCTGAGACATTTCCCATGTCTTGTTTCCACAGTCGCAGGTTGGCCCTGATAAGGGCTACCGCCTTTTCCCTTTCTTCCCCATTCCTGACAATCTTGTTAATACTGTCCCAATTTAATCCTAACATTTTCTTTTTTTTTCTACCCTAGCATGCTATCAGGTAGTCCTGTACATTTCTAACCCTTGTCTTGCCTCGTAACAGACCTCCGGTTGGACCTAGGAACCAATCCAATCTTTCCCCTTCTTGCATTTGTCGAGCTTTTTCTACCCCTCACAGTCTGCATCCTCGTTGTGCCACTTTCTGAATATACTTTTTGTAATTTCTCAAAACACATCACACCGTAGGAACCAGTCATCTGCAATCTCATCTTACTCCTGTCCATTCTCTACATTGATAACCCCTGCCTAATTTCGAAAAAGCGTCTCTGATCCCTTCTCTCCATCCCAACACATACATACTTCTTTGGCTTTTCTAACTTGGTCTGTGCCTTAAGTGTACTTTTTCCACTGATTCATTTTTCCGGATTTCCCTGCATCCTTCTGTCACATTTTTGTCTACGTATGGCTTCCATTCTTCTTTCCCCTATCCAAGAAGTTCATCCCTTTCTGAGAGCTTTTTTGTGACTCTGACTCATTTTGTTTGTTCCGAGATTGCATCATTATTATACTGTTTCAGAGGCAGAGGGCTTGACATTCTCAAAAAAAAAGAAGAAAAAATCAAGGTGTACTGGTGTTCTTTGTGCGAGAAATCGCTCGCCCATACCAGAAAGCCCGTCGAGAAAAGCTGTTTATCTAGACCATTCTGTTTTCCCTGGAACACTGCAAGCTAGGACTTGCATGAAACGTCTTTTTATGAGAAATCTGAATCTAAAATTATTATAACAATCTAGGTGATCGCAATATCTTTCTAACGCTGAAAGAGTCAGGACTTCAACATTTTCATTAATGCATTACTTCCACACACAAATGATGTTGGTTTTCGTTTCCGTATAATATACTCCGATTGCATATTCTCCTACCCTGACAACTGCTACTCTTTAATAAGAAGACCTGTTTTACCTCGAAACACAAAGCCAAATGCTCTATCCCATAATCCAGTGCTACATCCGGTAATCGGACTAACAGCGGTTCGTCAATTTGAATAAATTTGCATCCACCAGCCGCCAGGGCGCGCACCTCGCGGTTGATACATTTCACAAGCTGCAAACTCAGGTCCTTTTTCTCTATAGAGTGTGAATCTGTTTGATTACAAAAAAAAAAAAAAAAAAGGCAAACAAAACATGTTTAAAGAAATACTGTCAAAAAGAAAGATTCCGATTGCTGAATGGCCCAATTTGAGCTGGGAAGTTAAATATATATTTTTAAATTTTAATCAAATTATACGAACTATGAACGATTTTTTGGTATAGAACTAAATATTTTTTACATGTAATATGATTTTTTTCGCCTGAAGAACTTATTCTTATCATACATAATCAAGATGGCATTCCTTGGAGAATGACATAAAAGCAAGTACCCATATTGTGGTAAAATAGTTTCATACCTGTAAAATGCCTGAGTACACCAAATACAAAATAAAACGCATAAACACAAACTCGACCCCAACTGTCTCGATCCGTTTTATCAGTCTTATACAGTAGAATCTCCAAGTAAGACCACCTTCATAAAGAGACCATTTCCATTACAATACCACCAATGTACAGACCCACTTTTGTTTATCCTTAAATAACTTATATCCCCATTAAGACCACTCCTTATTAAAGATCACATTTTTTAGTCCCTTAGGTGGTGTTAACAGGGAGATTACACTATACTTTCAAGTAAGTTATACTATTTGTTTAAATAATGTTGTCCAAAATAAACTGTAAAATTTCTTGACATTATTTATATAAAGAAAAAACGGTGTCGTGTAGTTGTATCAAAACGCCCTTTTTGTTTCCTCAGCAACCTCATTCACTATACACTTTAAGGGTCTCTCTCTCTCTCTCTCTCTCTCTCTCTCTCTCTCTCTCTCTCTCTCTCTCTCTCTCTCTCTCTCTCTCTCTCTCTCTCGCTCGCTCGCTCGCTCTCTATCTCTATCTCCTGTGCTGCAGTTCTGTGCGTTTGTGTCTGTCTGCTTGACTGTCTATCTTTCTAAATACGTGTGTGCATGTAGAGAACGTTAAGTAGATTCGTCATTCTTTGTGGTTACGTTATGATATCTTCACATGAAATTAAGAAAATTCTTCTAAGAAATTTCAACATAAGTAGCTCTTGAATCAACAAGCTCGGATTTCAACGAGTCGGTCTTGTACTCACGTGCTGTGGTATTCATTATCGTCATTGGTCCTGGTAGAGTGATTTTGACCGGGGTATTGGTGAAGTTTTGCGCAAGTTTCCACTCCTCTACGCACCACGGTGTTTCTGTCTTGGGTGTCACCGGACCAATAATGGTGGGTAGGTCAGCAGAACAGGCTCCATTGCGGTATACAGTAGTTCTTAGATCCTCGAAGTCTATCCCGTTCAGTTTCCGGCTGTATCACAAGGGAAATGGATACAATCAACGGATTGATCTATCCGGCCAATATTCAGCAGCGGATACACAGGAGGGCGTGGTTTACACTTGTGCACATCGCAAATGTGTATCTGTACGTCAGTTCATTTGTATTTATAAGGCATAATGTATTTTACTAGGCCTACACAGATATTTACAATGAGGGAATGCAAGACTTACGAACTTAAAGATATAGAACCTGCCTCTACCGCTGGGATCGCACAACGCGATTCCGCAGTACTTTGCTGGACCGGCCATAACACAGCATTGCAAGGCGAACTGGTTGATAGCGAACACAAGAAAACGTTGCTGTTTCTGCAGCTGTTGATAAGGTATCACTTTGTAAATGCATGAGTACAATTGCGTAGTGCCAGGCTGTTATGCCGACAGAATGAAACTTACAAACATGGAAAAGTACCCATGGATGGAAGGGTTACTTTTCATAATTTTCCCCAGCGTGACCTTCCTGTGCAACAAGTGCTATGCATAACTAGATTATCAGTCATGCGCGCGATCGTCACGCCTAGCCCAGGGAAAGTTTGAACTACATTCTGAAAGTTCGAAATTTATGCATGCAGCTATAATTTTGCTGGCCCGGAGTTTTGCTTCGGAGCAAAATAGGTGCAATTTCTCGACTAGTGTCTCCTGTCTGCTGAAAACGGGTGCAGCAAACAGCGCTGTTAATGGTTTCTTGCAAAGAACTTCCTGGACGTATCATGAATTTTGACGCGTTCTGTCAGTGCTATCGTTCTGAAAAAGTTACTTTTCTAAATACAATTACTATTAACTAAGTTGACTGACAGGATTCAGTTGTCCTGTGTTTTTGTATTTGTCGACTTCCAAACCCCATCTTGAGATTGTCTTCAAAATTGGCGTTAGTGTAGCATTACGCGGTCTACACGAACTTGTTGATTGGGTAACGCTACAACATTTCCTCATTTTTAAATGAAGGGATTTTCAAAAGTACGTAATGGCCGGTATTGTATACCTTTACTTATGGTTTATACAGGGGCACCAGTACATTGTTTTACTTCTCCATTTAGAAAAATTTTAATCTTTTGTCGGAACGTGCTAAAGCATCTGCCAAAGTTGTTCAGTAGAAGGGACTGTTGCGACTTGGTGGGTATATTTTCAATCTTCGTAAATTTAAATATGTGTATAAGGTAACATTGGCCACTGCACATTTATATGTCAGAAGGCAAAGATAATGCTTATGCACAAGTGCATATCAAATGGCTGCTTCACAGTAATTGAAAAGCTATCTATCTCTATGGTGTAACCTCTCTATGTTTCATGCAATCTTACACATCCAAGTGTCAGAACCCTATAACTATCCACAAAGTAAAGCTACAACTCAGATATGTGGGTTGCAGTGACTTATCCACATAATATCCACCTCTTATCTGTATATATATATATATATATATACATTTGTTTTACATGGATCGTGAAAGAAGTCAAGCATTGACTTATCAAGTCACTCTCCATGGCACAGATGTTGGCGTATACATCCCACCTTGTCTGTGGTGGAGGAAACCGAAGAACTCGGAGAAAACCACCGTGCACGGTTAAAGTGGTAGGAACTTTTCCCACATGCTATCCCCTATATGCTTTGACAATGCGTTATGAAACATCACGTGGACATTAATTAGGCCTAAGCCTATAATGTAAGTCACGTAGTACACAAGGTTACTAAGTTACGTGCAGTGGAATCTCTCCATTAGGACCACCCAATGGGCTGAAAAAATAATGTCTGGACAGGGGAGTCTCAATCGGGTATTAATAAATTAAGGGCTAGCAAAATGGGACTGTCAATTGGCGGTCTTAATATCTAGATGGTCTCTTTACAGACGTGGTCTTAATTGGAGATTCTACTGATTCTGTTCTTGGGTCAGAGTGATATATTCACGAACTATTCACTTCTGAGCTATAAATTCCCTGTGTATGCGTTTCATCGATTTCACATATGATCAGGGCTAACATTAATGTCCTATGATGGCAAAGGATTTAACCAGATCGAGTATCCTCATCACAGTGATATCCGTTTACAAGTTACTTAGGACCTGTAACATTTTTGGCCTTTCACGCCATTGATCAAACCTTAAACACGCATGTGCCATGCCATGTCTACGACGCATGTCTTCGTAACACAAGATCATTGGTTCAGTTGTCTGGGCCAGTGATATTCTTTGCACCTCAGGGCTTAGCTAATCACTCCTCATTTTCGAGCTGTTCATTAGTTCATCCTGCAGTTGAAGCTGAAGTATGGGACATATTTTGGGGGTGAATATGGCTGCAACAGCTGGGAATGGACCGCGCACACGGTCCCATCATCATCATCATCATCATCATCATCATCATTATCATCATCATCATCATCATCATCGTCATCATCATCATCATCATCATCATCATCATCATGTCATACATTCACCTCACATGACAGGCCACAAAATTGACAGTTGCTGGTTGGTGAGAATGGCCTACAAAGCCACATTTAGTCCTATCAGCACTTTCAGCGAGTCATGTCTTTCCTTCGTCAAACAAAGCTGTTGACCACTCTTCGACTATCGATTCAAGATAAGCTATGGCGGTACTTGAACGAGAAGTCTCCGCAAGATGAATTTTAATCTAGAATCATTACGATAAGTCAAGTGAGCAGGACTTTCATTGTGATAAGCGGACACAGTTCAAAACATACTTTTAAGTACAGTGACGGCCATTGTATTATGGTTTGTTTGTTTTAGGTGTGACTTGAAGCTGCCAAGATACTTCATCATGCATGAAAAGAGTTATAACAAAGCAACATCGCCTTTAGGTAGCCTACACCGAAGCAATGAAAAAATGAGAGCGCATGTTTAAGTAAACGCATAAGAGTTCTTGGCATAAGAGAAATATATATGCTGTTCAAAATACGAAAAGGAGCCTTTACATTTCTCACACTAAGCACAATCCCTCAGTGAAGATCAATCCAAGTTATGGACGCCCAGGAAAGGTCAACGTCACACAAAAGGTTTAGGGATATAATTTTGACGTCAGACTACATTACTACATAAGCGTCTGTGATAGGTCATTTTTTTAAACTAGTACTGTGAAGGTGTTGTTATTTAATTTTGTTTGGTTCTAAATTTTTTTATACATATTAGGACTGTGTCATTAAATAAAGTGGAAATCAGTTGCTCTCAAACATTAGTTATCTCATTACAAATTCACAAACTAGATATCAGCGAAAACGCACATGAACATCCGGGAAATTAACGACATGCGAAATTAAATGCCTTTACAATACGGACAGCAAAAGCAAACGAAGTCCACATTTGCAGCCTGGCTGTTCAAGCGTATAAATCAAATATACATGATCGATGTCCACAAAGTGTAAATGAAACAGTCTGCGGGTCAAAGCAACGAAAATCCTGCTTCCACCATGATCAGGGCAGATTTGTATTATATACTACATAAATATCCATAAATAACACCTTTTCAACCAGAAGAGAGCCCATTTCTAATCAATTTAGGCATCCTTTATGTTTCAAATATATGTTAATACATTGTGTACCACACTTTATGAAGCACAGAAAAGATAAGAAGACTAAGAATTCAGTTACAGTAACTCGAGAAGCGTACTGTGCAAGTCCTCATGATCATGGACGCCCAGAAGTCGCCGAAATATTTGGAACTAAACACACACACACACACACACACACACACACACACACACACACACACACACAAACACACACACACACATATATATATATATATATATATATATATATATATATATATATATATATATAAGCAAGTCACGCACTTATTGTACTTATACCATATCTAGATAGTACACGTCAGTCACTGTTCTGATTTGTTCCACTATGACGACGTCTTGCCTAAAGAAGGGGGCTAAATGGGAAATATGCGTCGCTAGTTGTCAATAAAACTAGGCACATCTGTCTCAACCATCATTCAGCTATTTGTCTTCACTCACCAGAAATGGAATATGTAATTTTCTCGCGGTATCTCCCCGTCAGTTATGACGTCAATTCCGATGTCTGCTTGTTCCTTCACCACTTCCTCTATCGCTTTTCTTTGCAGTCCCTCCACCTCTGCAGTAAACCGAATATCATGCATAATTCATCACATTGCCGTGCTTGTAGTTGTAGGTAGTTTTAAAGAACATGTTTCGAAGACACAGCTACCATCAAATGCTTCATATCAAATGCATATGAAAGATGAAGGGAGGACCAAACGAAAAAAAAAATGTGCCCCAAAGAAAGCCAATTATGAAACGTACATGGAATAATCAAATCTCCCTAGAATTTTCAAAAACAATATGGATGTACCAGAAATCATTAAATTCTGTTGCCACCATTGTGTCATTACAAAACTGCATATGGTGATGGCCAAAAGCACATGCCCATTCTATGCGAAAACGTTTATCGCAAAAAGTTGCACAAGGAAGAGTAATTCACATGTCCTATCAGTCTTAAACAAAACTCTAATCCCTCGTGTGAGGGCAATTTGATTTCCATCTTTCACATTAATGATTCAGGCACCCTTATGGCATTCATTAACTTTTCCTCTTTTGTGTAAATAGCAAGAATAATTATGTTCTGCGCTGTCAGATAGGAATAATTTTGCCCAAAGCGCGCGGAAAAGAAGCAGAAACTCACCTTGACTATTACATTGTAACTACGGGCATGCTGGTACATGAATGGACCGTCATTATACTATAAACATGAATCTGGTATCGTTATTATAATTCACAGCAGTTCGTTTTAAATAGTTCAACTTAAGTCACAGTTGGCACCTGAAGGATTTAGTTCTCACTGTGGGGGAGATGTTTAATGTGTTACATGTATGTGATTGATACTTTGAAACGTATTTGTTTCTTACCCTGTTGGAAAATTCGGAGGAAAATGATCCAAAAGGTAACGGAGTTCAACTGCTGCCCCGTTACTACAAATACTAGACGTCATAATGTGTGAAAAGTTGCTGTGGAGAGGATTACAAGAAAACTATCTGAGGTACCAGTCCAAGTCATCAGACGGTCCTGACTTGCGACCGCATTAACCAGGCCAGAGGCGCAGGTAATATGTGTTGGTCGAAAGTCCGTCTGGTGACCAGAACCACATTTGCAAGTTGCTTTATTTTTATTCTATACTTGAAGAATAACCAGAAAACATTTAAATATGTTGTGAGTAGTCAAAACTAGACTTTATGTATAGAAGTATAATTATGCCAAGTTTGGAGTTTCTACATAAAGTAGTCTTGAAATATAATGTCAGACAAAGGAAACAAACAGAGAAGGAACCAGAAAAGAAGATTCGCTTCAAAGCAAATCTGTCTGTGTGCCTCAAAAACTTGCATAAATTTAAATGTTACAACTTTTGTTTTGGTGTGTCGGATGCGCCTTCAGCACAAATCTATGAATGAAATTGAGGATGGCATCATTACTTATAACAGTTTTGAATATATTCAACACTTAAAGTATTCAAGTGCCCAAATTAGCATAAATTAAAATTCTACAAATTTAGTTTGTGGTTTATTGGATACACCTGAATTGGAAACCTATAACTTAAAGCTGAAATGACACGTCTATCTATAACAGTTTTGAAGACAGTTAACAAATTTTTCAATTGCTCTTATTAGAATAAATTAAAATTCTATAACTTTTGTTTGTGTTTATTGGATGTGAGTGCAGCACAAATCTATGAACTGAAGTTAGAATGGCACCTCATCCTGTAATAGTTTTAAAGATGTTTGTTTAAGATTTCAGTTTCAGAGGGTCCTAATTTGCATAATTTTCAATATGTACCTCCCTCTTAATAAATTGGCAAGATTTTCTGTATAGGGGTTTAATCATGCCAATCATGGGGTTTCTATGTGCAATAGTATCCGAGAAAATTGTCGGATAAATTTGCTGGTAAAAAAGAAAGAAAGTAGAAAGAAAAGAAGGAAGGACGACAAGAAGGAAAGGAAGAAAGATAATGTCTCTTTTGGCACACAGACATAATCAGATCTTGGAGAGTGCTAGGCAGGGCAACAGTTTACCGTGTACTTCCCCACTTTATATCGCATTATTGACATCTGGTGGCTAGCAGAGCTGGGTTTAGGGAAAATGTGCGAGGGGGCCTGCTTTCCCTTGCGTGCTCTTCTTTATTGAAAGAATGATCGCTATAATATTTCTAAGTATTTTGTGAAAATTCCTTGGTCCGCCCTTGATTAGTACGATCATTGCCTGGTGTGATAATCACGACATCACAGAGACAGATAGATAACCTGATTGTACATAACGCCCTCTAGGGGCGTGACACATAACAAAGACAAAGACAGGGGTCGACACGCTATATCAAGTTTGCGCTTTGTTGACCCAGTTATTCATTCCAGTCTACAATTAAATCTAGCACCATAGTTAAATAAACAAAATGTCTAGTCGAGTACTGTGATCTACGCAGGCCAGATTTTGTCTGTTACTATTGTAGTATCTCCTGTCTTCTTCCACTTGCTTTAAAGCAGAATTTAGCAAGGTTCATTGTTTTTGTCTCCAAACTTGAATATATATTTGAAAATTTACATGGCCCTGTTTTAATTGCTTTTCCGGCCTTCTCGATGACATTTGGCTCAGTTTAAGTTGTTAACTGTAGCGCAGCACCCACGGCCCCTGCGTGTGATGCAGCATTGTAAACGGATTTTCCAACTCACCTGACCTTCTATGTATTGTGGGTCACTGAGCGCAAACCTTGAACGAGTCAGTCCCTTGTGTCATATATGCTGGAGACCAATAACAGACAGAGCTTTAAAAAATCTCACCATTTTCTTTCGCAGCAAGTTTATATTCATTCCAGTGAGCCGGAGTATATTTGCTATGCGAGAGCTTGAACCAATCTGGTACGTCAGCGCAATAATCCGGCTTAGGATAACTACCTATGACAGTCGTTTTTAGTCCCATCTCAGACGGTAATAATCGAGAAGGCAAGGCCAAGTTAGTTCTTCCATGTCTCAGATAAGATAACCTGAATAGATACTAGGCCATATTGTGTGCACTCACCCCACCTTGTGAGCATGACAAGAATTGAAAATGCTGACCAGACAGCCAAGGCTCCAAGCATCGCAGACCCGCCGTAGACTTACCGAAAGAAACGTAATACATGACACATACATTCTTAAATATATATATACACCACAAAATACTAAATCTAATTTGATTGCGGATAGCACTGTTTAACCTTACTTGCATGGCAGATTTAACGTATTTTAGCACCTGTTTTGTCACACAATTGTCCTCATCACAAGGAAATGAAATTTATCAGGATCTGATAGAGATTCAAAGGCATATAGTCTCTACCGGCATGGGAAAAGGTATTGCGTAAATTTGTACATTTTAACACATGGAGAAATTTACGTTTCACTTCGCACGTCCCCCGTGATCGCCTGGGGTCAAACCCGTGCTTTGTGGCGGGAAATTTATATGCATATGGCGTTATGGGAGATTAATTTGTATTATTTCTCTATAAAAGTTCTCCCCTTTAAAGTTGCTAAAAGTTCTTAATTTGTTAGAGAGAGAGAGAGAGAGAGAGAGAGAGAGATAGAGAGATAGAGAGAGAGAGAGAGAGAGAGAGAGAGAGAGAGAGAGAGAGAGAGAGAGAGAGAGAGAGAGAGAGAGAGAGAGAGAGAGCTTCTTCTTGTAGTTACGAAGGCATTAGCCAAACCCCACCACCGCAGAAATTTTCACTGCTTTCACACAACATGCATTGTCCATGTATACCACACATGTGTAAACCAAACAAAAGATTCTAAACCTGTGGCTGGTCGATACGGCAGCAGATATTTCATCATGTATAGATTTATGTGAATTTGCCTAGTAATCCTGCTCATGCAGGCACACACATGTATACTGTAGTACCTGCCATTTAACTCCTTCTGTGCACACCACCAGAAAAGTTGTCCTCTCTGAATTATTAAAATGATTCCACATGCAAAGTTCTCCAAAATAAAATAATAAACAAACAAACAAATAAATATATAAAGAATCAAGTATACGGATCTCCCTCTTATAAGGAGAGAGAGAGAGAGAGAATGTCCCGTATGTTCCCATAAGATGAACTTCGCAAAATTAATTGCTGTAAGAGTTCCAGACACATTTATTATTAGTAGCCGTAACATCAGATTGCATCGATAAATTCCATATATAGATCATGTTTATCCTTTTATAAGTCATCCCATTGTGACCCCCATGTTTTAATGGTGTAATGTGTGTCTTACCCCCCCTCCCCCCCGTGTACCAGAGATGCTTTCTCTCTTGGACTCTCTGCTAAACATGGTACCAGGAACTCCCACACCCGTTATGTCTTTGTTTGGCATTAGTTTTCCTTTTGAGTGTTTTGCAGAGAAGTGCACCAAGTATTTTACTTGCTCCACCATTTTGCAGTCCGTTCGTACCGCTGATTCCTGTATATCACTGTCATTCTTCCTGCGGAAAGGATCAACATAACGCTCGGCCCTTTTCTCAATACCCAACTTATTTTCATGAATAAAATTAAGTTAAAACCAACCGGTAATCACTTTCTATACTGTGTATTGCAAACTATTATTTTCTTTCATTTACTTCTGTTTAAGCCACATTTGCTGGTAACTAGGATCTGCTGTGTTTCGATTTAACGTGATTCTACTCTCTATTTTACTTTCAAGCCCCAGCTATGAAGTCTTCATTTCAATTTTAATTGATGGACAAACTTCTTTTGTGACATATCTCGTGAAAATCACCCTGTGATAACGCCGTTTACTTTTTTTTCGCTGGATACAATGGTGTACAACTAGCACTCAGCTGCGAACGTGATGTACTTCTGTATGGTCTGTCCTTGAACTGTCCCATACCTTGCACTCTCAGCTTCCTATGCAGTGCTACTTGTAATCTTTGCTGAACTGATGGAGGGTGGTAAGGGGGGTTTCAGTACGCTGGTACAGGTAATTATTTTTCAGTAGTACGCAGTACGAAGTACGTAGAATAAGAGAGCTTCCAGTACGCCAGTACAGTAAATAAAAAAGCCCCCAGTATGCCAGCACGGGAAACCCCTTACCCACCCTCACCGATGCGTCACATTCACTGCAAGCATCCTATGTTGTACTCTTGAGCTATGGTTAAGCTGACCATCAACTTTCAATGGCAGCTTCGTATGTCGTACTTCCTTATGAGCTTTGCTTCAACTGATATTTAACTTTCTCTCGCAGCCCCGTATGCTCTACTAATGAGCTATGTTTAAACTGACCTGTAACTTTGACTCCCAAGTTCCCATTTCGAATCTAATTTACTTGAGGGATGCTGAAATTGAACCGCAACTTTCACTGTCAGCTTCCTATGTTGTACGTAATCATGACCTGCAACTTTCACTCTCAGCTCCCTGTGTCGTACTTACTCATGAGGTTAGCTTAAACTGACCCAACAGTTTCACTCTTAGCGCCCTGTGTGTTGTACTTTCTCAGGTTCGTGGGCTAAATATGTATCGGAGTCTGTAAATTACTTTAAGCTATTAAGGGATGGTTCAACATTATCATCATTTTTGAATTAGTACTTAGGGTACTAAATTTCATGACCCCCCCAAATTAGTACTTTTAGATGATTTTCTCCCAAAGTCATAGCGAAATTGCACAAAACAGCCCAAAAATCTACCATCATTTTCCATATTTTGTGAAAGAGTACAGACCCATTTAACCCCCTCCCCCCTTGCGTACTGTAAGTACTAATTCAAAAATGATGAAAATGTTGAACCATCCCTAAGGAAAGACCAGATATTCACCACGCGTGTGCTCGGGGCACTTCATATGATAGTTCAACATGCATTTTGCTGAAGGATTATTGTTATTCTTATCTTTACATATATTACTATATGTCATATTTTTGTAATGGCCAATACAAATTTATGTTTGCTAACTTGGTGTTGGTTTGTAATCTAGGACACCCCCGGGCATTTGAATGGCAGCATTCTGTCACGCAAATGTCCGGCCGTCTGGGGTAAAGCTGACGAGCTCTTTCTATTGACGCTATTGGAGAATTTTTACGTTGTTACTCTTGGGAAAACGCTCGGAGAATTTTTATGTTACTCTTGGGGAAACAAAGCTCCACAATGTCTGGCCAACGGACACACTTATTGGTACATGGTGAGAAGGGCGGTGGAAGGGGTGACTACAATACTTGTAACAGACCACTTACCTTGTACTCTAAGACTGGATTTAGAAAACCAAGAAAGTTTGTCAGTTGTAAGACTATCTGAACTAGGGAAGATTCCTTTCGCAGTTTATTATCGCCCGAGGCCAATCAGCCACCCACAGTGTTCTTTTCATGGATGGCCTTGAAAATTTCATAGCTGGCGCGTTAAAGCTGATCCCTAAATTTCGCATGTTTACAAGATATTTTAAAGACCGATGCACGAGCTGGGCAGGTGAACATTCCGACAGTAAAGCCAGATCACGCCTTGGTAGCCTGTCACCCAGAGATGATCTGAGTATGAATGAACTTGTTCAGTGCCAACTGCGACTAAAGTCAAACTACTTTAAACGAACTGCTCGCAATTATGATAAGGGTGCCAGAGTCATGTTCCTTGTAAAAAGACCTATCAGTCAAGTAGCAGCATGCCCACAATTGCATAGAATATAAAGTTCAGGTGAACGCCCAAAGCGCGCCAAGCTGTTGACTCAGTCACAAATGTCACTGAATGAGTTAACTTAAGAAATTGTTGATACCCTCCTGGACGAATGTTAACTGATTTACCTGGATGCATTATAAATATGATACATATCGCCAAATCAAATCACTGTCAATCTGTCTGTCTGTCTGTCTGTCTGTCACACGCATAGCCTGTATATCGACCCTTAAGCCTAAGGATTGGTGCTGTAAACACTTGAGAATTAGGGGACACCAAAAAGTGCCGAAATATTGTCGAAAAGTTTTTCCACAGTCGTGAAGTCCTACAAGAATAACTTGCATTTTAGAGCCATGGACGCTTCATGTTACAATTGAACAGAACCATGAGCGGACTGAGAAACAATCCCCAGTGTGGACCTCAAGCAATTCTTGTCATGTTGCATTTCATGCCCTCGCTCGTCGCCTTATTGTCACCTATCTTCAGCAACAAATAAAGCCATCAAAATATCGATGTCAGGTAAACAGATAAAGTATTTAAGTTGGTATGGAAGGGTAAGACTTCTATTTAGTATTTGCCGCACAAAATCAATACATATACATACAGATCTCCGGCCTAAAAATATAATTCATACCTAACCACCAATATGCTGTGTGTGACAGTATACATTGTGAGCATATTTCGGCTTGTTCAGAAGATGTTTTTCGATGTGCAAAGTGAAATGAAGTTTTTTGGGGGAAGGGACGGGATTGGCGATGAAAATAAAGCTGTAGTTTTTAATCATCACATTAAAGTCTTGACGGTCACTCTAACCCCATTGTCTTCCTACCTTTTGCATCGGTTGCGTCTAGGTAGGCACTCAGCTTGGAAGCCGCGTATTTGTTGGTGCCAGTTTTGAACCAGTTGGGCATGGGTAAAATCTCTGGCTTGGGATAGCTGCCAATCACCGTAGTTGTCAGCGGCATTTTTCTCTGTACCTGTATGGACCTTAATTTTGGACAAACTGATTTGATGCTGCCCTACAAATAAACAGGTCAAGGAAACATAGATCACCAATGGGCCTATATGTGTCACTAATGTTCACAACATTACCTGGTATTGGGAAGTTAATTTTTATGTGTGCGTAAAGGTTAAATGTGATCGCTGTGGATAATAAATACCTTTGTAATATGGATGTCTTAGATGTATGTTGGTTTGTTCATAGTTATCATTTTATGCTATCATGGACGCATCGTGGACATACCCCCGTCTACGGTGCCCCCGTGTCAAAGGGGTAGTTTTTCCGAAATTAATTAATTAATTAATTAAATAAATAAATAAATAAATAAATAAATAAATAAATAAATAAATACAGAAGATCGTAAATGACAGTGAAAAAGTCAAGTAAGTGTACTTTGAATTCCCTTTTCTTCGCTGCCTTCCATTCTCATTTTAGATACCTCTCCTTTCCTTGTTGGGTAGCATTTGTCCGGGAATCAGGTCCCGTGGCACTTTTAATGTGCAAGTGAGCCAGACGTGTTGACGAGGCCCCAAATACTTATTTAAATGTTAATCTAGTATCGTTATATCAATTTAGAGCACATGGGCTTATGTCAAAGTTGCCAACCAGAGTGTTAAAAATACAAAATTTAGGCTCATTTTATGGCGGCATGGCAATTATATTGACATATTGCAAAATCTTAAAATTTTGTGTGTTTAATGATGTGTTACATTGATCAACATGGGCACAAACAGATTTCCTAAAATGCTCAACTGAGAAGCCCTTGTAACAGAGTTTTAGTATTTAGAAATAAATTGAAACGCGACGAAGCAGACAATTTGCGCTCAGTTACAGGCAACTGTGGTGATCTGAGACAGGCGTCAAACATCTTTTGGCGTCCAGTACTTCACAGGGCTCGTAAATGTGAGACGTAAAGGTGCCAATATTGAAAGTGAAAGCTGTGAGAACCGCCTGTGCTCAGATGACCCAACCATGTGTATCACCACCCAGTCCGGACAGGTCAAATGAGCCACAGAAGCATGTATTTGCAACGATACTGCTGTGTTATAACATTTCTATCCCGGATCACCGTGGCACCTCAAAAAACACAACGGTATGAAAACCAAGACCGAAATGCTCGCTCCATTTACATTGAAAAAAGATCTGACCAAATTTGAAAAAAAGAAAACACAAGAAAACAAAACAAACAAACAAAACCAAAACAAAAAACAAAAACAAAAAACAAACACACACACACACACACACACACACACACACACACACACACACACACACACACACACACACAAAAAAGAAAAGGCCCAAAACAAAGGTATGTCAGCATCTCTATGAAATACATATACGCTCAATCACATTTATGGAAATTCGTTGAGAGTCGGGAAGCTGAAAAGCGTTACCAGTGAACAAACCCAACGGAGCATACATAATGATTCGCACCACATATACACTAAGCTTGGGGAACATCCGTTGAATACCGTGGGCGACGTCACAACTCATAAAATACACACGCAACGCATTTTTAAATGTTAAAGAAATACAGCACTGTGTTTTGAATAGATTAAAATTTAGAGGTACACAGAAGTGACCCTATGCAAGCAACTTGAGCTAGTTCAAACTTTTCCACAAAGAGTAAGTTGAAAATGTAAATTTTGTGTGTGCGAAGGAAGAATGGGTGGCTAAAGGTTAAATTTAAAATCTAATTCTACAATTTTTGCACACAGTTCATCTATTCCTGTGTGACTCATGTAAAAGGTCGCTGGATTTTTTTTCACCCGTGTTTGGGAATAATTGACAACCAATACTGATGTTTACACGTTTGGCTCTCATGAAATGTCCAAGTTAGAAAAATTGAACAGGACATATCTACAGCTGCATGGGCACACGTTGTTTCTGTGCAGAGACAAACATGTATCATTAGACCTGCAAAAGGGTATTCCATATTTGTGTAGGCATCGGCATATTCCATATTTGTATAGGAATCGGCACTATCATATGTGTTTCACCAATCGGACTGGTTATAGTAACAATTAAGTAAAATAGTTTAAATCCCAGCCAGAGTTGAATATCTTGGGCTATATCAATTGAAAAAATACACCCATGTACCTTTTTAATGTTTTCGTAAATACTTTTCAATCGTTATGTTATGTGCAAACTACTCGAAAGTGTATTGGTGCATTTCTTACTATAAATGAGAAATTAAGGTCAAAAGACCTTAAATTAAACAGCAACTTGCCTGATCAGCGGCAACAGGAGTTCTCTCACAATGTCATGATTGTGCTGGAGTGCGCCCACTTGACCCGGTCAAAGTACATGCAGTTTGGTTTGCAATCCGTTTCAGCAGGGAGGGCAGAGAGGAGGGAAGACAAGGCATTCAGGCTGCCGGCCGATCATATTTGCGCAATTGGATTTATTTGATAATGTGATTGATAAGGCAAGCGAGTTGTGTCTTACAGTTCCACTCGAACAGACGCGTCCCGCTTCCTGCAAAGCTGTTAACCCTCAGCACGCTGCACACTCAAACATACTCTGAACACCTTAGCCATCATTTGCGAGTGTATTCACCCGCACCACAAGCCAACATTCACCAGCGTACCATCCGCCCTTTATTTACGTGTGAGCGTGTACATTTTATTGTGGACAAACTTCAATACTTGCGACTGCCTATTTCCATTTTTGTATTTATATGGATAAAATCCAACAACTACTCGTTTTTGTCCAAAATTTAGGTAAAAACTAAGGTAACTTTGCCCGTTAACGGCCTCAATGTTTCTGTTCGACTGCGATCATTTTTGTACCGCTGGGAAGCTCAGGATTTTGTCTGTTTGTTTAAAGGTGCTCTTGATCAAATGGGAACCACAAATTAGAAAGTTGATGTGTGGGGTGGTTAAAAGTGATATCTGAAAACCAGAATGTTAAATTTCATTTTGCAATAGTGTTTTTTAGCTCCAAAGTGCGCCACATTTGCGACAGGGAAGCGTGCGAATTTTCTCCGATCATGGCCCGATGTGGGAAAGTGGTAGTGACGTCACAAACGCAACCCGCTGGCTATGGTGTAGTTGTTATAAGCCAGAGTGCCTTCAGCTTGCCAACAGTCATGGCAGATACAACAGAACACAGTGATTCCGGGGAGTCTGGATTGAGTTTTTCATGTACGTGGTCTGACGAGGATAAAAAAAATTAATAACAAAAGCTGAAACAGCAGAAGAAAAGATCATTCGGCCTTACACACGTGAGGCGACGCGCAGAACTCTAGCGTCACCAGTACTGCAGGGAGTGGTGCCGTGGCACAGCCAGACGATCCCAACTTGCTGTCTGGGCAATGATAATTGGTTACAAAAGAGATATTTCCTATCAAAATTACCAGATTTCATTTAACAAGAACAAGCCCGAATGCAATAAGTCGGAATTTGCGTCCGGATGGGCCAGGTCTTGTAGTGTTTCAAATTCTAGCATTCACGGAAACAGCTACGGCCTACGCCTACGGCATATAAAAGTCTGAACAAACAGTTAATTTTCCCTTCCCATATGTGTGGTTTATGTATGATTAGATATAACTTTGCATTTGTGAATTAGCTTTCAATATCAGAACTTCTACCCGGCAGTGACCCCTGGGAGGGCACAAATTTACGTTTCCGTATGCATTGTCATCAGTACACGTGTTTATAATAAAATCCTTTATTTCAGATAGTATCCTTCATGTGACAATGCTAAATATTTTCCCTTTCCGTCTGTGTAGCCTATGGATGAATAAATATAAGTTTGCATTGATGAATACCTTTCAATATCAGAGCTCCTAGCCGACAGTAACCTGGCGACCCTTGGAGGGCAGTAACTTACGTTTCCGTATACGTGTTTCTGATATCCTTTATATCAGATCGTATCCATTATGTAACAAGGGTAAATATTTTCCTGTGACTGACTTATTTTCTGGTTCCACATTAACGACAGAGGTACAATGAGATGAAAACTTTGAAATCAGAATCATGCTGAAGATTAATTTGTAAATACTATAAAAAATGAATCGCTGTTCCTGGATTTACGAGTAATGCCTAATTTGGCCAGTTCCATCAATCCTTCCATTGTCCAGCGATGGGACCGCATCTGGCAACAGCAGTAGTTTTTTCTTGGCAAGCCTACCCTAAACATCGCAATATTTGACAAATAAAAGTCACTTTTCACAAAGTGTTTGCTACATAGATTAGATCGGTTCCCAGGGCCTTGCCACTGGTTCCTGTAAATCTTGACTGCACGGGTCCACGCTCTCCGTAATTTGAGGTCTTTGGGGGAATGTATTAACAAGCTGGTGAACTTGTATTGCTACAATACAATTGCAACAACCGACCTGTCCTAGGCGGGAACAGGAGCGAAAATGAATACTTCTACATGCATTTTTAATCCTGTTAATGAAGGGTGAATAAAATATGTGTTAACCAAGTGACACTTGACAGCCATACCTCGCAAGCATGGTCGGGCTCTTCCCTGTACGCCAGCGGTATTCCGTTTGTGACGTCACTGGCCTTTCCGCCTCGTGGTTGTCGGAAATGAACGGACAGCCACGATTTGAAGGCGCAGCATGTTCTTAAAATTAGGATGTAACTAAAAGTATTATTTTTACATTCAAGGTTTTCATTCAACGCACACCGTATGGCGAGAACAGCCCAAGAGTCACCCATGTATCAAATGTCAACATGGTCAATCAAGAGGACCTTTAACAAGCTCTCTCATTGGTTGAAAGTTAAGAATTTCTGGGATATTCCTCCAAACATAGCGTAAATTACGTCACTTTTTCAGTTATGGAAATTTACGGCCAACCATTGGTGAATTTAATCACGTGACACGAACCATGCCATCAAATGCGTCCAATTCCGTATGCTCCCAGCATGTCCCCAATTCAGATGAAACACGACGCGTGCGCGTACAAATAATTGGATCTAGGACCTGTTTTTTTTTTACGTTGTAGTTTCTGAAAAAGATTTGAATGGAACAAATTTTTAACACACAGTTAGACAAGAGTAAACATTTGTGACGGAAAGTAAGAAAAATACGGAGATTCGTTACCGCGCAATAACGAAGCCTATGCAAACACATAAATGTGTTGTTATTGCTCCTGGTGATCGTTAGATGTTTCATCAGGAATTATTCGACATTCGGCAGAAAAATTGGAATCTTGTTGGGCATATGAACCTTTATTTCACAGAATGCAAGGACGGAAAAGTGATATTTTTTTCAGAATAAGGATGATATTGCTTTAATTGCCTTTATTTTCAAAGAGTACACAAATGAAGAGACAGAAATACGGTCATTTTGACAGTGGAACTTTGTGTTGTGTGCTGGTAATTTGCAGAAAGTAATATTTATTTATCACATTTGGTCCCAGTTCCTACCCCAGAATTTGGCCTACCAATAAAATGATAATTTGATCTCTCCTTGGTTTTACCACATCTGCAAAAAAAAGAGTGATGTGTTAATGTGTGGCCTATTATGTAAAATGCAGGGCAACGCATGTAACAGCCATGATTTCTAAGAGATGAATGAGATTATATTTTGCAGTTAGACAAGCTCGTGTCATTACAACCGATAATTTTTTTTAACAATATCAGTGAACTTGGGTCCGCGGTTGGTTGAGCGGTAAGACGCTCGCCTTTCACCATTGCGACCCGGGTTCGATTCTTGTCCTGGGAAGCACGTGGAGATATTTCTTACCACTTTAACCATGCAAGGTGGTTTTCTCCGAGTTCTCCGTTTTCCTCCACCATAGACAAGGTAGGAAGTGTACGCCAACATCTGTTCCACGGAGAGTGACTCGACAAGTCAATACCTGACTTCCTTCATAATCTGTGTGAAACAATTTGTCGATACTTTTTTAATCTAGTATATGTATCGATTTACCCATATATATGGACAGAAAAAATATTTTAGTTGGCACTTTTGTGCCACCAGGTGGCACAAAAGTGCCAACTAAAATATTTTTCTCTCTCCATAAAAATGCGAAGGCGAAAATAAGAAAACAAAACAGAAAAGAAGAAAACATGAATGCGAAAACACTAAAATATAAAACACGAAGGCGAAAATGCGAAAACACAACCGCGAAAACACGACAGAAAATATGTCGTGTTTTCGCACTCGCATTTTCGTGTTTTCGTGTTAGCGTTTTCTCGTTTTCTTGTTTTACTGTTTTCTTCCTTGGTCGAAAAACAAGAAAACACGAATGCGAAAACACTAAAATATAAAACACCAAGGCGAAAATGCGAAAACACAACCGCGAAAACACGACATCAATTATGTCGTGTTTTCGCACTCGCATTTTCGTGTTTTCGTATTAGCGTTTTCTCGTTTTACTGTTTTCGTTTCTTGATCGAAAACGTCACAGCTTGATAAAGGAAGTAATTTGGGATTTTCAGAATTTCACGAGCAACTTTTTTCAAGATGAGGTTTATATTATTTTATTATGCATTTACATACATTATTTATGTTAGCTAACGGAATTAATCTACTGAACACTTTAACTTTTATAGTTTGTAATTGTATTTTACAAATGGATTCAAAGGAAATGTATGGACACACCAAATAACCCCGTTTGATTGATGCCCCTGTTGCAACGGGGTAGTTTTCCAAATACATTGTTGTTGTTGTTGTTGTTGTTGTTGTTGTTCTTCTTCTTCTTCTTCTTCTTCTTCTTCTTCTTCTTCTTCTTCTTCTTCTTCTTCTTCTTCTTCTTCTTCTTCTTCTTCTTCTTATTATTATTATTATTATTATTATTATTATTATTATTATTATTATATCTCGCTTATACTAACTAGAACTGTTTAGCGGACGGCTATGATACCAAGATCGAGCGAACAGGTAAAACTGGTATTAGAAAGCACACTTTTATACATATTACATTTTGATCCTTGAACTAAACTCTGTACACACGCTCACAAGCATACAAGTAAACAAACAAATAAACTTAAAGCCATTCATGTCTGAGAAAATTGATGCTGATTCATGGAAATTCTGGTGACAAAATTTTCAGCGCCAAGGACCAAGAGGACAAGTCCTTCATGAATAGTGATAGTGTGGAAAAATAATCTTTCGTTGAAAAAAATTGGGTCCTGAATAGAGTGTTTTGACATAGAAGTCATAATATCTGCCAGAACATGTCATGTCATATGAATAAAAAAAATTCATTTATCATTTGTTGCTGGAACAATGCGTGCATGATGCACCGAAACGTGTCCGTGAATTTCACTGGCAGGTTCGGTGGTTGATCAGTTAAAAAGATTGTAATTTAATAGTTTTCATTGTAATACACAATTGAGCTCTTGTGCCGGTTTCCGTTTCTACACGATTAAGTCCAGCAGGCATGTTTTAAGCTACATTTCTGCATGTGATTAAAGTGCATGCCCTGATGTGTAGTTCTGTAGTTCTAAATCATTGCATATATGAACTTCCTTATTTCATTTAAAGAACATATCATATTCATCAAATTTGAAATTAGAAACAAACATCTAGGCTTTATTAGCCTCTGTGTAGAAATTGGGTCATCAGCGGATGCACAAGACTCGTTTCAGTGCCATTTATCCCAAAATATTACATTCATGTAATGTTCGTTATTTTTTTGTTTTACATATTACATACACTTGAATGTGATATGAGATAGTGACAAAAGGATGGATAACCACTGATAAGAGATTTTGTGTATCATATACACAAGGATGTAATGTGAGATAGTGATAATATGATGGATAACTTAGGTCTATATGTTTCCTTGTACACGTTTTGCAATTTGCTTATGTATGGCATACACAAGGATGTGATGTGAGATAGTGATAATATGATGGATAACTTTTGCAATTTGCTTATGTTTGGCACACACAAGGATGGGATGTGAGATAGTGATAATATGATGGATAACTTAGGTCTTTATGGTTCCTTGCACACATTTTGCAATTTCCGTGTATATATTTATTTAAATTCCTTGAATATATTCTGTTGTCAGCTGTTGAATTTGTGTACAATATACGATGCATTTTCGTGGTTAGAGTCTGAGCTTTGGTAAGAGGTGCATTTGAGCATTTCAGACAATCCCGGGACAGGAAAATTGTCAGACGGTGTCTGAAGACCATGACAAAACACATCTATAAATCTGGTATATCACTTTTTATGTAATTTTTCTTTTCATCTAATAATGGAAAAGGAATCCAGAAATGAAAACAATTTTTTCGCCTTCCAAGGATCAATTTGCTTTGCAAAGTTATGGCGAATAATCTTCCGTACACTCTCCTGGTGTACAATTAAATATGTAGGAAAATGCACAAGTCTTGTATTTCTTTATAAAAACACGAATCACATGAGCTGAAAGTCTATTTCACATTTTGCCTGTGTCCATATATATATATATATATATATATATATATATATATATATATATATATATATATATATATATATATATATATATATATAAATATATATATATATATATATATATATACATATATATATATGTGTGTGTGTGTGTGTGTCCATCTTACGAGATCGATATTTCTGTATGAACATTCAGATGTGATCAGATATCTTGCTACATACTGAAAACTCCACCCTGTAAAACATGTTATCAAACTTTATATCATAGCTACACATCAGAAGGGTGTTACTATTCTTGTCATCATAATATGTACACAACAAATATATTTTTGTGTTTAATTTTAGATGTGATGATGCTTAGCTACACAAATTTACCCATTGGAGTTGATTGAGATTGTCGTATAAAACATGATTACTGTAGTTCTAGAAATTTTCGCGCTCGATTTAATTTCGCGCTTTTCGCGCTACCACCTAAAGCGCGAATTAAAATGCGCGAAAACAAGTTGCATTGTATTTCACTACATTGTTTGGCATTGGCTTGCGCGAAACTAAAATAAAAAGTATTATTTTGTCACTTTCACCTTCCCAGACCTAGTTGACACTTTTATCTTTCTTGCGTTTTAATACTATTAGCTATTAGGATAGTTCCACAGCGCCTGATACAAGTCTACTGCAATAGACCAGTTGAGGACTCCGGTTTATTCGGTTCACTTCGGAAGCGCCCCCTGCTTTGTTATGTCTGGTTGCCAACCCAGACATTTTTTTCCAAGAATTCTTCTCTCTCTCTCTCTCTCTCTCTCTCTCTCTCTCTCTCTCTCTCTCTCACACTTTCTTTCTTTCTTTCTTTCTTTCTTTCTTTCTTTCTTTCTTTCCTTCTTTCTTTCTTTCTTTCTTTCTTTCTTTCTTTCTTTCTTCTTCTTCACGACCAAATTTGTCCGGAGTTTTTCTCGGCTGCTATTTTTCCGAAAACCACCAAACAGCAAATCTGTCTGGGTGCCCTCAAAATCAGACCAGTTTGAAATGCTCCACTTTGACATTGTTCAACATAATCTATATTTTGTGTATTAGCCTAATTTTCATAAAGTAAAATGTTACAACTTTGGTTCTTGATCCATTGGTTGTGGGCATGTCACAAACTTAGAAAATGAAGTTTGAATGACACTACTGCTATGTATACTAGTTTTGAAGCTATTCAACATTTTAATTTTGTGTATCTGCCTAATTTGCCTAAATTGAAAAGCTGCAACTTTGGTTTATGGTTCATTGGATGGGGCTTTGCCACAAACTGAAGTAGGAATGGCACCTCTATATATACTAGTTTTGAAGCTATTAAGATTTACATTTTGCACGTTTACCTAATTTGCATCAATTGAAAGCCTACAACTTTGGTTCATGGTTAATTGGATGCCGCTTTGCCACAAACCTTTTCATTGAAATTGAAATGACATGTCTATGTATTATAATTTTGGAGATGTTCAACTTTTAAACTTTTCAAAGCCCCTTTTTAGCATAATTTGAAATTGTACTTAACTTGTACTGTCGATTATATTGGCAGGTGTCACAAACCTGTGTATGCACGTTGCAATTTTGAGAATCTGCAATATTTTGGAAGATATGGAGCTTTTTAATTGCCCGTAAATTTGCATGCTTTTAAACATCATGACCATTCCAAATGAGATTCACAAGTTCATTAGCTAGGTCAGTCACCATAGAAAGTTTGGTGGTTTTCGGAAAAATAGTGCTTGAGAAAATCTCCAGACCTACTTTGGTTGCAACGAAAGAGAGAAAGAAAGAAAGAAAGAAAGAAAGAAAAAGAGAAAAAAAGAAAGAAAAGTAGGAAGGAAGGAAGGAAAGAGAGACAGAAAGAGAGAAAATTCCAGTGCTTACTAATACAGTAAAACCTGTCTAAAGTGGTTACCCCTGGAACCAGAGAAAAGTGTCCACTCTTGAGAGGGTCAGCCCTTCTGGGCAGTATGGATGTGCATGTGTGCATGTATATGTGTATTATTCATACATGTACGCATACATGTACAGTATATACATATCAAATCTCTTTGCTGTCATTGTTGGGTTTGGAATTAATGAATATGGATCATGTTTTTCTGTACTATTTGAAAATTACTTCATTGGCTATGTTGTGCTGTGGGCTTTGTTCTCCGACTCATAGTTATAGTGGAGGTAGAGTGTGTTTATAGTGTTCCAGATTCATATATATCACAAAAACGATGTAGGCCTACTTTACTCTTTGGCTGTAAACTTAGATGACTGACAAGTCGGGAGAACTAAAAGGTGATAGGCCTAACAGGTCTCTTCTTATTTTTGGCAGAAGTAATGAAATTTGTGTTTTGGGTGGTTAGGCCTATACATTTTGGGAAAGATCTAGCGTCTGCAGTTAATGATGAATATTTCTAAGGTTGAGAGGACCGGTTTAAAACCACCAGTTGCCTTTTGTGGGTGGCTGCCTGTCTCAAGTCAGGAGTGAAATTTGTTTCTTCACATTGGTATTGGAAGAGAAATTTTAAATGGCAAGTCTGAAATCTCTTTGCTGTCATTGTTGGGTTTGGAATTAATGAATATGAATCATGTTTTTCCGTACTATAATTCAAGGGGAGGTGTATACATGCAATACAAAACTGTCTTTCTTCCTTTATTACATAAACAAATTTTAACAGAATCTGTCAAGAAACTACATAAACATGTGCCTGTGAACCAAGACAAAAACTATACTGTCGCACTATTGGCTATGAAGAACAGGCTTCATCTAACTGGTTACAAGAAAACAAAGACATGAAAGTGTCCACTGAGATGACACAAATTCTACCCTCCTTGGTATGGCCGACTCAGCTCTGTATTTAGTCTATTTATAACAGAGGGTACACTCAGGCTTGTTCTGCCTTGAAGTCTGGAGCCTGTGTTCCCTTGGGACTGGTAAGCTCAGCAGATTGGCATTGCCTCAGGCAAAAATAGGCCAGCTAGGACACCAGTTTTAGTCATGGTGCATTGACAAGTTTGTTCTGCACTAGTGGAAACTATAGCCTGCCTGGTACTTATGGCAGCATGGAGTCAATCTGTTCCTGCATGAACAGAAAGAGATTTTCTGTATTTTATTGAGAGCTTCATTACACAGTTGTTGGGAGTCTCCCCACATTTTTTCCCTTTTTTTTGCTGCAAGATCCAAACCTTCCGAATCATACACCTAGCATGCATGAATAGAAAGCTGCCGTTGAGACAGGTTCAAGCTAATTAATTATGAATGCAAAATGGTTGCCTGGCACCGTAGAGGTCAAGCAACAGGTCATACAGCATGCACTTGAAGGCCTGCATGTGGATTGGAGAGAAATTTGGAGAATTTAGCATACATTAAAATTCCCCTAGATTTGTTTGTATGCTATTGGATTTACCAGTTTTCTCTAATCTATATGTGTAAGTTAGAACAATGTGTCAATCTCCAATAATTTGAAAGATATGGCACTTTTAAAATTTTAATTGGCCCTCATTTGCATACTTTTAATCATCATGACTATTCCAAATCAGGTGCGTAATTTCACTGGTAGATTATTTACCATGTCAAGTTTGGTGATTTTCGTGATTGTAGGGTCCGAGAAAACTCCAAACAAATCTGGTCGAAAAGAAGCAAGAAAGAAAGAAAGAAAGGAAGAAAGAATTCTTGGAAAAACAAAATGTCTGGGTTGGCACCCAGACATAATGACTAGAGGAAACTAACATACCCTATGTTACCCAAGGCTAATGCATTCTGCTGACAAAATGTGTAAAATGACTATGGGAAACTTGAGTACCCTGTGGTACCCATGACTAATGCTTTCTACATATAAAATGTACATTTTTTTTTGCTTTGTACCCTTATGTCACAGTAATAGTGATATCTCAGGGTAGTTTCATGAAAGCACATCTGAAGATGGTCACACAAATAATATCTTGAGTGTTTTATTTAGTTGCGACACATCCTAACAACCTTCAATAAACAGAGATGTGGTTTCATCTAGACGGACGTATAATACTGAGTTACACTGTGTTGAGCATTTTGCTTCTACTTACATATTTCTAATTCAGATCTGCTTTGGAAGACACCTGTGTAAAAACTTGCTCAAGGTAAACTGGATATTAGTATCTGTATATGACATAATTGCAACAAATTTCTCTCTTACATCCTTTTCCATGAAATTTGGCAAGAGGCTTTATGCTTTTTCAAACAATTCACTGCATTCATCCACGAAAACTAGGCGTTGTATAAAAAAGTGAGGCCTGTCGTCCACAACTCCGAGATAACACCGTACAAAGAAGCAGCATTAGGAAGTTTAGGCTTGAGGTTTTGGCACGGCGTCCAACTTCTATTTTGTAAGTTGTGGGAGCTCAATCTAAGTCTGGCAATGCACTGAATGTATGTAACGCTAGGCACACTTTGTATACATGATTCTAAGCGGAATTCCTTTTGAAAACTTTATATAATTACAGCATTTTGTCATCTTCTAGGGAGTGAAGCATAGGTTCACACTTTTGGATATAATCCCTATACAATATGTTGATATTCATTCAGTGAACGATTGTGGTTTGAACAACTTAATCAATCCCTATTATATATATATATATATATATATATATATATATATATATATATATATATATATATATATATATATATATATATGTATATATACAGAGAAAGAGAGAGAGAGAGAGAGAGAGAGAGAGAGCTGATTTAAGATCAACTGCCATAATATACATTGTATGTCTACTTTCGTCTTAGTATAAGGCCCACACATATGTAATGGAACCTGCTATATGTGGCCAACCGTTCAGGCAAGAAAAAGTGACCACATACAGAGCAGGGATCACTCAGTGTGTGTGTGTGTGTGTGTGTGTGTGTGTGTGTGTATCACATCCCTAAAGACTTTACCCCTCCCCCTCCAAAAAAGAGAAAAAGGAAAAGAACAGAAAAAAATACACTCAGAACAAATCAAGCCACCAAATCGTGTGTGTGCAGTCTGTGCACCGAGGGGCACAAGGGGTAAATCGTTGCACTTGATCATTTCAGTAGGTATATATGGCTTATCCATTTTTTACTGTTAGTGTGTACATTGTAATGCAAGAAATGACTAAACCGAATAAATAAATACTGTCCACAAGTAAAGGTGTACATTGTTAACATTAAACATACAAATTGATGGTATTGGAAGTGCTTACAGATATTTTCATTCAAAGACAGCCTAAGCTTAAGCTGGGCTATGGAATGTCTGCGTATAATTTCAAACCGTCCAGTATATCATGATACAACCCCACACTGATAAAAAGGCCAGATTTTGTTTTGATTGATTTTGTGTTAACACGATTATTGCAGTGCATGGGTCCGCCATTCTTCCAGAAGCGGAAACTTCAACAGTTAACTCATGCAAGCACATGCTACTAAGAAAGAAAGATTTTATTGAAAAGAAATGGTCAATACTGACCTATTGAGGAGCCAAACAAATCGAATATACAATAGAAAATTATATAACAAGGGTATTCTACCCGTGCAATATTATTGTGAAGGTAATTAGCAGCTCATAGTTATGACTTTTCAAATATTGTGAAAAAAGTAGAACTTAAAAATCGTCTTATCTTGACAGTATAGGTCAAGGTCGCTAACCATGTATCATATGCGTAACTCCAATACAGAAGTTTGTTCGTACTAAAATAACAACCAGCAGACCTAAGCCAAATCTGAAATTTTGCAGGTACAAACTTTTATGAGGTTAAAAATGCATCTTTTTCAAACAACCATGTGACTTCGATCTTTTAACTTTACGAAAACGGTGCACGTATGACAAATGGGTGGCTAGAGTTCAGCTTTGCACCAAACACATTTCAAATCGGTTGATTATTTTTCCAAATATTAATAAACAACTTGTTATAAGATGACGTCCTAATACGGAAGAAAAAGATCAAGGTCACTAATCATACATCAAGTTCAAAACTTCAGTGATACTACCTTTCTGTGGTGCCAGGATGTCTTGGAGAGCATCGTGATTTCTGAAATTCTGCTGTAACGACCACCAACACTTTCCAAATCTTAATAAAATGCAAATGATTGCACTATCCCTACTAAATTTTCAGACATAAAATGGGCCATTCAGACTAAATTACTACCATTTTTGAACATATCTGTACTTTCGTTCTGGCGAAGAAGTCGGAAAAAACTAAAACGCAAAAAAATCTTTAAAAATCCCACAGCCACCTTACAAACAACAGGAATATCTAGCGATACTGCAAAACGCCCTTTAGCAGTTTTGAAGCAATTACCTGTATGCTTTCAGAGAAAAGGTTTATTTCTTTAAAATCCAAAAACCAGCATAAAATATGTACTAATCCATAAAATGTCATCATTTAACCGGAAGTTGTGATGACACAGATAACTTATGTCTGCCTAAAGTTTCAGAAGATCTGGAAAATGGTTTCTGAATAAGAGACACCGGTGCCTCATCCTAGACAAAAGAACACATAGATTACGGCAGGTGACGTTCCGGAGTGAAGTAAATAAGCAAACAATAAGTCAGCTGTCTTGTGTGTGTAGACACACACACACACACACACACATATATATATATATATATATATATATATATATATATATATATATATATATATATATATATATATATATATATATATATATATATATATATATATATATATACATACACATACAAACACACACACACACACACACACACACACATATATATATATATATATATATATATATATATATATATATATATATATATAAATAATAGGGGTCGAGTTGAGTTGTTCAAGCCAAAATTATTATTGAATACAAAATTGAATTCACAACTATTCTATATGAAGATGTCAATGTTTTATAATTTGGTTACATGCTGAGTTTTATATATATATATATATATATATTTGCAACTTTAAACATGAATAAAAAGAATGCAAAAGTATAATTTATTGCCATCATGACCCAAAATGTTTCAGATGTTTTTGACAAAATTTGAGAGCGACGATAGACATTCAAAATATTTAAATCCATTGCCTATTCTATCCTATCAGTAATACTTCTGGTCTATCTGTGCCCCTCTGTAGGTTTTTTCCTCTGTTCCTTTTCAATTACATATCATGAAAGTTGGCTTGTAGTTTTGCACCACATTACCTGAGCAAAAGTAACAGGCTGAACATTTACAAAAAGGAAAGCAATTTTCTGGATAATTCTTTGATATTTGATGCAGAATTTTTTCCATATCGAATACTTTTTCGACCAATTTTATGGCATCTAATGCATTCAACTGAGGGTATTTAATACTATTCACATTTCGTGGTAGTTACCACGGATGCTCTGAAAGCCTCAATACGGCAACATTGCTATTGGCTTTATTGTTTTGTCATTGTTGCATCTTATGGATGGCATTTTGTTTATTGAATATAAATATAATTTAAGTTTTACCTGGCAATTAATAGTTATTAGTGTGTAACTATTCAGCTGAAAGTCCAACCGAATATACAAAATTATTGCAGACTATATATAGAATTTTGACACTGGATTGTCAAAGTAACCTCAAAGTATGAGGCATGTCTTGCTCATCTAGCTAGGCATGCAGAATGCTAGGGTAGGGTGCGGTGTGCATGCTCACCTAGTTGGACGTGAGGCATGCTACACACTAAATAAAACACAGTTTACACTATCGGGGTATCTTTCTGGGGAGCTTTCAGTGTGTTTAGAAACCAGCTATCTGTCTTGTCATGTGTGGGACTGATAGTCACACACAATGTGAAACAGAGAAGAACACTACCCACTTGAACGGACTCAATAAATATTTTCACCACATTGACTCTCAACTGTCAATGATATCCAGTAGATCTCACACGGCCTGCAGCTGATGGCATTTTCACATGACACATGTGGAGCTGGTGAACCGGAATTACTTATTGCAAGGATAAGTGAAATGAACAAAGTGCTGCTTCAAAATACATGTTACCTGATGATGGTGGATATTATAGAAATAGTGCTCCAAGAAGCTTTATATACTGAATTTTAACCAGAAGCGTTGGTGTGGCTAGCAAGGCAACTACCCAACATACTGCGTTTTGGTGCAAGTCTGTTGCTTCCATTTCAATTACTGACATTTGAATACAATTATGGGTCCAAGGAAAGACAAAGATAGCCAAGCTGTAGAGAGACAGTCTTTGGCGGCCAGTGCCGATAATGGGGTTACTCCAGAAATGGACGCAGAAGATGAAATTACACAATTGAGGCAATAGTAGCAAGTTGCAGAGTCAGCTGCTGCTAAGGCAGAGAAAAATGGATGAGACTGTTGACAGCACTAGATGCACAGATGAAGGCTATGGAGACCAGACTAATGTCAAGAAACCAATGCACTACCAGTGGGGAATCACAAACATAAAAGGCTCAGATCCTAGATTCCAACCATTTGAACCAGCATTTACTTCTGTATGGCCTCGGCACAATAGACCAAGAGATCCCAGTTCTGGAGGTTATAGCTAGATGCAGTGCACCATCATCTCAGGAAATGCTTCCACATGCTCCAAATGTGGATTTTTTTTTCACAGCATCTCACAAGTTTTCACTAAGGAGCGATACCCAGTCTCAAGAAACATCACTACCTGCTCCAAACGTGGATTTCTTCACTAAACCTCCAAGATCTTCGGTTAAAGGGAATGGTACTAGGCAACTATATGATATTCCCCTGCCAAGTCGAACTTTTTATGATGATAAGACATCATAGGATGGATTTATGAAACATCTTCAGTCATTAGCAGAGCATGCAATCGGTGCCCACAAGAAAGGCTGTTTTGCTTGACCAGTAGTTTAAGACCAGATTCCAACTTGTACTTGAGGGTTATGTTTTCAGCCAGCTGACCAGTGAAACAATGCGGTCTTATGAAATATTGGTGCCGGTTTTTGAAACCAGATTGCAAGACAAGCACACCACTAGTTCCTATTTGTCAATGCTGGACAGCAGGAGGTTGGGATCACAAGAACCACTATCTGAACATATAGCATACGTCAAGCAGCTGGCGACTAAGGTGACGGAGTCGCGTGCAACAATCCAGGGGCTTTGATGTTACATAGATGACAATGTTTCACATTTCACCCACAAAACCGTACATTTCATTAATTGAACAGATTCATAGATTTGTTAGAAACAAGTTTCATATCGGTACTATTATTTTTAAGGATTTTATAATCCAGTTTATTAGAGGGTATCATATTGTACATTTTGCTTGCATTTCTTAAAATAATCGATAGAAAAGTGTTTTGCATGTATAAAATAAAAGTATAGACCAAAATGCAGGAAACGTATTTTTGTTTACAAATAAGATACATAATTACAAATTAATCAAATGCTTTGATCATCATTCTAAACACCAACAATTAATTCATTTTATGAAGGTCTTGGAAGGAAACGCCTGACGGAAAAGCAAAAAATAAAAAACAAAAAACAAAAAAAACCCCAAAACACCCCCCCCAAAAAAAAACAAAAAAAAAAAAAACAAAAAAAAAAAAACAAAAACAAACACCCCCCCCCTCAAAAAAACCCCGGTTCCTAGATAATATATTTATCTTTCAAAAGACTATTATTTAAAGCAGATCGACCAATTAGCTTTTAATCAACGCTGGCTACAAAATTGATTGATAAACAAAACAATCATTGTAAGAAATTGGCGTTGAAAGATTTGAGCTCTTTTCGCCCACATTGTTGGCCGTAATGACAATATTGCTCTCCAACCGTGGTCACTTTTGGTTGAAATTTTTCGAAGGCCTGTCAATGGACATATATGATGTATAGATTCCAATATACAATAATATTTTTTGGCCTAAAAGCAGCTATTTACCCGAATGACATCAAGGCCAGCCATAAATGCAAGCCTGTTACTATGCTTTCACACGCGACGGCGACAGCTTTCAAAAGGGACTCGAAAGCGGATCAGTCACGTGACCCGAAGTTGCTATCCCCTTGACACTAGCAACAGACGTTTGCAAATAGCGCTGTTTGAACAAGATGTGTTTGCAGTATGACAGCTTACTTTATCAAAAAGAGTGCTCGAAAGACAGGAGTTTCGGGCTTATTTCTACACATCTTGGATAAAAGAGCAACATATCTTTGTTAATGACTGCTTGTCCCTTGCAACAAACAAGCAAACAAACACACAAAACCATGATCAGGGAAGAAAATAGGAAATGAAGCAAGCGGGTAGTAATGTGCATGAAAAAAAAAAGAAGTTGACGACCAAGCATACAGTACATGGGGGGAGAGGGCGCTAGAGTTTGATTTTTCTCTTTATTCTCATGAAATTTATAATTGCCATTCTAGAAAAGTTGGGCCTTGAGTTGGATGCCATTATCTCCATCCCTCTCAAAAGTTTTCTCTGAAAATGACAAGTTAACTGCTGCTTAGTTCGATGCTGACGGCAATATGTCTTGCTTTGATTCTTTGCTTTTGGCATTTTGTATTTTGTGAAAATAAGTTGTAAGATTGCTGGACAGAGAAAGACAGTGTGTGTGTGTGTGTGAGAGAGAGAGAGAGAGAGAGAGAGAGAGAGAGAGAGAGAGAGAGACAGACAGACAGACAGACAGACAGACAAACAGACGGATAGACACACTGACACAGAGTACCTTGGTCTCTATATACATGTATATGACAGTCCCAGCCCTCTTCTCTTTGTTGAAAAATATGTATATTGCCAATTTTTCATGTTATTCCACGTGTAGTCAGACATGTTTGTTATTTTCTGTGTAAACAAGGAGAAGATTTGAATTAGCCTCCAACTACTTTTGAAATCCTCCACAGTGGCAGTGTGTGTATGTCGCCATCGTGCTTCAGCCGCGCCTAGCAGCATGCATTATGCATCTATCGCCATTGCTATCTGTGAAAGGCCAATCTCTGTGGGTTGGACTGCTTGGGTGGGCGGGCCTTAGTCGGGTTGTTGCCCTCGCCTTCAGTCGCCTCCGATGGCATGTTCATTTTGGTTATAGAATATTGTCAACACACACATTTACAAAGTTATCTCTTGTGTTCATACTTGTACATAGCCTGCTTTGTGTAAGTGCATAGTTTTCAACCTTATAATGTCTCGTCCTGTGTGTCTTGTACATATATATATATTGTGCGTCTCCGTGTATGGAGAACCCCTCGAGTAGTAACACTCTTTGTACTATTGGGCAATCCAGTTCAAAATAAATATGTTTAAACTAAACTAAACTTACTTTTTAAATCCTCTTTTTATCCCCCGCCCCCTTTAGAGAAGTAAACCATATCAAAAACAGACGGACAGAAAGAGAGATGTCGTTTTGTATGCACATTCCATGCTGCCTACATTATGCCAGATGGGTGGTCTTCATAGGTCATGATCATGACGAGGTGACAACTGAGAAAAGAGTCCTGTTAATGATAAACAAACATCAATCCCAGCATATCCTAGAATTTTAAAAAGTGAAAAAAAAAACAAAAAAAAAACACCCCACAACCCCCCCAAAACAAACAAAAAACAAACAAACAAACAAACAAAAGCAAAAAACAAAACAAAAACAAAAAAACAGAACACCTTATATCTGTTGAGAATCCATTAGTTTCAAAATTGTATCCTTGCTAATACTGTGCATTGTCACATATAAATAACCAATTCGATTCGTTTCCTAGATCAGACACAGAGGCTGGTAGTACACCATGACCGAGGTTGTGATGTTACAGTTTGGACGCATGGGTAATTGTTTCTTGTCAGCCAAGACAAACTGCAGGGCTCGAATTTAGCGGGTGTCCGACGTCCCGAGACACCCTGAGATTATGCCGGGCATTTTGAGATAAAGACTAAGATTCCCGACCGGGCATGGTAAAAAATACATGGGCATGAGACTAGCTTGCTTACCTTTAAGACTTTCCAAAGGCCGGTGTGGTATACGCTGGTGTTAGTCCAGCTACCGGACTTTCCTTTACACACACGTGCGTGGAAATAAATATATTTTTGCCGCATTATTCTTATTTATGTTCAACAACTTTATTTAAAGGAAACTTCATACCAATCATGGTAGGTGTTTAATCAGTAAAGGTTCAATGACAAACCTGTCCAGTTTCACCCCGGGAGTTTCACAAGTCTGCTGGGTACGTTAAATCTGCTCAGAATCGTCACATGAGAGGCAAAAAGATCTCGCTCTTACTATTAAAGTTGAGCAGTTCTGTCACGTATCCTACCATGCTAGTCCATAGATCAGAAGCGCCCGAGTCGATGATAATGATAATTTGGGTAGGCGGTTGGCAAAACAAAATGCAAGCAGTAAAATTAAAGGCTAGGTCCCGGAATTAATAAATGTGTGATATGGTTCATTTTTTTTACTATACAAGTATAGGCACCATACTTGCTTTTCCTCAGTTTCTCGACAAAAAATTCCTTATCAAATTTTTGAAGCTGTTGTACAAAGTAATTTGTACCCGAATACAAATTAAAAATGGGGGATTCAAGTGTGCCCTTACAAGCGGGCTTTCGAGATACCAGGGGCGTATTTTAATTGTTTTTTTTTTACGAAATTCTAACAATGAACCTAACATAACTGAGCATGCAGATTAAGGTCTAGATAGTAAGTAATGTATATAGAATATTTTTGCGGCCGTTCAGTTGTTTTTGTGCAAAACAAAGGCTTGGTAGTAGATGGCACCGCATGCACAAGGTGCCGGCCAGTTAAACTTCAACGCCCAAATAGAGAACCTGGCATGTTCCAAGTTGCGACGCACTTCAAATCAATTCCAATTATTTGAAACAAAGTTTGAAACACAGGGGAATTACGATACTTGAATGAATGACAGTTACATTTTCGTCGTATATGATGGCAAAACATCAGGGTTTGTCACTGTTTGACACTTTGGAATCTCCTCAAAAAGCGGTAGTTTGCGGTGTGTTTTGCCAAATTTTCCCGGTCGGTGGTCGCTCACGACAGTACATTTAACATTAGAAAAACGTCCGTAATTATACATGTAATAAAGAATGTAACAATCAAAATATGTGTTTGTCTCATTCAAGGGGTAATACATGACGAAGAAAGTGCGGGAGTTGAAAAAAGACACACTTCAGTTGAACCTGGACATATAAAGTTGGACATATTGTGCATGAGTTGGGCATGCTGAATTCATCCCCAACATGCCCGGTGGGCATGTTGGTAAAAAAGTTAAATTCTAGCCCTGAACTGTGTTTGCTTGCATAATTGATCTTACAGTGCCACACGCACTTTAATCGCCATTTAACAATTACGCAAAGTAAGTCTGTTTCGTAGGAAAAAAAATCCAATTCCCTCAAAACGGAAGTGGAAAAGGGATGGGGCAATTAGGGCAGAGTTTAGTCTCCCTGGCCTTCGCTTGGATGCGGGTATGTAAGGTTGTCAGGAGTGTTAATTTTATGCCAAGCCTATTTCACTTGTTGTCTGCAAATTTTGGCCTTTCTGGTGGTAAAGGGGACCATACACACTGTCATGCTTTTCCCCGGTTTTGCCATTCATATAATTTTATTCTGTGGAGATATGTAACCAGTGTTGCTTTACAAGTGAAGATATGCAATACACTGATCGCGACACAAAACCGAAACTTTGTGACTGGGGTGCAGCGGCAACGCGACAGATCGCTCACACACATATTATACATGACCAATCGACCAAACAAAAAGCAGTGTGCAGAGCAATTTTGCAGACAGACTACGAAAAAGCAAAGACATGCGTCACAGCTCTATGGTAGAAATTTATATGTACCTGTTGAAACAAGCGTGATCTCGTAATTTTTGATTTACTGTACTTTTTTTGACAAGATTCTGGGCAGCACACATGGTGTAAGCTGTAGTTTGGCATTTGCATGTGGGTGGGTTTCCGTGTAGACCTCCATGTGCATTGTTTGGAGTGACATGTCTTTTAATACTGTGGTCTCCTGCTAGGGTTTCAACCCCCCAAAAATCCGATAAAGCAAATCAAATAAGCATAAAACAGCTGTTAAGTTAAATGCTATAGCAGTAGAATTTAAAAAGCGATGTCTAATATGGAAGCAAGTTTGATCATGCACAGCCACCTTAATTATGTTTAATTTCGTTCCTTAAATTCCTTAAACATATATAAATCATAAATGCTGTACAAGCTTTGTTGATATGATACCAATAATTGGTACAATATTCTGCCCAATGATAGATACATATAAGAGCATGCACTTTAATCACATGCAGAAATGTAGCTCAAAACATGCTTGGTGGACTTTGTCGTGTAGTAAAGAAAAAATCTGTCACAAAGATCTCAATTATTTATTACAATGAAAACTATTAAATAGCAATATTTTTAAGTGATCAACCACCGAACCCGGAGTTCTGGGATTAATGCCAGTGAAATTCACGGACACGTTTCGGTGCATCATGCACGCATTGTTCCAGGAACAAAAAGTGAATGCATTTTTTTTTCATATGACATGACATATTGGGGTAAATATGACAACTTTTACGTCAAAACACTGTATTAAAGACCCATTTTTTTTCCAACAAACGATTATTTTTCCACACTAACACAACCTATGAAGGTCTTGTCCTCTTGGTCCTTGGCACTGATAATTTTGTCACCAGGATTTCCATGAATCAGCATCAATTTCCTCTGGCATGACTGGCTTTAAGTTTATTTGTTTGTTTACTTATATGCTTGTTGGCTTGTATACAGAGTTTAGTTCAAGGATAAAAATGCAATATTTACAGTAAATATTATCACAAATGCAACATGTATAAAAGTGTGCTTTCTAATACCAGTTTTACCTGTTCGCTCGATCTTGGTATCCGCTAAGTAGTTCTACAATGTATTTGGAAAACTACCCCGTTACAACCCGGGCACCAATCAAACGGGGTTATTTGGTGCGTCCATACATTTCCTTTGAATCCATGTGTAAAATACAATTACAAACTATAAAAGTTAAAGTGTTCAGTGGGTTAATTCTGTTAGCTAACATAAATGATGTATGTACATGCATAATATAATAATATAAACCTCATCTTGAAAAAGCTTGCTCGTGAAATTCTGAAAATCCCAAATTACTTCCTTTATCAAGTTGTGACGTTTTCGATCAAGAAACGAAAACAGTAAAACGAGAAAACGCTAATACGAAAACACGAATATGCGAGTGCGAAAACACGACATAATTGATGTCGTGTTTTCGCGGTTGTGTTTTCGCATTTTCGCTTTCGTGTTTTATATTTTAGTGTTTTCGCATTCGTGTTTTCTTGTTTTCGACCAATGAAGAAAATAGTAAAACAAGAAAACGAGAAAACGCTAACACGAAAATGCGAGTGCGAAAACACGACATATTTTCTGTCGTGTTTTCGCGGTTGTGTTTTCGCATTTTCGCCTTCGTGTTTTATAGTTTAGTGTTTTTGCATTCGTGTTTTCTTGTTTTCGCTGCTCTGTTTTCTTATTTTCTTGTTTTCGCCTTCGCATTTTTATGGAGAGAGAAAAATATTTTAGTTGGCACATTTGTCCCACCATAACATATCTTAGCAGTATCTGTGCCACAACTTATCACAGGATAAATATTAACAGTGCCAGTACTGCCAAAATATATGACCGTGTGTTATGGAACGACCTGGCTAGACGGTCTAAACGTGACATGGAACTAGGCGACGCTTTAGCCAAGCAAGGTTGCAGTCAACATATTGTGACCGTTCGACTTATTGATTAGTGTTGCCATTTTTTTTTTTTTTTTTTTTTTTTGCGGTCTTTGCAGAATTGTTACGCGGGATTTCGCCAAGGCCTTTATATGATCGCCGGGCAATACATGCAAATCATAAGCGATTAGGGTGTGCTATGGTGATACTTCGTGCGCTAATTTCACTATTTAAAGAGTGGAAAAGTATTAGGTGTCGCTTGTATCCCGACAACGATTGGGGTAAGCCAAGGCTCTCCCATGTTGTGTTTTCTTTTTCAAGATGTTTGTCGACGACCTTATTTGAAATTTGAAAGACAGATTTGGAATGGACATTTTTCATTGGTTGCACGTCCTGATCGATGCTAATAAGGGACGGCGTGATTATACAAGCAAGCTCAACAGCAAAATCCACCATAAAGATTCTGATCTGGAACTGAATATTACATGATCAGATACGGTTATAAATAAAAGAAACAATGTTCCAGGCCATAAATACAAACCTGCAGGACAGGGACCTCAATGTTGGAGAAGAATATTTGAAAGTAAGCCTTTGCGACTGTTATATCAGGGACCAAATTGGGCAGTTTTGTTTTTTTTTTCAAACAAAAAAAAATTGCAGGTACATCTTTTGTTGCAAAAATAGGAAAGGTTCCAGATGCAAAATTGATGACTGTGGTACTATAAAGTCGTGGATGCTGTTTCGATGTAAATCCAAAATGTAACAAAAGGTTCAAACTAAAGTGCATTGATGATCGTTTACGAGTAGGAGTGTCGAATGATAATTTTTTATTATAACTTCTGTCTCAGAATTTCGGTTACATCCCCCTCCCCCTGACTTATGTATGTTTTGACAGATACATTCTTAGCTCAGCTGACTTATCAGTCAACTGAGCTTAAAGGGTGGTCAGTCATCCGTCCGTTCATATTTCACATTTTCTTCTCAAAACCGTTGGCCAGATTCACTGGAAACTTGGTGGAGATGCTTAGGTTGGTCTTGACCAAGTTTGTTCAAATAGTTACGGTTCAATGCTTTTTGGATTTGTAATGAATTCTTTATATATATATGTGTATACATATACATATATTTATATGTATAAATAAATAAATAAATATATATATATATATTGTAAATTCTTAAAACATCATCCTTTCCAAAACCGCCGAGCCAATTGTTTCAAAATTGCCTACGAGCACTTCTGGGGATCCCTAGACCGTAATTTATTCTACGGGTGGCGATTTTTTTCTATATTTTTGTGAAGTTTTGCTTGTTAAAGCTGTTTTCGACTTCTAAAAAAACCGTCACTAAGAATCATCTGATACTTGTTGGAAATGTAGCTCGTGGAAGGGTCAAACTAACTTGTTGACAAGGCGATATTACGCATTCCTGATTTTCAACGAAGTTTTCAATTTCGGTAATTATCGATTAATGCTTATAAATTGCATTGGTTACAAAGCAATTCAATGGGAATTGCAATGGTAAGTGACATTTTTGAACTTTCGTGATAAACTTCATTTACGTAGCCTTCAGGGAATAGTGTTATGCGAATCAAGATTGTATCGATACATACGTTTTAAGCCAAATGTCACAAAAGTAAAGCAATTTCCGATGAGGTTATAGCTGGTGCGGGACCGATATATGGAATATTCGTATAAACGGGGGGGGGGGGGGGGGGGGCTACCTTGGCCCGTATCATTCCACAAAAGGAAGAACCTGTATCCGCACGGGCAGAAATATTCTTTATTACATTTACTTGAAGTATATCGGATGTAAAATATCTCATGAAAATTCTGTACCAGCCTATTCATGATGCAAAATGATAGCGAAGTACTTATTTTAAAGTTTTTTAAACTTTAAGTGAATTTTATTTAAATAGCAATCAAAGCATAACAACAATGCAACTAAAAAGAAAAACGTCGTTTGTCTGTCCAATTTCTCTTGTCACAGAAGAACAAAAATACAGGATGGGGAACTTGAAGGACTTAGAAATACTTTATATCAAATGTTCTGTCATTGAATTTTTGTTGAATGCCACAAAAAAAGTAGATCAAGTGGGTCGTATATACGAACAAAAATACGTACATACATACATACATACATACATACATACATACATACATACATACATACATACATACATAAATACATACATACATACATACATACAGACAGACAGACAGACATGCATACATACATTTCAATTGCGTTTATATAATTGAAAACAGAACTTGTTCCGCAGAAATATTTAGAAAATGGCGAAGTTTATTATGTTTTAGTTACATGTACGTACTGATCACAAGGATTCTTAAATACAAAACTTCATAAGATGACCGGTGATGCTAAAAATGGACATCAGATAATGAACATCCCACAAAAGTGGCATATAAACAAACAACATGCACTGGCTCTTCGCCTGAGCTTTCGACATACAAGTATGTTCTAATCGTGTGAGACATGCCGAGTCCATGTGACGACGATATGTTACATTTGTTTACCTACCTAAAACATTGCCTATTATTTTTCTTCGTACCAGTACACGTAACACTGATTTTTCGAAGTAAGTTCACTTTCCAAACTTTATGCGGTTACGTAACAGGGCTGCAATTTGGATTAAAACATGTATATTTTTTAAGCATATACCGCTTTCCATATTTGGTTACTCTCAAAGCACAGGCTTAGTTTCTGTGGCTATGTGTTATAATTTTCACACATAAATATCTTTCATATAAGTAAAAGAACTACCTAAGACTATGTAATTTTCATTAATAATGTGATCATTTGCAACATGAAATTTTGTGATTTTCCGAGAGAAACCCTTCAAAACAAAATTGACTTCCTTCACACGAATCCATGATTCAAAATCCGCTCCACCGATGGATTCCATCAGTTTCAGTTATGCTATAAATGCATTCGACGCACACTGCAGCTATATATATATATATATATATATATATATATATATATATATATATATATATATATATATATATATATATATATATATATATATATATATATATATATATATATATATATATATGCATTGGGTTTTGATTCGTGCATGGTCATACCAAAACGGCTGTAACGTTGACATTATTGCATAGGCACACTACTGCTCCAGGATTTGTTGACGATTTGACAATGAAAATATACGATGCTATAACCTAACATATAACTCTTTGAAAGGTATGAATAAAAATACAGTAAAGTTTAAAATTTTCTGCAAGTAATTATAAATACAAACATTTATTTATACATACAGTACAAAAATATGTGACTCTTATAAAAATTCATTTTTCTTTTATTTGTATCATAATTCACTCCTACAAATTCAACATAATTATTGGTATATTTGACAAGCATTTACAATTCATCTCCCTGGGCCAAACGGTAAAGATGTGCAGTTTTTTTTCGGTTAGGTATTCAAAAGATATACCAAAGCACTACTTTATGCGTGACACTTTCAAGCATGCACCATCTTCTCGACCTTTGTATGATACTGTCCATTTCAATTCTTAATTTTTTAACATGTGTAAGTACACTGAACTTTATATGTCAAGCAATTAAAAATATGAATCCAATTCGAATCTTAACCTGGCTTAAGTACATAACGTTATTTGTTTTCGGCATAGAATTTGTTTCATTGTATCATAACCAAGTTCAAAGATTTGTCTCTGATTTGCCGTAAAATTTTTTCATTAGCGGTACATTTGGGGGAACAAACATGTCTGCTATGAATTTTTTTGAGCCTTGTTTGTATGTTTTATAATGAAACAGATTTACAGGTAGACACCACTTGTTCAAGAACACTCTGTAGTGCCCCATGGGCTGCCATCTTGCGGGCAATCGGCGCTCTAACATCATCATTCTGATGCCGATTTGCTTTCGCCACATGCTGATTTTGCGATCCGCGATTTGTCTTTGGGTATCGTTCATGATTGCTATCAACATGTTTAACAGTAAAATCATGGTAATAGCAATGAAAACTATGTAAAGGAAATAGGCAAATCCTGGGACAGTCGCTTTATCAAAAGACTCAACTTCAACCAGTCCAAACATAAGACGATAGAGAGTGAACATTGTCATTTGCATTGTCGCGAACTCTGCCGGTTTATCCGGAGACCTCTGGAAAATGAGGAACATTGCGGTAGCCAGACCCAAAAGAATTACAAGGAACATTAAGATAAACTTGACAGCGTCCACAATCATTTTGAAAAAAGTAAGTGCAAAGTAGTGTGCGCCATTGAAATAGAGTGACATTGACCAACCGAGAAAGAGGACCATACCGTAACAAACCTCGCGGTTATCCTGAAGAGGTTTACTTAGCTTCGACGGAAGCCTTAAAATCCAAAGCAGTGCAACAAAGACGATGAAAACAACAATATGGACGCGCAATCGACTTAACAGCAGAAGAGACCGCGTTTGATGAGCTCTCAGGGGTGGCAGTTCACTCTTGCTTCTTCTCCAGCAACGTAGAAAAGGTAACAAACAGAAGAACCTATAAAGAACAAATGAGAGATTAGAGTACCAAAATACATCGTAAATTTCTACCACCAGGAGTATGAGAGCATACAGGAGCAATGCCAACTCTACAGCCAATCTGAAATAGCCATTGAAACCATGCTTCGTGAATTCTTGTAATTGGTGAGTCTGATTGACGGAATTGGCCGAGAGAGGACGAAGTGACACGGACACCGTGACTAATATCATAAGTCCCATATGGAAAATACCCCAAAGAATATATAACCATAAATAATTTGAGACCTTCCTGTTTAGGATTGTTTTGATCAATTTTGTCTGAAGGCAATTTAGATTGTCATCGGGGTTGTGAAGCAAAATATCTAATGTGGAATTTAAAGTTTTGCTTGGAGCTGCAACCTTTTCCATTGTTTTAAAATATTGTCCTTCCTCCAGACAGGTTTCTGGTATTGGATGGCTTGCAACCACGTGATCTATGTCAGATAGGTCATACAAAACCAATGGACCGTCACTAAACCTCATTTGTGTGTATCTATATATACCCTCTACATTAACGATAAGTTCCATGATCGGGGCAATATCAAACTTTGCACAGAGAGCCAAAGGGGATAATCCATCTGCATTCCTCGCTTTCAGCAAGCCCGACAAAGCTTTTATTCTGTCCATGTGTGTTGATTCTGTCTCTTTCCTAACCTCTACCCATGATTCAGCCCCTTCATTAATTATATACTGGAATATATTGTATGCTTTTTCTGGTTGTGATAAATATTGGTAAATCAGATTGTGCAGGATGTTGCCATTTCTGTCCTCAGCTTGAAGATCAACTCCGCACTCTACGAGCTTCTTCACCGCTGATACGTCACAAGCTCGAGCGCACACAGCCAATGGTAGCATTCTGTGCTCATATCCAAATATTCTGCTCAGAGCACTTATTTTGGGTTGGCTTATGTACTTTTTGCCACATACACGAGAGAACAAAGGGACCAAGCTATTGGCAGGAGGGAATCCGATGGCCAGGTCAAAGGCACTAGTTCCGTCAAGGTCTTCAGCATTCTTGTGAACATCTTTGGAGAAACTCTCTAAAATGACAGTCTGATCGCCCAAGTTGACCAGCTTTTCCACACAAAGTATCACAACATCTCGCAGTTTTTCATTCTGAGATTGGTGGCTGTCACGTGCAAACCCTTCACCTTCCTCCTCAGAGGGGGAGTTCTCGGTTTCACTTTCCGTTTCATGCAGGCCATATCGAATGACAGTGTACAGAATAGGGTCATTGCAACCAACATGTCTTACGTGGTAAAGCTGTCCGTACACATCATTAACTTTCTGCACAATTGAGCGACGGAGTTCTCTGTTTCTATGTCCGTCCTTGAAACTGTCTTTCGTTTCCTCTTCAAGAAGTTGTAAAATTTCCTTCCAGACGTCAAGAGGCGATGGAATTGAATCAGTATCAAGTGTCACCATTTGCATATTGGAATTTGACGCCATGATGTTCTGCAAGAAGAAAAAACAGAAAAGCAAGGAAAATTAGCAGATCATTATTCAGGATAAACAGTTTCGGGAGTCTTGTCGAGTAAATGTCTAGGTTCTCGACAGAAACAAGCCCTCGTATACTGCATTTGCATTTTCGACAGTTAACTCTTGTATCTTTATACTTTTGTGTGCACGCCCCATGTATGTATGTATGTATGTATGTATACGCACGTACATACCTCTCTCTCTCTCTCTCTCTCTCTCTCTCTCTCTCTCTCTCTCTCTCTCTCTCTATATATATATATATATATATATATATATATATATATGTACATACATACCTAATTCAGGGGAACGTCAATTTCTATTTCTTATCTCGTGTTATATTTGTAGCCGAGAAAAACCTGCACACGCCCCAAGCCTTCTCTATGGTCACCTCCTGTCTGCAACACCTTTTCTCTTTTCGTCAATAGTTTAAAATGGAAAGGTCTTCTACTTTCCCCAAGGAAATCTAATTTACACCATTCTTTCAAAAGTAAGGATTTTGACCGCTGACTCATAATGCCTTGGGGTATGCAAACTTGAAACTGGTGCATGCAACGGCGGAAATGATCACCTACCTATTCAAGCCACACCCACTGAACCCAAAGTGCTCAGCCTCTGTCTTTTTCAAAGGCAAAGAAAATAATGTCTGTGATGCTGTATTTTACGTTTAATAAAGGGTGATCATAATAGCTCGTACCTGACAGATCATCGAATAGCTACCAACGATGACACTCAAAACACTATATGTGGTCATGTAGGTTCGACACACTGTTGTGGTTACTGAAGCATTTGCGGAATTTGGCGTGGAAAAGTGCTCACAACTTGGCCAACGAAGCGGTCTCGTTGTGCCGAAGAACATGTCAACAATTTGGTGGTGGTGGTGGTGGTGGGGGGGGGGGGGGGCTGCTTTGCAAACGTAATTTTTCTGTTTGAAGACATAACATATACGACTATTTCACCAGAATTTTTCTCCAGTGTAGATTTGTATATTCGCTCATTCTTTCGGCCGGCACGATTTGGAACATTGAATTCTGCAGGTCTTTTTTTTCAGTAAATGGATGCGAGATAATCCAAGGAATCAGCCCCGGGGACTCAGCAATGTGCATTGGGCACGGGAAAGTCAGTGCCTTGCACCCTCATAGGCTGCAGTGCATGTACTGCTGGGACTCGTTGTGACTGTAATTCTAAAACGTTAAGGCTGCCTACTACCGAAGTACTGCACCAAATAGAAGTTTATCAATTATCTGAATTATACAACTCTTACAGTCGATGCGATACATGTCGTGAATTCAGATTTTTTGGAAGACGTGCATGATTGTATGATATGATTAGAAAAGATAAAGGAATGCATGTTTATGTTTTCACGTGTGCAAATGAATAATATACGATATATAAAACATTTCTCATAAATTTGTTTACACTACTATTGATGACACTTTCAGTCAATCAGAGGACCGTCTGTCAATTTTCATGTGAAAAATACATATTAGCTGAAATCCCCGAACGGTAAATTATTGTCTTCCCCAGGAGCATATGTGATTCATATTCACATATGTAACCACGAGAAAGCCTATCATACAACGGTATATATATATATATATATATATATATATATATATATATATATATATATATATATATATATATATACAGTGCACATACAGATTATATGTATGTACATATATATATATATATATAATATATATATATATATATATATATATATATATATATATATATATACACGTACATACATACGTATAATATGTATGTGCACATACAGAGCTGTACAAAGACATTGCTGACAAGACTATCAATCGTTTTACACATTCTATATTAATTCCTCTTGTGGAGCAGGAAGACAAGAATAAAGAGGACCAGGTAAGCCACACATAACCTGCATGTTCAGGTGGGCTCCTGGAAAACTGAATAAATATGCTGCGCAAGAAAAAAAAACGAGGAGATCGGCATAATTCAGAAGAAAGAAAGAAAAAAGAACGAATGTGTGTGTATGAATATATGTATATATATATATATATGTGTGTGTGTGTATATGGATGTGTGTGTTTATACAGTTTTTGACCTGAAGGGATATATTCTAAGAACTTTCTGTTCATCCAATAGCGCTTGTCTCGACTGACGTCGCATGTCATCAAATCATGACAAATCTACTTAGTCATGCAGAACCAAATCAAAGTTCAGGATCTGTGAAGCAGATCAGAACATAAAAATCCCCGAATTGTTTGGAAAACCTCATCTTCAAAAGGAGTTGTATCCCCAAAAGCTCACCTGCTTATTATTATTATTATTATTATTATTATTATTATTATTATTATTATTATTATTATTATTATTATTATTATTATTATTATTATTATTTTGTTTTGTTTTTGTTTTGTTTTGTTTGTTCGGTTGTTTGTTTGTTGTTTTTTTGTTTTTATTTTTGTCTTTTTTTTAAAGGTACATGCATATTCAATTATAGATTTTATTATATAAAGTAATCTGGTACATATATATGCGTATCTGGTTTGTCTTGTTGTTTTAAATTCCGGTCGCTCTGGATTCGTTTGGGAATTGACACTAGCCTAATAATAAGCTTCATTTCATGTCGAGTAAAACACAATAAGAAACATTAGCGCCGAGGCACTATTTTTCGACACAGTAAAAGTATGAAATGGAAAATGGTATGTACAATGATCTCACAGATGAAAATATCAAGATCCGGTAATCAAGAACTAGGTGATGTTAAAATCAACTTAATTTCTGAATTGACATAGGACACAGACTGAGCACGAACATTATGAAAAGCCAGTTGTTGATTAGGTTTTTTAATTGGCGTAAGTTTGTAGCTTGCTTTATATCGAAAGCTAAATTTTTCCATAGTTTGGCCCCTTGGTAATTTAGACAGTTTCTTCCACAAGTCACTGACTTGTAAGCAGGCTGCTGTATTTTTTCATTGTCCCGAAGAACGTAACTTGTATCTTTTTGTAGGTATGCCCATTACCCTACTCCATCATAAGTGACCAGTACGTATTGCCCGAACGTATAACAAGGCGTAATATAAGTTCATTGCTATCTGGTCGGTCATGCAAGAACCGCAACTCACAGGCTCCATGGCGGCTTCTTGAGACAGATTGATCTTTACAATTCGTATTGTAAGTCCAATGCTATACTTGCCCTTGCTGATCGTCCGTCGTAGGAACCTTTTTTCAGTTGGTTCCGGGTGGCCACTTTAGACAGGTTAAACTATATACATAACTGTTTACATTTGTCACTCGGCATGAGCACATGTTACGGTCTATATGATCTGTGAGACGAGCCCCGTCCAGCTAATCTACAACTGCAGTTATTTCTCGTACCTACTTCAAAAGCATTAATGTTATTCATGATCAATACTGAGGGAACGTTTCTCTACTTGGAAGCATAAATAAAACATTCGCTTTAAATGCTAACATTTTTACGTCGATAATAAAGGAATCAACATCTTGTTACTGTTGACTGTTCCAAGTGCCCCCTCTACAATGATGATGATGATGATGATGATGATGATGATGATGATGATGATGATGATGATGATGATGACGACACAGTGAAACTTCATTATAAAAACACTCCACCAGATATCCGACATAATCAGATACCTGAAACATTTTACATGGAACAAGTGATATTATTATCACCAAGTTCCATTGTGCTACTACTATTGCTACTACAACAACAACAACTACTACTAGTAGTAGTCTATTCGTGATACGAATATTCTAAACTTTATCCCTATTCTAGCTGGTTACATTTATTCTGTGTATTCTCTGGACCGTATAGTTTGTCATGAGTGTACTTACCTTGGCTCGACGTACAACCAAGTAACTACTTCACAGCAAATGGAACACACAGTGACCTAAAACATATCCAAGACGAACGTTAGAATAGTCCAACTCGTGGGTGAGTGGAAGGTGCGGCAATGAACTTGACCGTCACCCCATTCAGCTTTATATCCGTCTTGTTAACGTGCGTCCGTCAGTTTCTACAGTAGCTGATTTGTCAGCTGTAAATTACCTGCATTTGACTTGTCAAAATGAGGTCGACTTTATCCGTGGTGCATATCCTTCAGCTGAAGCGACCCGTTTTTGTCTCACCTATATATTTAAGTTTTGTCCTTTTATTCTTCCTGTACTGTCACTCTCACGATGAGTGTACCTCAGCGTTTGCATAGACGTCACATGTTTATGCCTCAGGCGCGTTTTTGTAACCATGGAAACGTGCAATTAACTCTTACGTAAAATTTCACAAATGCAAAATATTCAAAATTGTGTCCTTATCAACTTGGTCGTCCATGGACTGAGATGTAGGTTAATAGACAAACATACAGCTGATGTGATGGAATAAACGATTTACTTATTTGTAGGGTCAAACTCGGTTCTTTTCTCTGAGGAACAAGCAGGACACTGGTTTCTGGGCATTGAGACGTGGGCCGATCACGTGCTCAAGCAGCCACGACCAGGGTAACACGATGTGTAATTTTCTGTCTGGTGCTACATATGCATTTAGACATAGGCCATCAAAAAATAATAATAATTGAACGAAATACGCACATAAACATCATCAAAAATAAATTAAATTAACAATCCTGTTTTGTACTGAGCCAGGACACGCACGGCTGCATGAACGATCTGAGGTCAACGGCAGATAACGGGTCCTGTTTCGTCTCGCTTCAAATAAAGTTCTGAGTGGTTCCCTCCGGTAATACTTTGAAAATGTCAACCGACTGGTTCCTGTCTGATAGTAGCCATTATAATTACGTATTATCTGAAACTACCACTGTCGCGACCCCGAAATTATCATAGCATGCATTACATATTCAAACTCGAGAAGGCCAGCGACATTAAAAAAACATGAACAATGGCAAACTTAAACCAACCTCATCAAGAGTCGATCGGTGGAGAATTTGTCTCTATGTGTAGCACCAGGTACAATTAAACAAGGATCTCTGTCTCAACCTTTAAAACTACTCAAAATTCATATTTACATATGTAAAATGCGACGTTTGTACAAAATTTTTTAGATGTGGAAGTTCCAAAAGAAAAGAAAAGAAAATGCATTTCTATTATATTTTCGAGAAAAAAAACATATTTTCAAAACTTGACGTTTAGATTTCTTCTGATTAGCATAATTTGAAATGCCAACTGTTTGTCCACACCCGCTAAATAGCAATGGTCAGTGACACATGATAATAATAATAATAATAATAATAATAATAATAATAATAATAATAATAATAATAATAATAATAATAATAATAATAATAATAAAAACGTAATACAAGTATGTTGGGGGAAAGAATCAGTTTGAGTGTAGAATTAATACATGAACCAATTGACAGTTGTATAAACATATTCATATACATATGTCAAACCACAAGATATTGACGAACATAATAGAATGACAGTACAAAAACATCATACTGCTCATATGGCTAACCATTATCACCAGTATCGTTAGGAAACGTTGAAACGTTAAAGTGCTGACAATGTATTTCCCTGTTATGTCCATTATAGAGCAATTGGTAGCATATGAAGCAGGAGGGGTACCGTACAATAATAAATTTACTTTTTCACACTGATGCAAGTTGTCAAGTAAAACACCTCTTTTCCAATCGCTAAATGAAAATCTTTCTCCATCTATTGTATCCATTTGAAAAATAAAATACGTTTGAAGCAAGTAAAACACCAGTATTATTTATCTCTGATGAAGTGGATTAATTTGATTGAAGCTTTAAAAGTATTTACTGCAGGAGCATTTCTCACGTTAAACGGCAGTGTATCCCAGAAACGATCAGTTGACGGAATGACCGAGTTTTCGAAAGCCAGCTTCCGTGACACTGCAAGTATTTGATCACGAACATTTCGCACTTTGCGCATGGCATAATTTGCTCTATTCACATTAACATTTGGAATCACATTTTGTAGATACTCAGGACACCGGCCATTAACAATTTTATAATAAAGATCGAGTTTTAAATATTTACGTCTGATGTTAGGGTTGCCCAGCGTAAACAATTTAGTACTTTGGATTGGCTAGACGTTTTCATTGCTCCAGAAAAGTATAAGGCAGCTTTGTACTGGACTGGCTCCAACATCTTTGTATATTTGTTTGTTAATCACTGAAGACCGGTGCGGCATCCTCCAGAAAGGGCCAAACAAATGATGTAACGATGTTCCCAAGAACATTACACACAAGAAAAGGAGATGGATATCTAATGCGACCTAGACTAGGGGAAGCTTTATTACTAATGTAATTTATGTGACTGTCCCAAGACAGATTTTCCGTCAAAACAATGCCTAGATGTTTATGCTCATGGACTCTTTACAGGCTCATCAGCAAAAATTAGCGATTCATGTGCTGGCTTTTTCTTTTTGTCAGAGAAAACCACTTCTGCTGTTTTACTAGGGTTGAAGTCAACTGTCCACTTTTCCCCCAGTCCTTTTCGACAGACAAATTCTCATTTAAGGGAACGGTAGTTATGTGTTAACTACTTCTTATAAAGATGTGTTGTCAGCAAATAATTATGCTTTACAGTTAACCCTTTCCCCCTCAAACCGGCCCAAACCGGCTGGTGGTCAAATGTCGTCTGCTTCAGTGTTTTCAACTAATTTTAACAGTTATGAAAAACAATTTGACTGAGAAGTGTACATGGGACTTATCAAGATCACATGCCCCAGGTCAACAGCTTTCCTTGGCATGCGGGCACTTAGTGCCCAACCCATGCCAAGGAAAGCTGTTGACTCAGTCTTAATTCAAGGGGGAAAGGGTTAAATCATCCACCAAATTATTTAAAAAGACAAGGAACTGCAAATGCCCTAAGACACCACCCTGAGGAGCACCAGATTCAATTGACATCCAGTCAGATGCAAAACCATCAAGTACAACTCGCTGTTTTCTGTAGCTTACGTATGATTTGACTCACGACAACAAAGGATCACAGTTTCCTAGTTCATGTAATTTACGAGGAGACCACGATTCCATACCGTGTCAAAAGCCTTAGATACATCTGAAAACACCATTCGTATTTCTTTTCCTTGATAAATTGCATGATTTAACTGATGGACAATGTTTAGTAGCTCATCAACCGTACAAACGAGTTTTTTAAAGCCATCTTGCAATGAACGAGGAGGTCACTTGAAGTGAAGAAATTATACAATTTCTTAAATATACAAACTTCAAAGACTTTGGACAAAAAAACAATAGAAATACTAGTCTATATACATTTTTTCTCAAGGGCAATTGATCCTGTCCTCGTCAAATGTTGTGGGGATGCGTCTCGGGTGGCTATGCGTCAGTTCTCAGTAATTTTTCAGTGATTATCATTTTTTCATTTCTCGAGAAAGCTCAAAGAAAGACTTCTCTAAAACAGCGGAAAACAGCTTGACTTATTAGTATGAAAGGATAAAGGAACATATTTGGGTCTCTAGTTTTCAATATGTTTTTACGGATGAACTACACCTAATGACCAAAGTAGGAGGGAAATTTTAGTTAATACTTCAGTTATTTATGGATATGGTACGATATGATACAAGCTGAGTTTTCAAAAAAGCTGCAAGTAATTCATAGGTGCATGCTGTATTATAATAATATTTTTATTGAACCCCTGCAGGCATGGATAGATATCAAATACAACATAGTTACATATAGGGCACCATATGCCATGTGTATACGTACAGGGACACTTTACGAGGATATTTGACAAGTGTTCCCCTTGCTGAATTGCAGTGCAATATAAATATATATATATATATATATATATATATATATATATATATATATATATATATATATATATATATATATATATATATATATGTATATGAAAGAAAGACTTAGACAGACTGCATACTTAAGGGAACCAAACACTGGTCTCCCTAAGTACGGTCATCCAAATACTGAAAAAAGTATGTTTAAATATACATATATGTATATATATATAATTGGGTCATGACCGCAATGTCTAGTTTTATGTTAAAACACTTTAATTCAAAACTAAGAACTTGGGTTAAAAGAAACTAAAAGGCCCGAGTAAGAAGCTTTGACATGATGTACTCGAGAGACTAACGTTTAATATGGTTTTCATGTGTCATGAGAAGCCTCATGGAATCTACCACATCATCGGATGGATTACTAAACTAATGTATTTTGTTTCTGAAAGCCTGCTCTGACAGGCGATCGACCTATGGAAGCTGCTCTGTCAATGATATTACCCGTAATTGACTCATTGTACACAACATATCTGAGAACAAAGTACAGCATAAGGACCTCAGCCAATGGTCTTTTAAATCTCGGGCCAACTGGCTGTATCTTCATGTACAGCATGCAATCCCCTTTATCAACAATAGACAGTTAAATTGAGAGGAATTCAACTAGTGACTGGAGTACCAGATGGCAGTGGTTGTTAATACAGTCTATGTATAAGTTCACCAAGCGGGAAAACCCCGGCAGTTGTCCCATCATGAAAGCGAGGCATGCGGGCTGATTTTTTTGCTACCAGATGGCGCGCTGTGCGCCTTCTCAAAAGAGGTCACGATAATGCATGATGGCGGAATCTAATCTTGTTAGTGTCAACATGAACAGAAAAGCAGGAAATGGACCAAATACAGGAGGTGTATAGAAGTTTACCATTGTAGATCTTTGGCGGAGGGAGTACGGAAAACATTGATAGTTAGAACGTTGCGTGACAAGGCGAATTATCATGGTAAACTACCACTGACTGTTGTGTAGTGGGCTGTAATGTTGATACCAGGAAGAAACGTCAAACTGACAAATATCAAAAATAAAAGTGCCGCTTTATTCCTTCCATCAACTGATATTCCTTTGCTTTTCAAATACTGTTTTCAGCCACCCTTGATTCTGGTTTTTTTTTTTTTTTTTTTTTTTTTTTTTTGAAGAAATCATAGTCTGTGTTTCACTCCTTGTTAGTTGCCCGTAAATTACCCAGAAACCTGTTGCGCGCTTGGCTCTGACATCGGAAACTCCGCTGGGGTTTCCCCGCTTAGTGAACTTATGCATAGACCGTATTGTTTTGTTTTGTCTATCATAAGGGGGACAGTGGGTACCCGACTGTTTTTAACAGCAAACATGTGTGATTAGTATATTATGGAATAGAAAAATAGCTTAATCTGGATCCTCCCCCGTACCCCAGTGTAGCTGAGTAAGCTTCTCATCTAGTAGGGGTATGGAGCTCCTTTGGAATTAAACTGTTGTCTCCAAAATGAAACGTTTTTTCTTCACCAAATTCGGCGCATGGGCACCAATCTTTTAACAGCAAAAGTATTTTTTTTATGGAAAAACTAATGTGTGGAAATGGGAAAATGAGAACCATTCAGCTCGAGCTTGAGTTTACTGAGAAGTATATACACATGATGTAATCACCAGTTTTGCCAGTGCTTAACACTCAAGAATCCCAATCATTTATTCATGCTTATTCCGATCATCATAGTTTCATAGCAAGCAGAAACAGAGACAAATAAAAAACTTGGCATTCAGTACTACAGACTTTATTAAAACCATACCATTGCCTAACCTAGACATTGATTGGTCTGCCACCAACTATGAGAGTAGAGCTCACTCACTTTCCATTTCCTTCCAGAAATAAGCAGATTTTATTCCCACTACCTCTAACCAATCACATTACTTCATGACTTGATTAACCATGACAAGACCAATAAATTCCAATTTAGACCACTTAATGGAGGAAAACCCAAGCAGTATGACACAACATGATTGCCTGATCAGTGTTTCTCTGGGACAATAAAAAAATTAAAAAAAAAAAAAAAAAAAAAAAAAAATATATATATATGTTTCAGCACATAAGCCCAAATGATGATAATGCATTCGTCCACTTACATGAATGTTAGATCTTGCATAAAACCTCAGATTATGCAATGTTAATTGTTATTCTCCTCCTTTTCTTTGTTATACAATGCAATGTTTTATTAAGAGATCTGAATTAAGGTTTAATTTTTTATGGTAAGATTGTCAACATTTAATATTTCTAATTTATTTCATAGTTGTTTGGGCAATAAATGCAATACATTCACTGGGCATCAAGAATAAATACGTTACAGATACATAGTTAGACCATAAGGTTATATCATCCTGCTAAACGCAATATATTGGTAACAATATTGTAGAGTCCTTTATCATTATGCATCAATTTGCTGAAAAGAAAGGCCTGCAGAGTTCCATTTTCTAAATTGTGCTGAAATAATGTGTGAAAATACTGATCTGCACTGAGAAATATGTTGGTAAAATAGTCAAATACGTTATGCCTTTGCCCTGAGAAATTCCGCCTGCAAAACACCCCCCCCCCCCGCCAATTACTGATAATCTTTGGTGTAACTAAACTGTTTCATTCACCGAGTTTTAAGTATTTTTCAACACTTAATTCCACAAACGCTTCAGTGATCACAACTGATTCTAAAATCTACACGCATAGAATGTTTTGACTGTCATCATGAGCAGCTATTTTATGATCTTGTTAGGTATGAGCTGTCGTAGTTACCAGTTATTGAACATGAAATACAGGAAGAACTGACATTATTTTATTGGTTTTAGAGAAAGACAGAGGGTGAACACTGTAGGTTTAGTGAGGGTGGCTTGAACATGAAGATAGTCATTTCCACCGTCACATGTGTTGCTTCAAACTCACTACGTTATGAAAGATTAATGTATAGTAGTGTTCCTTGGTCAAAATGGGAGATCTCCCCATTTTCAACTATTGTAAAATAGTGACCAGACATGCTGGATAGGTGACCTTAGAGTAAGTTTTCCATTTTTGCAGGTTTTTCTTGCCTGAAACACATAACACGATATACAAAATGGGTACTGATTGTGTTCATAACTCAGGCATCTATGTTAGAATACATACATACATACATACATACATACATACACACAAATACATACATACATACATACATACATACACACATACAAAAGTGTAAGCAAGTACAAGAAATATCTGTTGAAATTGCAATAACAATATATCAAGGCTTTTTCTGTTGGGTAAATAGACAGCGGAATGTGAGAGATTCACTCAACAACTCTTAACACTGTCTATTATACGTAATGATATGATCATTTTCCTGAATTTTTCTGTTTTACCTTTTTAGAACACCAAATCAAATTCCAATACACAAATGGTAACACTTGATCCTGATTCAATTCCCTCGCCTGGAAGGAGATTCTACACGTTCTTGAAGAAGAAATGAAAGACAGTTTCACAGACATACAGAGAAACAGAGAACTCCACTAAAGACATGTTGGTTACAATGACCATATTCCATACACTGTGATATGATATGGCTTGCATGAAATGGAAAGTGAAACTCAGAAATCTCCAACTGAGGATGAAGGTGAAGGGTTTACACGAAATAGCAACCAATCTCAAGATGGGAAATGTGAGATGTTGTGATGCGTTTGTAACCCAGTTATAGGATAAGTATGCAGAAGGAGGAACCCATAGTGTGTGGGTGTGTTACAGTTACATACAAAACAATATTGTATCATATTATAGTACCAACTGAATGCTGTGTTCATTTTGCATTCTCACAATTGTATGCAAATGGAGTATCAATTGTCTTAGTATATAAGTCAGCATCTCCATTTTGCCACCATCTTTGCTGCTGTATCCTTGAAGACAAAGGGTGTTTCCCAAATACCCACTCTGTCAGACAAAGGAAATCGCCAGCCCCCAGTCCTGTTGACCATATAAGTGAAGAAAAACGTTTTGTTAACTTTAAGAGCACTGAGCAAGGCAATATCTTGACACATTATATGACCACTAATTGAAGCTGAAGGTTATACAAACGTCTGTTGTTCAGCTCAACTACTGATAGACTTGACCCCCCCCCCCCAATGACAATGCCTGTCTCATTGCTGGAGACAAGCCACCAATGGGTCATTGACTTACATTGGCGCCAAAGTGGGGACTCTACCAGTAGCAACACAGAGTGCATTGTAAATTCATCTTTGCCTTGGCTTCGGGAGTGGTGAGGACCGCAGACCTGTATCACTGTGAGTGTGATCTATATGTCGTCACAGCCAGGCAGCCTGATTGGTAGCAGCGACTTTAGTGAAATTCCTAGCATGCCAGACCATCCTAGAGCTTCCAGCTTCCTGGGGTGCAGTGGAGCCAGTTGCCAGGGCAACCACTTAAGCAGCCCACAGACCAGTGACGTATAGCCACCTGAACTGCCAGAGGTAAACTTCCCAAAAAGGCCATGACTGGACTATGAGTGCCAAGATGAGAGTAAACCATGAATGACTCTTATCTGTGGACAAGGACAAAGAGGCAGGACATGGGCAGTGGATGCTAGTATAAACACCCTAGCACAGTGCACATCACGTATTGGTTCTTGGGTGAGTTTAAAGGCCAGCAAGGACATTTATAAGTGGCATTGACATTCTAACATCTGGATCTAGGATTGTGGACCTGTATGATAGTACTTTGACTTGTAGACCACAAGTCACTTGAGTTAATTTTCAACTTATGGCTCTTGTTTTACACCTTCTGTGGCCTAGACGCAGAGATTGGAGTTAAAACCTGCCACATGGACTTTAATTTTTGATATCCTTTTTATTTAAAACCAGCAGTTGCCTTCTACGGGTGACTACCTGTCTCAAGTCAGGAGTGAAATTTGTTTCTTCACATTGGTATTGGAAGAGAAATATCCATGGTTTGGCAAATCTGGAATCTCTTTGCTGTCATTGTTGGGTTTGGAATTAATGAATATGGATCGTGTTTTTCTGTACTATTTGCTACATTTAGATTTTATTTTGATTGTTTCTGCACACACAAAAAAATGTGTGTAAATGTATGGAGGCATGATTTCCTCTTGTGGTCAACTTCAGAATTTAATTGTTTACCACTCAGCACTATATTTGATCAATTCCCATTATTTTTTTTTCAGTGAAGATTACCCATTTCTAGTCAAGAAACCTGTGATTTATTGCTAAGAAATATTATTATACCATTTTCTGAGGTGATCATTCAGAAAAAATTACTTTTATTCCTTGAAGCACTATTTCAGATGTTTGCTGGATTTGAGCACTTGACTGCAGTGTACAAAAACTTTGCCTGGTCACTAGCTGATGCCTGAGTGGCGTGTGAGTAAATTGTAAAAAGAAACTTGATGTTCAAGTTGAGATACGGTGAGCAATGGCTTCCTAGTTCACTATGCTTTCACTCATAAACTTAACACAAAAAAGACAAACCCAGTACTGATAACCTTGGTGGCAGAACATGAAGATAGAACCAGTGAGGAAGCAAATGGTAAGTCTGTAAATAAAATGCTTCAGCAGTGGCCAAGGATCTCCTGGCTTTGATAAGAGCCTGCAGAGAAAGGAGAAGTCACCTATGAAGTGCGGAGGTTTGGAGTGACATGCCTCCTGCAGGGAAAGTTATACACCCCTGGAGAAATTGCTTTAGTGGTGCAAAAATCTGCAAAGGGTGAGGCTTGTAAAGTACTAATGCATACAAGTGCAGAAGCTACAGTAGACAGTATCCTAAAACTTTGTTCCAACAGTTTCTTAGAGATGCATAGAAAGAAGGGGGGGGGGCTGTATCTACATGGGGATAAAGGCTTGAAGACATATTGAAAAGGGCACAGGGACAGGGTAAAGTGCCTCATGGAGGGTTTGATGGGATGCTGCGGACTAAATTGTGGTTCAATTGAAATAGGGAGAGAGTCCAAAGTGCACTCCGTTATACGCAGGGCTCCATAGAAAATTTTGATACCTTGATAGCAGCAGTAAGCCAAGTAGAACGGTAGGCATAGGCTACTTAGGAGAAAAACAGGGAGGGTTCACCCAACCACAGCTGCTGAAGGTGATAAAGATACAGGGGCTTTGGTGGCCGCATGTACTTCAGTACCTTTAAAGAATGGAAGCTGGCCAGGCTTCATCCAGCTTCGAAGTTATTATGGCTAGGTTGGAGATGGCAGAGCCCAGGATAGAGCAAAGCAATACCAGCAATAGGAACAGAAACAATAGAGATAGCACTAGGGCTTCTCAACAGAGCACTGGGACTGAGGAAAACAATTCAAATGGTGAGGTATTGTGTTTGAAGTGTTACCGGCCAAACCATATAGCTATAGGCTGGAGAAACATGCCACACCATAGGACAAATGTACAAGAGCAGCCTTTAACAAGTTTCAGTCTCTGTAGCTGGGGTGACAGCAGGCTCAGTCAGTGTCAAAGGCCCCAAAGTAGCTGAAGGCTCTAATAATCTTGTAAATAGAAATTGTAATATATTGGGTAGAATAGTGGGTGAGACTAATAAATGTGCAGCATATAAAGGGAATATAGAGTTTAGAGGTTTGTTAGACACAGAGTAAACAGTAACAGACATTGAAGAAAAATTTTATAGGGTGTGTTTACAAGAGTCCATAAAGCTAAAACCTCGAGGCAACTTGTTCAGGGTAGGGCCTGTGGGACGGATATACTGGGGTACATTATTTGAAGCAGAGGTTCAGTTCCCCAAGCCAGTAAAAGGAGAGGAGGAATCTCACATTATACCTGCTCTTATAGTTATGGACAGAGACTAAAACAAGAGGGTCCTCGTGATAATAGGTACCAACTTGATAAAACTCTGCTGAGACAAGTGTAAACAAAGATGTGGGGTTCGTTTCTTACAAAAGATGCAAGTTCCCACCCCCATGGGATTTAGCATATAAATATTTAGCTGTTTCCTCACAACAGCAACTAAGAAAAGCAAAGGTAAGGATAAAAGAGGTGGATCAATACCGTCAAAATGGGACTTGGGGAAAAGTCAATCAAAAGCTTTTGAAGTCTTCATTAAGAGACTAACCTCACCTCCAAAATTAGAATATGCAGATTACAAGAAACCCTTTGTTTTGCACACTGCTGCAGCCACAAACCAATGGCTCAGAGCTGTCTTCTATTAGGAACAAGAAGGTGAGTTACAAGTAATAGAATATGCTAGTAGAAGGCACAATAAGAGTGAGCATAACTACCCTGCGCATGAGCCAGAGTACTTGGCACTAAAGTGGGCCATTACAAGGAAGTTTCCCAACTACTTGAATGGTCAGAACTTTATTGTCAAGAGTAACAAAATTCCCCTATCCTATTTGTTAACAACTGGCAAATTAGAAGCAACAGGACATCACTGACTCACTGCACTTATTACTTATGATTTATCAGTGGAGTACATGTCAGGTGTATGCATTGCTGACTGTGAGGTTGAGGAGGCAAAGACACCCCATTAATGAAGATGTAGATGAAGATGGTTTGCCGGATGAGTGGGTGAAGACAATTAGCAAGGAGGCTGTAGGTGCAATTTGTGAGTATCACAACATCCTAGGTATTAAAGTCAATGACAATAACTGCTTTACAGAGGTGGCTACTGTTGATCCCTCCTTTGAACCTGGAATATCTGTTCAATAGTTTGCCCAGTACAACATGCCCTCTATGACTATGGATCAACGGAGACTGGAGCAAGAGAAAGACCCAGTGTTAAGTAGAGATCTTTACTATTGGAGATGAGAAAAGCCAACCAGCAAGGAAAAAAGAGCACGGGAAGATCTCAAAGCTCTTTTGATATTGCAGGAATGGGCAAGACTAATAGAGATGGGGTATTACATCGAAAGTGTTTTGTTAATGCTTCCATAAGATATCAGCTTCTCTTACCCCAAACCTATAGAGAACAAGTACTTGTGGGACTACACCATGAGGTGGGTCATATTGGTTTTACTAGCCAAAGATGGCCCAAGATATTGAACTAAGGATTAAGCACTGTGACTGGTGTACCAGGTGGAAGGTGCCACCAGAAGCACACATATCAGCCCCCTTATCAGCATACATTCCATATATCCCATGGAGCTAGTGTGCATAGACTTTATTTCATTAGAGGAATCAAAGGGGAATATTCTACAATTCAGGTCATAACAGACCATTTTACATGCTTTGAACAGGCTATTCCTTGATACAACCAGGCTGCTAAAATGAAAGATAGCACACTATTTGAAAATTTATTTGTAAGTTGTGGATTTTGTGCCCATCTCCACTAAAGTTCAAGCTGCAAACTTTGAATCTGCAGCGATACAAAAATTGTGCGCTCTTGCAGGTACCATCAAAGCTTGCACCAAAAGTTACCATCCAATGGGGAATGGCTTCACAGACAGGTGTAACAGAGCCTTACTTAGCATGATAGGCACACTACCTGAAGAGAAGGAAGCAGTCTGGATGCCATATGTTGCCCCATTGTTCCATGCCTATGGCTGTACTGAACATGACTCATTTGGTTACTCTCCTTACTTCTAAAAGTTTGGATGGCACCCCAGGCTACCTATAGACACATATCTTGGGACATTTCCTCAGGAAACTGAGTTTAAGGAGAGGAGTGAGTGTGTCAGACAGCTAAGGAAGGGACTCCGAAGAGTGCATGAGCTGGCACCTGAAACTGCTACAAAGGCCAAGGATCAACAGAAGCAACATTATGCTATAAAGGCAGGCAATGGTGCCCTAGAACCAGGTGAAAGAGTGCTTGTAAAAAACATTGGAGTCAGAGGAAAACATAAATTAGTGTCAGAGGAAAACATAAAGTAACAGACAGATAGGAATAGTCCCTGCATGTAGTGCTGTCCCAAACAAATGCCAGTGTATGTGGTACAAGCAGGGTCAGTTGAGGGTCCAAAGCGAGCACTTAACTACAATTTACTCCTCCCGTACTTTGTCCTGTCCTGTCAAAACAAACCTGTTTCTCATCAGGCCTCCCCTGGAAGATGGAGATCTCCCAGAACTATATATATGATCAAGCAACTTGCGCCCCGCCCAACAGGTGGAGAAAGTAGTATTAGTTCTGGTGGTAGAAATAGTTCAGGTGATAAGTAGAATGGGTGGTCGAATCTACCACAGCATACATGGGATAGTAAATCATGATTCAGTTTGCGACCTGTTGCTACACCATTTACACCCGATATAATATCCCATCCAGATGCAGTTCCCCCTGAACCACATTTGGAGGGTGGCAGCATCTCCATTTTCCAGCCCTCTTTGCTACTTTATCCTTGACGACATATGGTGCCCTCCCCCACCCCGATTCCCACCTTTTCAAACAAAGGAAACCACCAGCCCTCAGTTGTGTGGACCATAAAAGGTAAAGAACTTTTCTTTAGCTTTCAGGTAAGTGTCTCCTTGACTTTTCCACTGTATTTCACATATTATTATGATACGATATTAAGAAAAAAAGACAAAGCCACATGTTCTCTTTGGAATTTTTATTATGCTACTTAGGTGCAGCCCATGATATCCTGTTCTAAAATGCCCTGCTAAAATTTAGGACTGACAAGTGTTAAGCATCATAGGCTTTCAGACTCTCCATGGGTTTGCGTATTTCCTTCCTATAGTTTTTGTTGCTATTACTATGATCTTAATGTTGAACATGCTAATAGCAACCATGAATCATACTCAAAGACAAATCGCAGATCGCAAAATCAGCACATGGCGAAGGCAAATCAGCATCTGAATGATGATGCCTGAGCGCCGTTTGCCCACCAGGTGCAAACCATGGGATTTTTTGAACAAGTGGTGTAATCATTTTTCATTATTAAACTTACAAGCGAGGTTCAAGCAAGTTCATAGCAGGCATGTTTGTTCCCCCAGATATACCGCTAATGAAAATATTTTATGGCAAAAAAAAAAAAAAAAAAAAAAAAAAAAGAGAGAGAGAGACAAATCATGCAACTTTCTTGATACAAAGAATCAAATTGTATGCAGTGCCTTTACCTTAAATAGAAAATGACATTATGCTGCTGGAGTCAGGTTTAGATTAGAATCGGAGTGATATTTATCTGCTTTACATATCCATGTTAATGTAAATATATATGTTAATGTATTACGTATTGAAATGAGCATAAGACAGTCAAGTAGACAGTGTATAGAGTTATTAAAGTATGTTTGAAGTGTCACATAATTATAAATTAGTACCTGGATATATCGCTTGAACACCTTACCGATAGCTTGTACGTCTTCAGCATTTAAGTCGTGGTGATGGGAATTAATGAGCTGTAAATATTTGTCAAATTTACGGATCCTGAAATCGTATTGCTGGAGTGAAATCATGATGAAAATTAAAGTAAATGAATTTTGCTATCAGAGTAACATATTTTTTATACCTGAGAGAACAATTTTAATTTTCTATTGTGTTTTCATGCACAAATTTTAAAGAGGTTTGTGTAAGATTATGACATATTTTATTCTATGTAAAGGGAAGTTTATACCAGAAACCATATTCCATCCTAGTCACATTACTGAAACATTGTTACAACTTGATTGTGGCGCGTCAGCAATATTGACGTTCTGCATTAACACGTACATCAAATCAAACGTGCGTGGCGATGTTTGATTGTTTGTTAGATGTGACGCAGAAGGGAAAATAAATCAGCTCAGAACAGAATACATGCATTTCTTCCTCTCCCTGCCTGCATTTTTTTTATTCTCTTCTTTCTCTTCAAATGGTTAACGCTGCCCACTGTTTTGCCATCGCTGAAAAGCAAACATATAATTTGGGTTAAAATCCAATAACGTGACGGGAGTTACGATTTTTTGAAACTGCGAACTGTGTAACGTTTATTAACATGTCAAGACTAAAGGCAAGGTTGGTGAGATTTCTTGTGCTGGCTACGCGTACGTATGGGTAGGCATCTAAGTGATGTCATGAAGCTGCACAAATCTCCAGAGACAGTCACTCCATAAGCTCCGCATCACACTGTGCGCTGCTTGAAGTCTTGCTACACAGGTGCTTTGATGCCGTGGCACTTGTATATTTAAAGAACTTTCCCTGCCGATATTTTAAAACTCTGCAAGACAAATTAAGAATTTTAATGCAGATAAGCTGACACTTTGGAATATTTGTATATTTTAATATTGTTGGTTTACATTCTATTTCTAAACATTATAGATGACACATGGGAATGCAACTGCACCAGAGGTAACCACTGATGCCAAGGACAACTAAAGCTGGCCAAGACAACACAACAATTGTCTACAATAATAAATATAACAAGCGAATGCCCTGAAAACCCTTCGGCCGCTAACATCTTGGCCCCCTGGTGACCTTGAACAAGATTAATCAGACGCATGGGCACATATACTCAAACAGATTTGGCAAGCACCCAGAAATTCAAATTAATTAAACATTTCATAGCAGTCAAAGGAAAATTATCGACCCATCTCTCTGTTGTGTAACATCTCAAAGGTCTTTGAACGACTTATTTACAATGTTCTCTATGGGTACCTCATCACAAATAATCTATACGTACACCTAAAAATTCTGGTTTTAAAGCAAACGACTCCACCATCAACCAGCTCGTATGCATTCTCCATGATATTTACAATGGACTTGAACGTGGAAAGGAAGCCCGAATGGTATTTCTTGATATATCTAAGGCGTTTGACCGTGTCTGGAATGAGGGTCTCCTATTCAAATTGAAACAACTCGGCTTCACAAACCCTGTCGTGGACTTCCTTAATAGTCGTCTGTCAAACCGCTTCCAACGCAGGACTCTTTGCGGTCAACTTCCACTTGGCTCGCAGCGGAGGATGGCGTGCCACAAGGCTCCATACTTGGCCCTCTTTTGTTCATTGTTTTTATAAATGACATTGCTGACGACATAGCCTGTGAAATCAAGCTTTGCGCTGATGACACCAGTGTATTGGAAATAGTACATGTATAATCCTACAATTTCTGCTGAAAGACCTAACACGGACCTACGTAAGATCTACTTTTGGGGCAAACTATGGCATGTCACATTCAACGCGATTAAATCAATAGCTGTTCTTTTCTCTTCTAACGTTAACAAACCCTGTCATCCACCCTTTATCCTGCGAAATACAGCCATACCTGAAGCAAATGAACACACACCTTGGCATTACACTTCCTGAAAAGCTTTTTTAGTACTCCCATGCCACACACATCACCAATAAAGCCAGTCAACAGTTGGCCCTGTTACAGCGTCTTAAATTTCAACTATCTCACAATGCCTGAAGGTGGGGGATCTGAAGTCAGCACCTTTGGAAAACCTCTAAACACTTTTTCATAATTTTGAATAGTTAGTAACTTAAACTACCTCCTCCCAAAAACTAGGATGTGTGAACATAAAAGTTATATGAGGAAATTGATGTCAAAACTTTTGTTTACACTGAAAAGATAAAGCAGTGCTGAGCATATGGGGTTTGTTTGCATGGGCTTGATAATGAAGCATGTCATTGTTTGCAGAGTCATTAGTCCATGACCCCTGGAAACCAAGTGACAAGGGTCACTCAAAGGGAACAGGAAACCACCAGCCGTGGAGAGAAGAATGGGCCAGTTCAGTCTAATCACCACCATTGTTCTGATTACTTTGAAATTCTCTATTGATGTAAAAACAAATTAGTACAATCCACTTAATGGGCCCCAAATATGGAAAGCCACATGTGAACCCACACCCAAACAAGCCAAGTGTGATGTTCCCAAGTTAAAAAAAAAGTCTAGATTTAAGCCACAAAATATACTTTTTTAATGACAACATCACAGAGGTAAAGCTACAAGTTTATTTGACCCAATAATTAAAACACGGGACAGAAGAAATGAGTATGTGTCCTATTACAGTCATAAATGCGTAAGAATTGGAAACTGTTTCTTTCAATGCAATTTTCTCGGAACTGTGTTTTGCTCAACCTCTGCAATTTGTATCTCGCCGCACAAACGTATAAATTGCCCTATCACATCAAAATCAACGGACATCAAAAGAAAAATACCATATCCAGGTGCGGGTCCAGGATTTTTTTCTGACAACCTCTTCAGTGACTTTTGTAGCCATTTATAGAAAGAAAATGAACAACCTATCAGGACTAATTTAAAAATGTTATAACTTTTTATTTATGCTATTTCAGAACTCACCATTGAATTCGATCCTGGATATGGATATTTATTTTAGATTTCTTCTGATTTCAGCTTGAAAAAAAAATGTGCGACTTCTGGGCGAAAAATTTGAAAATCCTACCAAGTCAGAAAGAATGCTCTAAAATCTAAAACAAACCCCAATCCTGCAAAAAAAACCCCTATGGATACAAATCTATGGATATGTAGTAATCAGAAAATATATAGGTTTAAGATGCTTGTGAAAATATTAATATAAGATAATCCATAAAATGACCCCTAATTACCTTTCAGACCTTGTACCTCGTAATATCGAACTCACCTCTAATATTAGCCTGCCTAACAGGCTCAACATCAGAGAGGTTAAATAACAACAAATCAGTAAGGAGACTCCTTTCTCCCATCTAATATTCCCCTTTGGAATAACTTACTACTCGATATCAGAGAGTCTGTGGTACTTTATATCTTCAAATCTGAATTGAAATCCACTTTATTATCTGCTGACCCCAAACTTCGTACTTTTCATACGATAAGCGCTTTCCAAATATCTGTTACACTCAGTTGCCCCTTGGTTTTTCTCAATTTAACTCCCATCTCCACAAATTAAATATAGTCCAACCACCTGCCTGTCCATGCTCCAACCAAAACGAAGACATTTATCACTTTTGTTATGACTTGTCCTGAATTCTTAGTGCATAGACAAGTTTTATTGCACACGGTGTGTCACATCCTAGCACCTGGAGTGCATCCAAATCTCTAAGTTTACTTAGCTAGTGACCTACTAATACAATACTTCAAACAAGGCAAGTCAGAACTCAGTGATCATGTTAATTACCAGATATTTCAAGCTGTGCAGACCCACATCGTAGAAAACGAGACGCTTTGAATTTTGAGCCACTTCTAGTGTATTAATTGATATTTTAGGATTTTTCAGCCGTCAACGTTTCAGATTTGTCTTCGATTTAATTGTACCGAATAGTTATGTCGAACTACATGCCAATTCATAGATTTTATGTCCTGAGCGTATTGTAAACAATTTGTGCGTCATGCTTGTTCTGGAAAGCCTCCAGATTAGTTTTTTTGTAACTATTCAGGTAATCCATGTGAAATGAATATATTTCATTACTGCCCTGGCTACTTAAAATCCTGTAAATGCGTAGGCATTATTTTAAGAATGTTAATGTTGCCCAATAGGAGTAGTAGTAGTAGTAGTGGTAATGAATATAATGATGATGATGATGATGATGATGATGATGATAATAATAATAATAATGAACAACCCCCTTTTTCAAAACATCTATCTACATAGATATTCACTGTAATATTTTAATGGAATTTCTTTATTTAGATTCAGTTAAAATAAAGGTATGTCTAAGATACGAAGGATAGTTATGATAAACACAATAATGTAAAATAAATATAGAAAAGAAATCCAGTGGAGATTTATCGGCATTTCTTTTTCATATCGTCTGTCAAAATAAATATATAAATGGTTATAGGTTTATAATGTTGAGTGCAGGAGGGCATGTCTCAGTTGAAATTCTGGAATATTTCATAGTTGGTAACACAATTTGTGTCTTCTGTCTTTCCTGCAAGAGCAATTGGTTATGAAATGAGTTTCATCCTCAATGGTATTTGCATGAGCGCTGAGGTTTTTGGACGAGTGTACCTTTCTGTCTCTATCGCTGGTGTGTGTTATGAGCACTTATTCTGAGGTGCGGGGGTGTCTTTTTTCTGTTTTTTTTTTTTTTTTTTTTTTTTTTTGTTTCTTTTGTTTTTTTGTTTCTTTTTGTTTTGTTTTGTTCTTTAATTTTTTTTTTACTGTGTCTTGACAGGAATATTTTGCTCTGATAAAAGTACAATTCAAACCACGGTACAATGTGTCTTGCGGATATCACGTTAGAAGGGCTCAAGGTGAACAGAGGGCCACAGTTGGAAATTTTGATTACAGAGATGCCAACATTCAAAATGCGGCCATTTCAGCGACAGAGCATACTTAACAAAGAATTTATAAGAAAACACTCAGTTTCAATGCGAAACGTATGCAAAATGCAAGTGCCGTATACATTGTATGATCACATTTTCCTTTTCCTGGCCAAACCTAATACTTAGGTTTGGCCAGTTAGGACCCTTCCCGCCCCCCCCCCCCCTCCGTTGGACCGTTGGACCCAAGTGTAAGTGCTCACTGCAGCTCCAACTCAAGTTAGGGCCGACAGTTGGGTCACAATACATGGCAACAGAGCCTCTGTTGCCATGTATTGTGACCCAACTGTCGATTAGCCCTAACTTGAGTTGTCAGAGGCAGTGATTCTGATGGGATGAAAGACCAGATAATTTGCTTAAGGTAGCGAGATACAAATCACCCGAAATTTCGGCCAAAAATATATTTTTTGATCTTTGTATGGATGAATATCTTATGTATATGTCATGTAAAAATCAAAGCCCCAAAACACAAATGAAATTGGGGTATGAATAAAATTAACTGTATTCTTCAGTGCCCAGTCCTTAATGATTATAGACTCATAGTAGCTCCATGATAGACTCAAGCTCCTCCAAGGAAACAAAAAGCACAATGCGAAACATAGATTTTGTCTAATCGTATTTAGATTAATTCATACCGAATTTGCAGCTTCTTAGTATAAGATGTTCGAGAAAAATAATAGACATTTTTGGCAATATTAGAAGGAAGGAATGCGATAGGCCGTATTCCTAAAGCAAGCAAGATTTTAAAACTACCATCACGTATGCTTGTATATTATATCGTCCTGCTGAACTCTTCAAAACATCATGCCCTCAAATTCCATTGTACCATTGTCCATCACCATTCTTCCTATCACATTTCACATTTTTACCCCACCAGCAATGCTAGATTTGTTTTAGCCTTTAGGCATCCCACAGACTCAGACTCTGAGTCTGAGGCAGAGATGCCAGGCTGGCACTGTGGCAGCCGTGAGGCGGTGTCTGACACTGAGGCTTTGTGAAAAGACAAAAGTGCTGAAGATAAGTAAACAAAATATACAGTGACAGGAAACAAAAACGATTAATTTTACCTCATGAAACAATCAATTATCTTTATATACATACAGAGAGCTTAGCGAAAGAATTTTCTGTTTAAACGGGTTATAATGATACATTTACCTGTTATAGTTTTTTGCCCATAACACAAAAAGCATGATTTCCGGGCGCGAGACCGTGACGAAGTAAATCATCAAAACTAAAATTCCTAATTTAATTTAACTTGACAAAAAATCTCATACAAGTAGTCACTTCAAGTGCATCTCAAGGCTACTGAAGAACAAATGACTCAAGGTAATGTGTCATGTAAAACATGAGTAGTAGAGGGTTAAAAACTTCGGTAAAGTTTGGAAAGCAGAACTGGGTGATGCATGGCACAGACAGAGAACTGGGCGATGCAGTTAAAGTGTGTGCTTCACTGCTTGTGTTGGTTTCATGGTGTTCGTGGAAACCAACATGACAATTAAACACGGAAAGGCCCAACTAAATACTTTCAGAATAACACGTGGGTGCACATGTGACATACAATAATATTGTAGGAGCTCAATAACTGTCTTCTAAATTGTGCAAGAGGCCAGGCTAACCGAATTTGACTGAAACGGAGAAGTGAAAGTGAGTTTCGACATGGACGTGTCACATGACCAGGGGACATTTTGGCTGTAACTCAGAATCCCAAACCATGTTTTAATAATAAATACAACATATATATGTACAAGACATCTTACTTGTATTTGTACTAAACGTATTTGAAATTGGGATCCTGAGGAGCATTTATTAGGCCAGCTTTGTCAAAATGTTGCTGACCAATACTATGATTGGCATTTTTTCCTTTGACCTTCTTTCTTTCTTTTTTGTTTTGATTGGTTACATGAGGGACGAACTACAGATGGACTGACAATGGGAGCACTAATCCATTTAGCGGCCAGCTGGGTGCGACGACTAAAAAGCATGTTCAGTAGCACCACTCAAGTTAATCCCCCTTGCCTCGTCCCTTTGTTGCTCCAGATATGTTTCTACTTTTGGTTGTATCGGGCTTCTTGCATCGGGTGTCCTGTTGTACGAAGTTAAAAAATGTGGAGATTTATGTGTGTGCAACCAGTCTCCTCGTTTGAATCAGGACCTTGCGAGTCCATGGAAATTTTTTTTCATTGAAATTAGCTAAAAAAAATGGCAAGTTTTTGCAATTTTTCTGGCCAAAATGATGCAAAGTTGTACAGTTTGCATGCATGATAACTCGTTACGCCATAGTCGGCAATAAAAGACGTAGTTTCAGATGGATAGTGTATGCCAGTAGGATCATGATGGTGGTTTCTGTCTTGTAGCCGAGTCCGGCATAATGCTAAATTTTTACTTTGAAATGTGTAACGAAGTGGAAATTTTGGCACATTTCATTTAGTGACGCAATTATGCTTGCCCTTCATCGCGGACCTGGCTCCACTAGACTGCCAGGGGCCAGCGCGGACCAAGAGTTCTGTTTTTTCAGCAATGAAGGTGCTCACTTAAACACCAAATCACAAGAGCAGCTGCAACATAGATGGTACAAAGGGGCCCCAGCTATTGGCAGTCCACTTATAGCACATCCCTGGTTACACCCAATAGAATATTTATGAGGATAAGTAATTGACAACCATATTTTTGTCCAAGAAACACTGTGAATTGTCCAGATCAAAATATAAACAGCTTTTTTTTTTCAAACAATACATTACCATACAAAATATTGTTATACTTGCATATATTTGTATTTTCTTGCATATTTAAAAAGATAAAAATCTACAAGGGCATGAATTAATCTAGTTCCCCTTCAATCATTCAGCAACAATTAAAAATGAAAAAATAATAAAATGAAAAAAAGAAATTGTTGAATGGTGATGTGCAGAAAAAGCTGAAAGGAAACTTCACAATGAAAAGAATAGGCACTAAGCAACAAATACATATATAACCACCTGTAAAGTAAAAAAAAAAAAAAAGAAGAAAATCATGCAAATGGTGAGAATGGCTAGAAGGATGATTTGAGTTGAACTTTATTTCTGATGCTTAAAGGGTCTGATTGCTTCCACAGCAGCAAACTGGAAATCCACCATCTTCTCTGTTCTTCCATTTGTAATGCATTTATATTATACACTGCTTGGTGTGTAATCATAACAAATTTAATCTTTATTTTAAATTGGGACATATGCCTATTTATCTGTATTCCCATGATCTAGTAACTTAGGTTAAATTACATATGCATATACTGTAGCTCAAAGATTGCCAATTGACTCTTATAATAAGTGGAAAAGTTTTTCCACTAATGGGTCCATGTTGTACATGCACCCAAATCATGGTTTACCCCAGTCCCAAACATTCCAGACATGCATGTGTAAAGCTTCACACTTGCACACTCTCAAACAGGGAAATTCACACCCACAGAGACCGCACACAAGGAGATGTCACATCTCCTTGACAACGGAATGTTAGTAAATAAAAACACGTGCACACCAGACACGTGGACCGGCCACTCGTAACTGCCCGGTTCGGCAGTTAACTTATTCTGACGTAAAACGTTTCAGTCTTACACCGTTTCTAACATCCAACAATGGGAGACGTGAACGTGCAAATTTCGAGTAAAACACCAACGCCGGCACTCTTTGGCTTAGTCTCTGAGGAGTTCAGAACGAACGAAACCGGTCAGACGCATCTTACAGCTAAAGTCGGGCTAAAGCTTCACAGACAGGCACTATTTGCCGTCTTGGCCTTTGCCTAGTTCTCACATTGTAAATTACATATGCAGTTTTCCACTCTGCAGTCCCTCAGGAATCTTTTATGCCCAAGTGGAGATGTCAAAGTACCTTGTACATGTTCTGAAATTTAAAAAACAATTCCTATGATCCTTGGCATTTTTCATGCTAAGGTGACCATCAAAGAAAGCCTTTTTTGGCCAAAAGAAGAACCAACATGACAAAACCAACTGGTCAAATTTCTAATATATGGAAGAGTATCTCCCCATCATGTTTTAGACCTGGCTTTTTATGGGATCCTATCCACAGACAGGGGTGCCAGGAAACTGCTGACCAACATGGATTCAGTGGTCACTTCCAGATACACCATACACATGTCAAAGTTAAGGAAATAAAAGCAGTTTATGGTGACCATTGTTTAATTTTGGTCACAGTTTGGGCAGCGTTCCATCTAGCTTGCATTGATGATGAGGTTTGTGTCTGCCCTTTATCAGCGCCTTCCATGTGGCCGTCACGGTGCATTTTTCATTTAGACTTTTCTCTCTCGCAGACTGCAAAGCGTATTTTGGTATTCAAACAATAGTGAACATTGCAGCTGAGCATTGTGTATACATAATAATGGTCAGATTTACCCTTGATTATGTCTCTTTACAATAAGAATGTGGACGTCCCATCACGTGTTCCACAAATGCAAGAAAGATGCATTGTCAGTTTGATGAGAGCTTTGTCAGTTTAATGATCTTCAGTAAAGATTTGGAGTTCCTGTTCCTCAAGTTGCTTTGAACTACATGGAAACAAGGTACATTTTGGGACCTATAGGAAAATTGTTTTGTCTCGAATATAATTACAACAAAGCAAACAAAAGTCTGTGGCACCAACTTGAGAATCTATCATCTGCAACAAAGCTCTGGTGGCCAGCATAAGTTGGAAAGTAAAGTTGAGACTGATAATTAAGGTTATCTGATTCCTTGTGATGAAACAATTTTAATGGTTCATTTGTCAGTTTTGCCAGAGTGTTACCTCCGTCTACTTCAGTGCTGGTGCCAGTTAAGTAAAAGAAAAAAAATATTTTAAAGAGAAAAGGGAAACAAAAAAGACAGGCAGGTACACGTAAGATTGGATATCAGCATTTTAATTATGCAACTTGTACCTTGTTGGTTGCTTTGCACACTTATTTGTTTTTGTTTCTGTTTCAATTTGGCACCTCTGATCTCTATGAGTAGGTTTCAATGTGGCTTATTTGCATATTTTGTGAGTGGCAACACATAGCGAAAAAAACATGGAAAGCATCTGTTAATTTGTACCATTTCAGCTTCATAACGGAAGCAAATGTTCAGCAAGACCTATATCTATCACTGACGAATATGCTGATTTTACTGCAGGAGAAATGTCACAGCCGGCAACAAGGATGTTTTGCTGGTGTCTGAATTTACAATTCGCAATCAAGAGCACATGTAATTGGCTATGTAAATTGTAATGGTCATGGGCAACCGTTCCCATTCCCACCTTTTGTTCTGTTTAAAATTCCAGAGTCTGTGATCCATATTAACAATAAAACTTTAATTTCATTCAACATAGTGAAAAAAACACACATTAAGAAATGTCCATTTATGCCCTCAATCTTTATTAAGTAGGCAAAGTTAATTCCAAGGAGCACTGACCACACAAGTGGCAGAAATGAAGTCTTGATGAAGCTGTTCTGTACCACCAGCACTGATTGGCTCATTCATGCCATGTGATTCAAGGGGCCAATCACCTTAAAGAGTACAAACTTGTCCTGGTAAACATGCTGTAAAAACTCTAGCAACACTCAGTTGAGTGTTAAGTTGTCGTAAATTTTTGGCAGATCTTCTCCAAATTTGGTGGGTTTGTTTAGACCATGGCCAAAAGTATTATAATATGTAACAGCCAGGCTGTGGAAGCTCCCGAAGCTGACTATTAAAGAAAAAAAACCCAGTAAACTGGTAAACGTGTCTACGAAAGAGAGGGTTTAAAAAACAAAATCCTGCGCTGGTGTGCAGACTCGTACTCTAACAACCCACGCGGGAGGCATGAATGATAACCACTACGCGACTTCGTAACGCAGAAAGGAAATCTGAGCCACCTGTGTGGATGTCAGTTGCATCGCGGACTTTCGACAGTTTCGTGCCATAAAAAATTTATTTCAATTTCATTTCATGTAAACACATAGGGATATTGTTGTGCTTGTGTTATCTATGAAAACGACTCGCACCTCGCTTCGCTCGGTGCTCGAGTATCTGTACGACGTAGCGGCGAGGCAGGGAACCAGCCAAGGCTGTAGCCTGGGGTCGGTGAGCGTTTATCTTTGCTTATCAACTGTCATTCCCTGAAGAAGGACTAATGATCCGAAAATTTGAGAAAAATATTAATTATGTACACGACAATGAACTTGTTCTTTCATTTGGGTTAATCTGTCGCGGAGAATGATTCAGTTTTCATGGGTTCTAGACTGCACTTCCGGTTCCTGTTTGCTTCAAAAAATAACTTCCGTGCTGCAAGCAATTCAGGCCATCCACTAGCAAGATAAGGGAGCATGAATTAATTTATTTCCTGTACGTACGTAACGGTTTAGCTCCCTTCGGGAGCTATCATGTAATGCAGTAGTACCTGCCATATGTGACCACTGCGTTGAGAGACCATCCGGCATTTGTGACCACATTTTGTGTGACACAGAAGTCTATATTCTTTGTAAATTTACCTGTGGTGAAAGACCACTTGCTGTATGTGACCACTTTTAGCTGGCTGGAAGGGCAGTCACAGACAGCAGGCACTACTGTATCAGTGACCTTGACCTATTTTTGTAACGTTATCATACCTGTAAATTTGAAAAGGTGATTTTTTTTAATGGCCGGGTGTAGCTTGGACATCAATGGCAAAGAGAATTGAGCCTCCTGATGAAAGTTGCACTTGATTACATGATACATAATACTGTACTTAGTGACCTACTTTTTGGGTCACTGTGACCCAGCAAATATGGAGTTCGGCGCTTGTTCAAATTAATGGCTTTTCGTCAATATTTCGAAAAATTACTACCCCATTTGAACAAACAGGCTTTATAAGGACAGCTGGATCTGGAGCGCATATTTTGAACATTAACAATTTTTCAAGCCGAGTTGAAGGTCAAGGTCAAATGGCCAGTTTGAATATAGGGATCATCTCGTGAATGCTCTGCACCCCATGATTCTTGAGATAGACCCATGTACTGTTACAGTTTAGGAGTTCTAAAGTGTATAAAAATATTTGTTGACATCAATGTTCAATGTTGGTAGTGCCACCTATAGTATTATGTAATATACAGGTCAAAATGTTAAAATCTTGTGACCGCAATCCTGTCCACAGTTTTCAAGTTAGCCCAATATAACTTTCAGGACTTATAGGGGGTATAAAAATTTAGGTTCTTTTCGTTAATGGTGTAGCCACCTACAATATTATGCAGAGATTAAGTATAGAAAATACATTCAACCATCATGATGGGGGTCGTGAAAAGGTACACTGCCTCTCATATTATCGATGGGGTCTTCAGAGTTGGGACAAAAAGCCCTTTACAAATTTATCATTATTACAAATTGTCTTGAGTGTCAGCTTTTGTGATTGTAGCATTACACTTGAGGTATCAAGTGTAATGGTCACATCATACTTTCTGAGTTCACGTTTGAAAGTCCTGATTAGTTTAGAATGCTTTAAATGCACACATTTTTGTGTAAATTAAAATACTCTTTAATGTAGTGAAGCAATATAAATCATTATACATACAGTAAAACCTCTCTAATCGAACACCTCCATATACAGAACACCTCTCTATACCGAACACCATTTCTCGGTCCCAAATATATACTTTCACTGCTATCACACCTCCCTATACTGAACAACTCACTTTACTGAACACTTTTTCTCGGTCCCAAGGGTGTTCGGTATAGGGAGGTTTCAGTGTATATGTGTTCTGCAGTTTTGATCTGGACTTTTGTGAAGATACTGTGGGATTCAATATCAAATTATTATTCGAGTGCACCACTGATGGATAGCAGGTGCCATAATACATGGATGTGAAAACTTACAATGCTCTTTGAATTTTTATCCTTTAAATGACCAGGTATGGCTAAATATGGAATGACTTAAATTTTCACATGATACCTTACAATTTGGCATTCAGATCTGCTTTATGGTTCTCTGCACATATTTATTGGTCACTTTTTCCTTCTGACTTCAGAATGGTCTCCCTTCCGTCACACCTGGATCACATGACAGAGCCTGTGGTCTTCAGCAATGTCATTTCTCATTGGCCAGCATCCCAGTGGACTCCTGAATCATTGGCTGTTGAGTTGGAGGGAATACCAATAAAATTCAGGATTGGCCCAAGGTCAAGGCCACATGGTATTGTCGTTCTTTCTTCTTGGGTGTGAATTTGTTAACGGTAGATTTGTTATACAATGTCATCAGTAGGTGCAGGCACATAATGACTGAACTATTTGACATTGTTTAACTCTTTCAGTGCCATGCACGACTTCAGTCTGCCTACTTGAGTCAAACTAGTCTGAAGTATAATATGGATCCGAGTTCCATAGTCCTTGTAAAAAGGCCTTTCATCCAAGTACCAGAATCCTACAGTTCCAGAGAGAATAGCTTTTCTTGGTGCACATTTGGCGCATTGCGCCCAATGCGCCAAATGTGCTTTGGAAAGTACAGTAGTATCTGCTGTGTATGGTCCCACCTACTGCCAAGAAAAAGGGGCCGTATATGGTGACCTTTCACTGCAGGTAAATCCACAAAGACTCCTATGCAATGTAAGTCCTATATGCACTTAGATCAGAAGTGCATGCCACTTTCCACGGCAGTGTTCACATACTACTGAAGAAGAACCTGGTCATGCCAGTGGAATTAATTTGTGTAAATGATTAATTTTTCATTAAACATTGTGGAAACATATTTTTAACTTCCTGGAAAGAGATAGGAAGAGCCAAAGATTAATGGGAAAATCATCTTGGCAGTAGTACAGTCACATTCCAAGGTGAAAAAAGTCCTATGTCCTATAGTTGGGCAAGTAAAATTTGATGTGGGACAGGTGAAAATTGAAAAAAAAATAACATGTAAAAGTATGTGCACTTGTGTTTGGGCAAGTGTATGCATGATATAATGTTCTCGACTAGTGTTCGTGCAGACATATTCTGTATCAACTGATGAGTGCTGTGCATAGTATACTTATTGGATGCATCATGCCAAAATTTCAGGGGTGCTATGGGAAGCTGATTGTGACTATGAGGAGATGTCCATATCAGAATTTTTGTTGTGGCTGCAAGGAAAGGCAGACGAAAAGCATCCGATGTACACATTTGACCCACAGGAACACTGGTGCTATGCTGACTATAAGTACATGAACCTGCTATGCGTGCACAAGCCAGAACTTATTGAGGTAAGAACCTTCTGCTGAATACTTTGAGGTGCAAATTGCCCTAAAGCAGTTGGATGTAAATTGTGGTCTGCATCAATGTTCTTGTTCTTGCATAGTTCTTTAAGTGCCAAATTTTGGACTGAGTCAACAGCTTTTCTCGGTGTGCATTGGGTACAATGTGCCCAATGCCCGCTGAGAAAAGCTGTTGACCTGGGATGTTTGCTTTGGAACAAGAAACATGGTAGTACCTAACTGAACGGTCTTTTTACAAGGAATGCACTGCAACTGTGAAAGAGTTAAAATTTGTGGAAATAGGAAACTTATTTTTTATTTCTGAAAATTCAGTGTTGTCTGTAGCTTAAAATAGAAGAGAGATTTGCCCTGCCCTTTTGTTTTGCTCCCTGCCCTTTTTCTTTAGCTCCCTGCCTTTTTCTTCTATGTTTTTTGATATTCTGGGCAATTACATTCATTTTCTCATAAAATTTCAATATAATTTAAACTAATTGGCAAAAAAATGTATCAATTTATCTATTGACCATGAGTATAAGATACAAATTCATAACCATTTCCATGAAAACAACAAAAAAGCCTGTTTTTTGGATTGCTACATTTGGATGCCCTTTTTGATTGTCATTGTGTGCTTTAAAAGTGCCCTTTTAGATGAAAGGTACTCCTTGTAAATTGCTATAAATTTGCTAACTTAAACACTCCTGAAAAGCTGGGGACAACACTGGAATTGTAGATAAGGCCTATGGTGATGACACATCCAAAGTCAAGTCAATAGCTTTCCTTGGCACAGGGTGGCCACATTGTTCTCTTGACCTGCACCAGGGAAAAACAGAAAAAATCAGCGAAACATAAAGTATAGCAAAATTCAGTGAATTTACATCAATTGATTCCTTTCAGGCTGTTCAATGGGGAACGTTTGGCTTTGAGGATCGAGATGGCATGCAGAGTACCTTATGGCTTGGTTGTAAAGGTGCACACACTCCGTGCCACTTTGATACATATGGATGTAACCTTGTGGCCCAAATCTATGGCAGGTTGGTGAAGACACTGAATGCACTTCAGGGCCAGAATTTCGGTGAGAATCAGAGAATTCATTCTTGTAAAGATTCTCCTAAAGTTGTCTTTCTTTAAAAAGAAAACTAATTGACAAAAATCCAAATAGATTCTCGTAAAACTTTGCGAAATTCTGGCCCTGCACTTTAATGTCAGCAGGGGAGCAATAGTTCAGTGTCCATCCAGTAGAGGCCGTTTCAGTCAGTAGGGCTGGGGCTGTGTCCAGTGAAACATCTCTTGATAGACCCCCCCCCCCCCCCCCCCGGCATGACCAGCATGTTATGTAATAAGACAGGTGGTCTTTTGTACCAAGTATAAATTAGAAGAAAAGTACTGGGCAAAGTGTCGGGATAAGGTAGTATTTGGAGGCGGGGGTCTGTCATTGGAATTGTCTAACAAGCCTGGAACCACCGTATTCTCATCCTTTCCCTTGTAAATTGCTATAAATTTGCTAACTTGAACACTGTTGTACACCGCTTCCTGTTTATACAGGAGACCTTTGGTTTCATAATTTGAATTACAATGGCAGGTGAGATTTATCAAAATAGCATCTCTTGGGTCAGTAGATTTTTCTGGCATGGGATGGGCACTAAGTGCCCGGCCTGTGCCAAGGAAAGCTGGTGATCCAGTCTTAAATTCTGCCTGAATTCAAAGCGAAAGGGTGAAAGGGAAATAAAATAAATATATCAGATGCAAGCCAAACAATTTCCAGAGATTGCTGTTGACAAGTAAAAGCAAATCAATACTAAGAAAATGACTCTTAAAGAAAGATGGTGTTACACTTGGAATTTGCAATCAGTGTAACTGTGGCATGTGCCTTGTCTTCTGCCAGGGCAACAAAGTGCAGATACATGTAAATGATTGGAAAACTGACAGTGACCATGTGATCATTTAGATCAGTACTTTGGAACTTCAGTTGCTTTTGTAGAGGTTCGGTGACTTATTTGCAGAAAGCGCTGGGTGATATTTCCACCAGAGGACACTGCCCACATATACCCAACACGCATTCCATATGAAGAATCCAGCGTCTTCAGTCAGGTAGACCTTCAAGATCCAGATGTACTGGAACACCCAAAACTTGTGGTAATATAAAAAATTTGCTTGTACATGTACATCAAATGTAGGTTTACAAGACTGTTAATTGAGAAACTACTTTGAGACTGACAGTCGCAAAATAATAATGCTTTATTTGTCATTTCATATTCTTTAATTACCTGAATGGCCTGAGTTAATACATGTATGCAATTTTAAGTTATTTCAAATCTTATTACTTCTATTTTTTATGTTTCTTTCTTTTGTTTTTTTGTCTTTGTTTTTTTTCCTTCACAAAAAGCTTACCACTTGTAATTTTTAGTCATATAGTGAAATAAATATTAAAAACTAGTGTTTTGTAAGTTTTCCTTGGAGTTCCTGCGCATAAAGGTGGCACACTGGTTATGGAGTTCTACAAAGGTATGAAAACTATAGTGAAAACTCGCTATAATGACGCCATCTGTTCCCTTACAAATGTGTCAGATAACTGAATATGTCAGATAAATGATTCAAATAACAAAGAAAATGAACTTTTGACATTCAAAACTTGTGTCATTAAAATGAATATGTCAAATATATGAGTGTCATTATAATGAGGTTTCACTGTTAAAGAAATAAAAGAAAAGATATTTGTGGTACACAACTGGTAATTCCAAGTTTAATTTCAGATTAATATTGTGTCCCAGAGCTCTTTCTTTGGGAAATTTGAATCTACTATTTCTATTAACTGTAGGCAAAGCGTATCAGACTTTGTGTCAAATCTCTTTTTGTGCAGAATTAGAATATAGGCAATGAAAAGTAACATACATGTAGGGGATATCCAAACCTTAATCAAAGATCTTTACATTGGGGGTTTGAAAAGACAATTCGCAATTGGACTACAGTGGTCCCCCTCTTATAAGGCCCCTCTCACTATAGGCCACCCCTCTTAAAAGGCCAGCATTCTTGTGCAGCATACTGGTATTTCCATTATATTCTTCCCCTCAGGAGAGGCCACACCCTCTTATAATGCCACTTTTTGGCTGCATTTGGGGTGGCCTTAAAAGAGGGGGACCCCTGTAGGCATATTAAACGTGAAAAGAAAGCTCTTCTTATGGGGAATTTACTGTAGCTCTAGAAATGTTCACGTGTGGTTGATTTCGTACAAACTTGTTTTTCCATAAATTAGAAAATATTTGCATATTTTAATTTCGCACATCATGGCCTACCTTTCATTATGTCAATTAATTTTGGCACATCTTATTTACATGCATTAAGCACTAGAGCAAAAAACGTGAAATTAAGTGGAGCGTGAAAATTTCTAGAACTGCAATATTTGGATAATTTCAGTTTAGACAGGGCCCATATATTATTGATAACTTAAGTGAGATCTCATTTTGTGGGTAATTTAATAAATGTTGGCAATTATTTTGAAACAAGGCATATCAGAACTTGAATGATAGCCCCTTTTCTGGGCATTTCAAAATTAAAATTTCATAACAGTCCAACTGGTTATGCTGGAAAAAACATTTCTGGCATAGATGGGGTTACTTCCAGTTTATATGTACATGTATTTGCAGCATACCTCACCATATGTAGTGACACTTGAACCAGGGCAAGTCCTGTATGTACCTCGACACTGGTGGCATTTTGTGGAATCCCTGGATACTTCACTCAGTATCAACACGTGGCTGGAACTGGTATGTCTTACATTCTTTTTTTTTTTTAGTCTGAAGTATTGTAAACCTATTATAAATAAAAGTGAAATACATATATACTTACAGTTGGAAAGATTTTTAGCATGCAGTGTTTGCCTTGTAAAGAAAATGATAAAAATCGAAAGGAGTCTAAAGTCAACAACTTAAACTCAGCTGACACAGGCTACATATGCCCCCTATGATGTTTATACCTCAAAATGTTAACCATTTATCATTGATATAAGGCTCCTGCAGATAATTAGATATATCCTAAAATTACTCGTCTTTCTTGTTCCCAGTTGTAAAGGTACACTACCAGCAAGCATGATAAATATCAAACTGAATGTGGATGTAAAGATGTGAATGTATTAAACATGATACATGTACAACACAAAAGTGTAAATATATTTCTTTTTTTTTTAGCTCTGCTGGCCAAAGGTCGCAGAGCTTATGGAACCGCTCATGTCTGTCAGTCTGTGTGTCCGTAAACTTTTGCGTGTTAGTAGATACCATCCACAGTTTTCAAGTTAGCCCATTATAACTTTCAGGACTTATAGGGTGTATGAAAATCTAGGCCCCTTTTGATATTGGTGGTGCCACCTACATTATTATGTAATTTTGGGCTCAAAAAATGTGAAAATCTTGTAAACACTCTTGAAACATCTTTAATTTTGGGCATATTTTCACCAAATTTGATGGGATTGTGGGGGATATCAAAGTCTAAGTTGCTAATAATACTAGTGGCGCCACCTATAATTTGACAAATTATGAGCCAAAATGTGTTTTAAGATGTAAAATTCCATATTTGGAAAAGAAATTGGCTAAGGCTTGCCAAGTTTATATGATATATGACCATGGCCAAAGGTAGAATGTTATGTAATATCAGTGACCTTGACCTACATATGCATTTTTGTGAGGTCACCATGCCTGTAAAGTTGAAAAGGTGATTTTGTAATGGCCGGGGGTATCTTGGACATCAATGGCAGAGAGAATTGAGCCTCCAGATCAAAATTGCACTTGATCACATAATACATAAAACTACTTTGTGACCTACTTTATAGGTCACTGTGACCCAGCAATTATGGAGTTTGGTGCTTGTCCAAGTTTATTGTTTTTCGTCAATAACTCAACAAGTTATGACCCAATTTGAACAAACAGACTATATATGGAAAGCTAGATGTGGAGCACATATTTTGAACATTCACAATATTTCAATCTGAGTTGAAGGTCAAGGATAAAAGGAGAGTTTGAATAACAGGGTCATCTCGTAAATGCTCTGCATCCCACAATTCTTGAGATAGACCCATATAACATTTAGGAGTTACAAAATGTATGGAAATCTTTGTCGACATCAATGTTGGTGGCGCCACCTACAGTATTATGTAATATACAGGTCAAAATGTGGAAATCTTGTGTCCGCAATACTGTTCACAGTTTCCAAGGCCCAACATAGCTTTCAAGACTTAAAGGGGCTATGTAAATCTAGGTTCTTTTTTATATCGGTAGCACCATGAACAATATTATCAGCGATGCCACTTTTCAGGATTTAACCTGAATTCAGGTAATTGCCTTTTCTCTAACTAAAAAAAATTACCTCAATTTTGTGAGAGCAGCTCAAATTTGACGTAAAGCAGAGGGGGTACATATTTTTCAGGTAGACTTGATCACATTTCAGGTAAAATCTGTGTGAGTGGCATCTCTTATGCAATATAGGGGTCAAAATATGAAAATCTTGTGAACGCTCTAGCATCTTTAATTTTTGGCAGATCTTCACCCATTTCAGTTGGATTGTAGGGGAGGTCAAAATCTAAGTTGCTAATGATACTAGTGGTGCCACCTATAATTTGATGGAAACTATGAGCCAAAATGTGTTGTAAGTTATGAAATTCCATATTTTGAAAAGTAATTGTATTAGACTTGCCAAATGTATAGGATATACAGTGGTTCCCCTCTTATAAGGCCACCCCAAACGCAGCCAAAAAGTGGCCTTAAAAGAGGGGTGGCCTCTCTTGAGGGGGAGAATATAATAGAAATACCATACTTTCGGCACAGGAATGCTGGCGTTTTAAGAGGAGTGGCCTCAGGTGAGAGGGGCCTTATAAGAGGGAGACCACTGTATAGACAACGTCCAAAGCTAGAATTGTATATTATATCAGTAACCTTGACCTATTTTTGTAAAGTCAATATGCCTGTAAAGTTGACAGAGGTGATGCCAGCAGAGCATTAGGCCTATGGGCCTCTTGTTTTTTTTTTTTTTTTTTTTTGTAGTAATTTAAATGTGGGAGGGCTAATAATGCACAGAGTTAGTCAAGGCAATTGTTTCTGGTGCTCTCTCAAATGGCCTTGATATCCTCAAAATTCTGAAGCTTTTTAAGGTAGCTACATGTTTATGGACCATGTACTTTGATGACATTTGACCCTATATGGCCTGATGTTCCCTCAAATGCAGTCTTTTTTGCCTACCCTTAACAGGCCTTGGTCAGTGGTTCTGGCACTGCCTGGCAAGTCTTGCTGCAGCTGCCTTTGTGTCAGCTGCAGCATAACTTGCCAGTGCTAGAACCAATGACTTAAGACTATAGGCGTGTTGGAACTTGAATGAAAGCTATTTATATGAAGAATTTAAATATGCAATTGTTGTCTTAAATCTAGGTTAATATACAGAAAAATCAAGGACTGGTATGGAATGAGTTCAAATTCTGAATTTTAAGGCTGATCTTGGTGTTGCAGCCAACAGATAATGAAGATCGCCTAAGAGAAGCAGTCACCAGAACAATCACATGTGCCTTCATGCCGCTGGGAGAAACAGACAGTAACACTGATTGGTTGAACCCCACAGAGGTAGGTTGCAGCGTTATACCTTTTCTTGTTAAATCTGCTTCAATGTTCATGACTGATTTCAGTGGGGGGAAAAATTTAAAGGGAAATTTTAGATTAGACCTAGCAGGATAACATGCTCCAGGTCAACAGCTTTCCTTGGTGTTGGTTTGGCAGTCAGTGCTAAGGAAACCTGTTGTTTATCTGTCAAACTTGGTTTTAGTTCATGGGGAACATGGATGAAGAGCCATTTAAGTTTGCATCGCAAAAATTCTAAGCCATTTAGGCAGGCAGGAAATTGAAACCAAAACCTTGTTATCCTAGATAGGTGAATAGGATATAGCATGTCCACCGACAGCTTATGCTAAGAGTTACATGCAAGATTTTTACCAGGTGGCAGCACTGCAGCATTTTTGATGTAGACCTGCAGTCTGTCTTGGGAGCCCAAGTAGCGTAGAATCCATAATGTGCATACAAGTAAGTGAGCAAACTTGCCAAGTAGTAAGTGGTTAAATTACCATCAGCTAAAGTTGCAAAGAGTACACATCTATATGTCATACAAGAAAAATGTTGCAAAACCCCCAAGCTCTCTCTTACCAGTGGTCTTAAATAGAAGATAGTAATAAGTATACTATTGCTGAGAATTTATGCAACTGGACCAGTGATAGACCTTGTTGAAGATAGTTCTGATACCAAAAATTGGTGGTGCCCCCTGCAGTATTAAGGAAGATATGCACTAAAAGGTGTTGAAAACACATTAAATTCATTATGTTGAGAAAGAATAAGGCAAATGATTCAAAACGCAGGGTCCGAGGGAATGCACACAAAATGATTTTATTGTGATGCCTACTACATGATGATATGAGATGGGACTGCAAAACTTACACCAAATATGCCTAAAGCCAATTATGTTGTGTGACCTTGACCTATTTTGCAAGGTCATCAAGCACTTAAGAAAAGAATGCTAAAATTGATATGTTTTTAAAGAATAAGGGGAATGATAACAAATGTATCACAAGTGTGTTCGTGTGAAAGTTTGATTATGGATCATATGGATGACTTTGCCTGATTGCACAGGGTTATGGAGGGAATGCTTTTCAGGAAATGAATTCTTGATGATGGTCATCAGATTATGTGTCAGCAGAGCATTACACCCATGGGCCTCGCCTCTTGTTTTCACATTTTTTGTGCATAAATTGTATCAGAATTCGCCATCTGTTGGATTTTCCATTTGTTTCCTTCTCAAAAAAGTCTTTTATTTCTTAAGGTGCATGCATTTCAACAAATGAGGCTCTGTGTAATAGAACCAACTTAAAAATTCCATTCTTGTGAATTTTAGACCCACAAAATTTTCAGCTTGAAAATGTGGTCATTAATTCTATGCAAACATGACAGAAATTGGTTGACCCAGAAAAGTTTTGAGATTTGACTTCTTGCTTGTTAAGCAATTACAATTAAATCTTACTGTTTCAATACATTCAGAATTTGGATCGTATCCTTTTGAAAAATTTAGCCACTGATTGAAGCTATTTCAGTTACTTATTGAAGAGTTTTGACATTTGACTTCTTGCTTGTTAAGCAATTACAATTAAATCTTACTGTTTCAAAACATTCAGAATTTGGATCGTATCCTTTTGAAAAATTTAGCCACTGATTGAAGCTATTTCAGTTACTTATTGAAAAGTTTTGACATTTGACTTCTTGCTTGTTAAGCAATTACAATTAAATCTTACTGTTTCAATACATTCAGAATTTGGATCATATCCTTTTGGAAAATTTAACCACTGATTGAAGCTATTTCAATGACTTATTGAGGCAATTCGTATTAGCTTACTGGTGATTCAGGGCATAGCTAGGATACAGTACCGTTGAGGTATGTACACTCTGCTACACGAAAAAAAAATTATTTGGCAGGATGAGAATTTCATTTGACATCCAATCTGCCAAAAATTACGTGAGTTTAATATTCCTGAAGCAGATATGCTCAGGAAAATTCGAGAATATTTATCCCTCCTGAAAATTTATGATTATACAGTATGTTGGATACCCGAGTGTCATTATAGGAGGGTTTCACTGAATTAGACAAAAATTTGAACTTCAAATTTCTTAAAAAATTTGTTGCAATCAATGATAAGACATGTTGGATTTTAGCATGTAATTTTTAATTGTAGATGGAAACCTTTTTCGTATCCCAGCCAATTGTTCATAAGGGCACACTTTGAAAAGGCGGGGCATATTGGTGTAAAGTTTACATGTAGCTGTGATCACACTGTCGGATCAGTAACTCTAGATTGGTTGTACCTGCTGGCCGTAAACTTGGCAATGATCATATTCAGCAGGTGACTAAGATAACTGTTGATTTGGCATCAACAGTTCACAGGTGACAATGATAGTGAAAGTGGTATCTGATCAATAACTTTGCAAAAGTTGCACCAACATTCCGGAAGCTTAATTTGGTGTTTTTTCACAGCTAGTAGATGGCTCCATATTGATTTTGGGGTCACCAGCTCAAGGGTCAAGGTCATGATGGGATAGAGACTGATCAACTGGTGTCTAAACAAAAGCTTGACTGCCCTTTTTCACTTTGGTCCGTATACTGACCACCAACAGATTAACAGGGCAGGGGGACGTATACGTTCTGTTTAGATATTTTGTCTCGTTCATGTGTGGCAGCTTATAGCAGTTGATTTTAAACCGTTTAGGGCCTTGTTGAACTTTTCGTTACGTTACCGGGGAAATATAATGATGACATCCCATGTCCATTGCCATCACACTATTAAACTCTTGACACAACTCCCAACCTAAACTTGCCACATGTAAATCTATGATTCTTTCCATTTTGTTTCAGGAGTGGACTGACCATGGTGTGAACATGAAGTTTCTGAGTCAAACTGTGCAAAGTCTCTCAAATGAGGCGTTCTTTTTCAAGACAAAGTCTCCCGAAAAGTCAGCAGAAGAACAAATACCTCCACAATCCACAGATGTGCAAATTCCAGACACTTCCAAGAAGTATATTGACAAACCAGAGACTCAGCCAGCAAAGAGAATCAAACTTGATGAAGGCAGCCCCAAGGACTTGCCTGACTATTTGAAATTGATTTGTGGCGAGAACACAAGTTGTAAGGTCTCGCGTGTACCCAGATACACATTTGCTGAATTTGAACAGATTCGTGCCATGCCGGTGACAGAGTGGATGAGTAAAACTGGGAAAAAGGAACAAAGTTTAAATGGGAATGGGAAGGTTGGGGAAATGTTTGGAGAATGTGAGGTCACAGCAGTTTTTGATACAAGAGAACATTGGACCAGCTTGGGAGGTGAGGTCAAGGGACAAAGTCAGACCGTGGCTCCTTATAGCACAAAACATGGCGAGACCATGTCTTTGGATACTGTACTACATGGTGAGACCATGAGTAGTCAAAGCACAAACCATGGTCTCACCATGGATGGTGATAGTGTAAAACATGATCAGACTGTGCCTTCTGGCTCTGTACAATCTGAGACCATGACTGGTGATAGTGAAAAACATGGCCAGACCACAGTCAGTGTTAGCAGTCAGCTTTGTCAAGCCATGGCCAGTGATAGCTCAGAGTGTCATTTGAACTTTGATCCAGTTGTTGGTCTCGCAACAAAGACAGAAGTTAAAGATTTTGAAAACAACAAAAGTGCAAGAATGGACGATGAGGGCAATGCAGCCCCAGATTCTACTACCAAACGATCTGAGTCCAAGTCGTCTGGTACATCCTCATATTCAACAGGGACTGATGGAAAGTCTCCCAGGGACATGAATGAAACAAGCAACGAAAACCTCGATGACTCCTTTTCTGCTGATTTGTCAGGGCACAGGTTTCAAGGCAGAGTCAAAACTGAGTTACTAGTGAACTGCTTAACACACCCAAGTGTGATAGATCTGGTCTGTTCCTTGATCAAAGAGGAATTGGGAATAAAGACATGACCAACAAGAATTGTGTTCTCATTTCTTCCATCTCCATCAGTGACATGACGAACACAATTGTGTACTCTTCGCTTCCATCTCTATCAGTGACATGATAGATAAATGGCAAGTTGGGCTTTCAAAATTACTTTTAAAACCTAAAACAGTCATGAACTGTGAGAAAAACAGTGAAAACGGCTCAGCGTTAGCCACGGGCGCTGATTTTGGAATATATTTCGATGGAAATTGTAACTGTCTATTCTGCAAGTCAAATTTCATGAAGAACAAAGAATTTCGCAGTAACATTACTAACAAAAAATTCAAATTGAAAAACCCCTGATCGGAAAATTTGGTATTATCTTGTGAAGCTTCCAATATCATTTATTTGATTTCCTGCATGAAATGTAAATCACGCTATGTAGGCCTAACTACTCGATCAGTTAAAAAGAAATTTAGTGCTCATAAAACTACAATTAAAAATGACAAGTTAAACACTTTTTTGTATAACCATTTCAGTTCTGAGGAACATTCACATTTGGATTACCGGATACAAATTATTGATTACATAGAGCCAAATTTGTTAGACTAAGACAGTTATGTTAACACAGGGAAATTATTACAAATGGAAGATTTTTGGATCAAAACACTTAATTCAGCTTTGTGGACTCGATGACAGAATTTTAGGCTTGGGTGATGTTAGGAATTTGGACTTTGCAACTCTTGACAGCAGTCACACACCTTTTTATACTAATCAGGCTGGTATTCAAAGAAGAAGAAGTCACGGACAAAGAAAATCACGGAAAAACAGGAAATTTAGGAATGTGGATACGAAAGACCTTGTCCAAAATTTACTGCAGGCTTTCTCCAATGGCAATGTGAATGGCATTGGTCAATTACATGCAGCTCTTCAAGCACTATCATTTCAAGACATAACAAGAATCAATGAATATTTGGGTCTTACTGATTCAGAACACACATTTCAGCAACATTTTTGTCAAATTGTGTATGCTTACACAACAACTATTCAGAAACCGGATTCTAATAAGAAAAAATTAGATCAAATGTTTTGCAGCATTCCTTTCGCACACAAAATTATTGATTCATTGAACATTCAGTCTCCTTTCAAATTGATATTTGCTCGTAACATGATTCCCAAGGAATGCAAAATAAAAGATCCCCCGATTATTTCCTATAAATATGGCCACAATATTGGACAAAGTATCATGAATTACAAGGAATTTCTTGCTTCAATCACTCTTGAATATATCACAGTGAATCAAAATTGTGACTGTATGTCTAACAGTAAATATTCTAATTTTGTTGATACATACCACAAACGTGGTATGCGTCAACAAAATCAACTAAAGTTTCAAAAGCAGTCCAAGAACTACAAGAAAGATTTGTAGTCACTAACATAGATAAGGCAGGTAACAACTTTGGGATCATCTGCAAGCTTACAGCCTATGTCCAAATTTTACAGAGGAATGTGTGCAATATGGACAATAGTAATTCCATATGTAAATAGGTTAGACAGGGACAGGTTAGGTTATGGAGATTAAAGAGTTCGGACTGCGGAATAGAGTTATGACTACTAGGAAGTGGTTCTGGATGAAAAAAAAACAAAACAAATACAATGACGAACACAATTGTGTGCTGATTGCTGCTATCTCTTTCAGTGTCATGACGAGCACAATTGTGTACACTTCTGCTATCTCTTTCAGTGCCGTGTCAATAGCTTTCCCCAGCAATGGCTCCCAAAGTGTGCTGAAGAAAGCTGTTGGTCTGGGCCATTCGTATGCTCTCTCCATGTTTTTGCCACTGCAGGCTTGCTGGTACTTAAATGGAAGGTCATGTTACAAAGAGCATGAATCCAGTTTTGTTACATTAACTCCTAGCATATTGGCTGTGAAGAAGTTATGTGGTCCCAATGATGCCTTTTTGATGATCTGTCAGGGACGGGTTCAATATTTTAGTCACTTTTGAATTAGTACTGTCAGTATGCAGGGGGGGGGGGGGGGGGGGTTAAATGGATCTAAACACTTTATTTTGTGTTTTCCCAAACGTGCCAGTGCAGTATTAACACATTTAAGGTTGGGCAATAAACCAAATTGACATCTCGGCTGGGCATGCCCAGTGAAGCTTGGCCTCAGTTTGGGACAGAGGTCACTGGGGACAGGAAGTGACCTTTCCCCACTCAACTTGTTAAGTTACCCTGTTAACCAGAATCAAACCTCTCTTTTTTATGACATTAAAACCTGATTTTAGTGAAATAAACAATATAATCTATTAATAATAACAAAAACAAGGAAACCACTAAATATGCCAAACTTCCAACCATAGCATTTTGTTTGAAAACTATACATCTCAATATTCATTGGGTCTTGTAGTGCTGGGTTACGGCTCCAATGCATTGATGGGTTTGTTAATATATTTTTAAAATTTTACTTTTCAAAACTAAAGACTGTTGGTTGAGAATTTTTTTTTTTTTTTTTTTGCAGTTGGTAACAGAAAAATTAGTGCTTACTCAGCAAGGATTCTTACCACAAAATGTCAAGAGCAGGCTGCATTTCTGTTGTATTCAATCTATCACAGGCTTGACAGAGTTAAAGCAAGGCTTTTATTAGGTTTTTATTTTACAAAGCCAAGATGTGTTTCGTGATGACACTCAAATGAGCAATCACTTGAAAATAAAAAAAAAAAAATGTAGATAAAGTTTGTGCTGTCATGATACAGGCACATTGTCTCTTATTGCCAGAACAGCTTGTAACCACAGACAACCATTTACTGTGGCATCACTTTACCACTATGCTTCAACATGCCCCTTTTGTCACTGTATAAATTTGAAAAAGGAAATATTTGTCAGGATATCAAAGTGAGGCTGCTCAGTTAGCATATCTCCATCAAGTTGGAAAAGAATGCTGCCTGCAGTTTAAGAAAAGGTAAAAATACTAAATATATATATATATAAATTAAGACGTGGGGGTGCCCAGAAGTATTGCTATGTGCTTTTTAAGGGATTGGCATGAAGTTTCAGAGAAGAAGCCTTTTTGCAATCCTGTACTCCAAAAAAGAATAAAAATAAAAGAAAGTAAAACAAGGGGTAAAGGTCACCCATGTACTGTTTTTGTGTGGCCTTTACCAAGGACCACCAACGTCAAGGTCCTGGCTTGTATAGCTTTGACATTTAAAATATCTGTTGAACAGTAAATTTGGCGAAATGACCCTGTTACTTTAGGAAGAAGATCTACTCCACTCATGCATTATCCAAGTCTGGTTTTTATAAGGGAAGACTATCTTACAATATCAGGTAGCTCTCAAGCAAACAGTGAAATTTTTGTATCTGGCCCTGTGACGTGGCAAATGAGGCTAACTCTTTCAGTGCCAACTGTGACTGAAGTTGAGCGGCTCTAAAGTATAAAAAAGAGTGGAAGATTCATATTCTTTGTAAAAAGACCTTTCATAGAAGTAAAGCATGCCTGCAACTGCTTAGAATATAATAGTCCTGGTCAACAGTTGTCCTTGGCACACTTTTGGTGAAATGTGTTGAAACCTGTTGACTCCAAAATGTAAGACTGAGAGTTGTGATTGGCCACATGTAGTCAGAGTCTAACCCCCACAGCAAACCATTGCCATATGCAGCAGTTCAAGTGGCTTTGTCCTGACATTGTCAAGTAAACGGTCCAACACACATAAGTGACCCCGTGACCTTGGGGATGAGGTCAAAGTCACTCATGCACTGTGTCTAAGCCTGGCCTTGGAACAGAAGCACTACCATTTTCAGCATCGAGGTCTTAGCTCAAGTATAGATATCAAGTTTTCAAGAGAATAGTAAAATCCCTGTAAGCAGTCCTGTGATTTTGGGAATGAGGTCAAGGTTACTCACCAACTGTCCAATCAGCCGTCATATGACATCACCACCATGGAAAAACCTCAAAGTCTTGTCTCAAATTGTTCCCAAGTTATCAACTGTGCCTTTAAATTCACCTAAGTGGCCCCGTGATCTTGTGAATATGCCGAAGGTCACCTGTGTACTTCTAAAGATGCACCATGCAACATATGCAACCTCAAATTCCTAAATCAAATAGTTCTCATGTTATAAAGTGAATAGTGCAATTCACATGAGTGACCTTGTGACCTCTGAGATGACCACTACCATGTCATCATGGTCCTAGCTCAAAAAGGCCTTAAATTATCAAGTGAACAGTAAAATTAACAATAGTGACCCTGTGACCTTGGAAATGAGGTCATGGTCATGCACTCTCTAAGTCTGTCCAGAAAGGAGAACCACCACCACATGTAACGTTCAAGTCCAAGCTCAAATACTGGAAAATTCACTTATTTTCGGTGCGTTTTTCAATTTTGGCTGATGGCACAAACTATGAAAAAGAACAACTTTTTTTTTTTTTAACCGAAATTTCGATTTTTTTGCTTACGCAATTTCGACATGTTTTTGCTCGATATTTCGACTTTATAACTCGAAATTTCGACTTTTAAATCTCGAAGTTTAAGTTTCGAGTTTTAAAGCTGAAATTTTGATTTTTGATTTTGATTTTTTTTTTGTCCCATTAGGCTTCTGTATAAAAGAGATCAAAAAAACAAGTTATTTGACTTAAAAAACATGGCCTTTCCTGAAGACATAATATAAGAATAATAGTCATTTATTTTGCATAACTGAAATTTGCATGGGCATAAATAATAAAAATATGAAGGGAAAAAACTGTTGAGCCAATGAACAGTGTACAAACATAATTTTAATGTAATCATGTTTACTGATGACGTGACAATTTCACTTCCTGCAAAGCCATGAGAAGTTTATCAACAGAAGATACTTACATTTTGTCAAAATCTTGGGCTCGGTTGTCAGAATTACCGTGATAATTTTTTCCCATGTATGGCTTCTTGTGGAATTGTCCAAGAGGTTTTTGTTTGTCTTTTTTTGTTTTATTTTATTTATTTATTTATTTGTTTGTTTATTTTCTTATTTTTTATTTATTAATTTTTTTATTTTGGTTGTTGTTTTTTTTTTGTTTGTTTCCTGTGTTTTTGTTGTTGTTGTTGTTGTTTTTTATCAGGTCGAAACATTAAACGAAGCGAGGCCTAAGTCGCACAATTCATTGTTCTTGGAATCTTGCTATTGGTCGCCTGAATTAATGTGTATCGCCTTTAAACCCCATCCAGATTGCGAGTACCTACACTCGTCATGGTGTTGCATGGCTGCGATGTTGGGACCCCGTGACATTATTGACTCTTTGATAAACTTCATGATGAGCATTGTGCTTTACAATAGTAAAACAACACCGATATGGATGATATATGTGCATTTTATTCAAACTGAGGCGACTTGAAAAGTATGATTTGGTGGAGCTGCAGTTTGAATAAAAATACATAATTAAAGGTTGATGGGTCCGTCAGATCTGAATGTGCAGCTTTATAACACTATATATAGTTTTGGCCTCTTAATGGACCTTTTCGACAAGATTCAACGGCATAAATTTGAAGTGGCGAATATTCTTTTCCAGAAAAATGTACTAGGTTAATCCACTGACTGTAATCACATTTTCATTGGGACTAAGAGCAAATTATAGATACGTAAATATTCATTTTGAATTTCCGGCAGTTATCCGGGTAGAATGGTTCATGTTATGTTTGCCAATGTGGAAATTTTATTTATAGTGACGAATAAATGTCAAACGGTACTACGTCCAGGCCAAGAGTACCTAATTCATTTTACTGCACGAAGTACGTCATTATATGCAATTATGTCCAGTTGTGGGTTTATTGTTCCTCTCCAAACGGTGTTTCTTTGTCAGCCAGAAGTTTTTATCATATTTTGATATGGCACTCGCACATAACTACCTCCATTGAACCATTCTTTTTGAGAATGGGGATTTGGTCGAGTGGATATGTACGTTTCCCGTTTCAGCGAGGCGACGGGTGCCAAAGGTTGCAGGTTCGAGCCCCGCTCGTTCCAAAAATGAAATATAATTGAAGAAGCCCAACATCTTCCATAAAGTAATTCCTGTTAGCACTTTAGAAAGATACATCACTAGGATGCTTTATAAACAGTTGAAAAGCTCCGGTTTCTTCGTAAACTTTAACAGCGAATCTAATGCCGTAGATCCCTTTGCTTATACAGTGTTATGACCTAACATGTACACAACTGACTGTTTACCATGTAAACTGCATTTCGTCATTGACAAAGACAAAAATGACCGTGATAATGTGTTTCTTTCCTTCTTTCGGTTTGTCTGTCTGTCCAGTCAATGTTTGTGACGGCTTAACCACGGACACCGCTTGACCCACAAACTTCAAATTTTGCCTAGGTATGGCATCAATAGTGACGTTCTGCATTTCGCTAAAATGTTGAAAGATCAAAAGTTATGCAAATTGTGGGCAATTAAAATTGCATACTGCACTGTATCATATACTGACTATTATAATACCCAGATGGAATTTTGTATTGAGATAAGGTGAGAGGTTATTATCAAGTTCTGAGGTCAGTGTCAAGGTCAGAGGTCAACATCGAGATCAAAGTCACTATCGAGTCAGAGGTCAATACCAAGGTCAGAGGTCAAAATCTATATCACAGGTCGCTTTCTAAGTGAGAGGTCAATGCCAAAGTCAGAGGTAAATACCAAGGTCATATTTCAATGTCAAGGCCAGAAGCCAATCTCATGGCCAGAGGTCAATCTCGGCGTTGGTGGTCAATGTGAAAATCATAGGTCAAGGTAAGCAGTAAATTTCAAGGTCAGAGGTCAATCCAAAGACCAGAGATCACTGTAAGGGTCTGCACAGGTTTGTGCTGTAGGTGCTTCCAATAAACCTGAGGCAAGAGTTGTATGATTTTAGTTGATGCCTATTAGGGATACTTATAGAAATTATCAGGCAAGTCTTAAGAATATTTTTTTAAAAGATCACGCCATCTCTATGGTTTTAGATTTTGAAGGCAAAAATATGTGCTCCCTCATTTAATCACTGGCTTGACAGAAAGAGATGCCACTGAATATTCAATTGGTTACAGGCAAAATCAACGAACAGTGAACAATAGTTACAGCCTTTTAATTTACTCAGGCTTTGAAGACACTCTCGCTAGTTAAATACTAGTACACAATTTATTCTACATTATTCGCGCAATGGACACAGAAATTAGATGGCAGACAGAAAGCTCCTAAAGCATATCCCTTTAATTTTGTGGTTCGCAAATACCAGCCTGGATGTAAGGAGTCACAATAGTATTAAAAGAAATATACTCCATGTTTAGATCGTGGACTCTGGTGAAAATTATGGAATCCTGTCGTCTTTACAAATTTCACTTGATATGATAACTTGTGTTTTAGCCATTTGAAATTCAGATATACATTGTTTTGTAATGGAATGTCTATTTGAAAAGTGTGTATTGCAGAATTTTATTTTATTTTTTTCTTAAAAACTGTTTCAAAACAAATGGTGGTCATGGTGGCAAAAGTTTTTTACAGACCAATCCCTGCAAAACATGCTACAAGAGAACTGTCACGAGTTTGAGATACAGGATAAAATGAAATTTTGTGCTTAAAATAGAAATATGTGTTTCTGAAGAGAAACTTATAAAGAGGCCAACTTACTCCTTTTTAGAAGAGGTCACGTGGATCGACCACATAACACCAAATATGCTCCCTCTAACATACCTATTTGTCTGGAAATGTTTACTCCCGGTGTTTACTCTAAAAGAATCCTATGAGAGAAAAGGCAAAACCCTTATGGGGATGTTTTCAAAATAAACATCTTGTGCATCATCAAAGGGAGAATGGCAGTGTCCCTTAGTTTTAGTAGGGCAGCCTTTCCGATCCATCTTAAGTGACATTCGTGGCGTAACTACAGTATTTCAGTTTAAAAAGTGCACTCTGAGAGAGACTACACACGTGATGAAATCTTCAGCTCCTATTACAACATAAGCACGCTGACCCTAAAATATCAGGGACTGTACTATTTCAACTACGAAATCCAGTATCTGTCGATTACAGTAAGTGCCCGGGAGTAAGTGCGGCGACTGGACTCCCATCAGTCCATAAATCATTGCCATTATCTTAAAATCCGACCCCCATCAAGCAAAAGCTTGTGACGGGCCGGTACCAGTTGTGGTTTCGAAATATATCATTTCATTCATTGCAATCCATTTCATCTTCCTTCACCTCATTTCATTGCATTTTATTTATTTATTTATTTATTTATTTATTTTATTTTATTTATTTTATTTTTTTTTTTTGCTTTTCTGCATCTAACAACCTTCTGTAATCATGGCTGCAAATGTGACGTGGCCTTTGTAGAAAAGCCAGTCATCCGACACAAGTTTAAATCTTCCCAAAACCCACGAAAAATGGATATAAATCTACTCCATAGTTTGTACAAAAAGGGAGCTTTCCACTAAAGGCAAAATCACATGTAGAGTAAGTTGACAGACAAAAATGAGCATCCATATGTGAAACTAAAAATAAGTCTGTAATATCAAAATAACCTTTAATAAAACATGAACATTACAATTATATTGCAAGTGATTTTATCACATTTTTAAAAGCACTCCTGGTATAAAACAATAAACATGTTGCCAATACTATTGGTCATGTTGGTTTCAATATTTTTGTGGAAGAGCCTATCTTTTCATTTAATGTTTTGATCTCGCACTCTATGCAAGTTTGAAATGTGAGCGTACAGAAATTTATCATATCCAGATGCCTGTGAAAACACCGGCGTTGGTGTTGCTTCGACTACTCACGAGGCAGAAACAACTATGTCAGTGATTCTTTCCGACTTGTACCATATCGTCAACATACAGCCTGTTTCCAGGACATATCAAGTCCACTCTATGTATAGCTTTCCAGACTTCTTCCAGTTCTGAAGGTGCCATTTTATGACCTGTTATAATTTGTTTGTAAACACACGGATCTTGCTTTCGTTTGAAATATGTAAATTTGTTGTTGTCAATAATTAAGGCACCAACTTTCTTTGCGCATATGCCCGTGATATAAATATCCTCCAACCAAAACAACTTCGTGCTATCTGTTGCCTGCAACAAAGGGTTCAAAATATCCCCCGAAAATACATATGCCGTTCCTGATACGTATTTCGGATAGTATCTTCCTTTAAATACTGCATAAGGGGTAAACCACTTTGATCTTCTATCTCTCACTGGTTTTGCTGATTTAATCACTTTTCCCATAATGAATTTGCGGGCTCTCATTTTCGTTAATTCCTGCAACAAAACGGGAACGTTTATAAACATATCACCGTCTGTCTTTAAAATATATTCGGCTCTTTTGCAGTAAGTGCTCGTCCACCTCAACAGGGCCGTTGATTTTAAAGACAAATTCTTATAATCGTCGATAAAATTACCCTGGATTATGTCGCCATATTTGCGACTTTCTCGGTTTATATCCATCTGAAGATGTGAATGTTCCTCCGCTGGTAAGCCAAGTAAAAAGAGAACTTTGACATACAGCAGAGGTTTCTGACTAACACTTCCCCATGTCGTCCTAATGGCATCGCGTAATCCAAAGCTCTGTACAGCCGAGCATACAACAACCAAGAGTGAAACATGGGTATCACAGATATTTTCGTGATTGACATGAAATATGAGTTGCTCCGAAGAGAGACTCTGGTTGCCATGTGAATATCTATCGGTCCTGTCCACCGATCGTCCAACATGTGCTCCCACGACTGAACGAGGGTCCCGTTGATTCGCCCTGTCCGGGGTTCCTCGGTGTTGCGCGGAAAACAAGTTCAGATGTTGGTGGACGGAATACCATTCACTGTCAAAGGCAGATATCCATATCAACAACGAAGTACTTATCAGCAGCGCCAGCGCCACCATCCGCTTTGACCAAATCATCATCATCTATCACACAACCAGCAGGTCTGAAAAAAGAAAAAAAGAAAAAAAAAACACACAAAAGTTTTGTAATATGTTCATATTGGTTTTTCTGCTTCTAAGTTTGATTGAGTCCAAAGCTTTCCTAGGCGCGCTCTTGCCCCCAAAAACGCGCCGAGGAAAGTTGTTGACATAAGCCATTCTGGTGGTCTCTATTTTTTTTTTTTTTTTTCAATTTCGCAGGTCAAGTTCCTTGAAGAAAGTACGTAAAAAGGCTATTGGCACCTTGCCGGGACCAAAACTTGCCGCTTTTGCTCATCCTTCAGCGTGATAACGCCATTAACCGTGTTTTTCATGCGCTTGTACAATTTGACATTTTCTTGTATTTTCTAGCGAGGATAAACATGGAACTTTGTCACGGTGTACTTGTTATTACTCGCTTAATATGGTTAATCATAATGGACGGGAAGGGGAAGGGATAAACGGCACAAGTGACAATGCACACACAGATCTGGTCTACGTCCATTTTTGCTGAAAAATATGCATATATTCCAATCTGGGGATACCGAATGGCATTACGCATGCAGAACGAGTCAATGTCCATTTATTTTTTTTTTTTTTTTTTTTTTTTCAAAAAGATATGCACTATATTACAATCTTGGGACACCGAATACCGATGCGGCTGTCTTCAGTTGACAGTGATTCACTGTTCAAGACCCCTATTAACGTTGCGGGTAACCCAAGAAAATCTTTCCCTTTTGAGCTTCATACCACAATATTTGTATTTTCACAACTGTTTCCCATCCCTGCGCCAGACAAGCAACTTAAACGTGTGACCCCTGAACACGACCCGAGTGAAGGTGCGCAGCTGCAGAGACAGGCCTTGTAGCTTTGCAAGGTTGGATCGCTGGGAGTACAGCGCGATCACAAAGTATAGAAAAGATTTGCACTGTTGAGCGCTTTCTCTTGCATGTTTTTAATGTCTTGTTTACCCCTTGCACAAAAAAAATCCACAAATTATCCCCCAAGCACGCAACTTTCGAATTTATCCTTCCGAAATCACCAGCTTTGAAGCAGGCTCGGTCCTAAAATTATGCCTGTGCACGGATATTTACTGTCATTTACCGAATTTATTGATAATAACAAAGGATAATTTTATTTATATATTTTATACCTAAATATGAGTATGATTGAAACTATAACAATAAATAAATAAATAAATAAATAAATAAATAAATAAATAAATAAATAAATAAATAAATAAATAAATAAATAAATAAATAAATAAATAAATAAATAAATAAATAAATAAATAAATAAACAAACAAATAAATAAATAAAATACACTAAATAAAAATGAATATGACCTGGTCGCCACTGAAACACCATAGCAAAAACAGAGAAGGAAAGAAAGAAGGAAAGAAAGAAAGAAAAAGAAAGAAAGAAAGAAAGAAAGAAAGAAAGAAAGAAAGAAAGAAAGAAAGAAAGAAAGAAAGAAAGAAAGAAAGAAAGAAAGAAAGAAAATATGAGGTACAAAAACTGCGCTTTTCCTGGCCCACCGGAATGTGTCATTCGTGTTTTATTTTATCTGTGTGGTGCCATTTGTCCTCAGATTTCACATTCAAACAGGCTGTCTAACTTAGTTATCTGGACATGACATTTTAACTTTTCCAGGTCAGAATAGGTGTACGTCAAACGCTGCCCCGTGAAAAACTTCCTGACAAATATCAGTGAGTGATTAACGTGGTTTGATCTCTTTCGGTAGAAGCTTCAAACAGCACCATTGGTCAGACATTGTTCAGCATTTATTACATATCCAAGAGCCCAAACAGAAATCTATAGAAGCAGACCATTGGCACATCAAGGCTTGTTCCCTCGGTGTCGGTTTGAATGGCTCAGGCGAATGTTTTCAAAGCATGCTGACATGACAGGAAAAAAAATGAGTGACCCATTTTATTTGGGGTTTCTGCGTTTTGGATCGGAAATGCCTAATGAATCACAAGTGAGGTCGGACATGATCACAAACATATCCGTGAATAAGTCATCGCTTTATCTTCATGTTTATATTACATTTCCTGTAGTGGAATTTCAAAAGTTAAAAAGTGGCGATTTTTATGCTAAAAAGGGGGGACAGACAGAGGAGCGGATGGGAGATGGCGGGGGTGGGAGGCAGGGAACGAAAGATGAGGAGAAGAGAAGACAAGACATGAGAGAAAGGACATAGGTGGCTCCATGGCTTGGTTCTACATTTTCGTGACGTCTTATATATATATATATATATATATATATATATATATATATATATATATATATATATATATATATATATATATATATATATATATATATAAACATATAGAATGCATGTACTAATTTATAGAATGTGTATCATATTAAGACCAATCAGATTATTCAAGGATTCTTAACAATATGAAATAACTAAAGTTATAATGCATATATATGTAATTGATAAATGTTATCTTTAAGTACAACGAAACAAATAAGGAGGTCACAATCTGTGTATTCAGCTGAATACACAATCCAATACACAAAATTATTTAGGTCTAGATATTTGTATTCCCATTGGATTGTATGTCACAATTAACCTGAAATTAAAAGACTACCTTTAAAGCTGCAAAAAACATGTATGTGAACATTTCAGATATGTATATAATTATACCTACACAAATTTTGCTGTTTCTGCAGCGAGCGGTTTTAAAGTTATTAAGCCGTAAATTACAGTGAAAAGTAATGGGAATACACAACTCTAGCCCTGAATGACTGAAATGCCCTTCACATGAGAGCAGTAAAAGCTTTTGTTCTTGCTCTCCCCTATTTCAGCAAACCCTGTCCCCATTTTTATCTCTAATGGTCATTTCGGTTTCAACTGTGCACAAGCCGTGAGAAGAATCCCACGCCCTATGTCGAAGGCCCAACCCAACTTCTACCCAAAACCACCAGAAAGATTCCATCCAATTCCCACAAACACGTACTGCCCCCGTTTGTGCGCTGTCAGCGGCAATATGGAATAATATTTGTATTGCTACAATACCCCTGACACAGGGCAGATACATTGCTAATATCACAGTTCTTGTTTCTCATGCCAGGGAATAATGAGGGAATTCTTTGAGATGAAAGCGATCTGATATTTATACAGATTAGTAGATGTCATCTGGTCAAGGTATATATAAACACGATTTTGAAACTTGAGAATTGTAAAACAGAGTGAGAATACCGAGGTTCAAATTGCGAAATGGCCAAGCTTTTAAACTTGCCAAATTTGCAATTACGAAAAAGTTGCACAGACTATAAGAACCGCATGGGCCTAATCGACAAGGAGACAAATCAGATCGAAAAAAAAATCTGATCACTTTATACAACATTCTTTATGCAGGCAGTTTTTACTTTTTGAATTTGAACGTTACAAACAACTTAATGTGTTAACTTAGCAGAATGTCCTTGCGAGTCCGATGCACGCGACCTATAAGCCTTTTTTTTTTTTTTTTAATTCATGTATACTATATTGCCCAAATCGTTCATTTGGCCGATGTCGGGGAGACTTTTATTGTCATTGTAAGCTTGGCTTGCAGGCAGCATGCACTCAAAAACACAAGTCAGAAAAAGAATACCACAGACCATTTAACCGGTACGACAAGAAATCCGAGTTCCCCGACTTGAAGCTCATATATCTTTTTCTTGTTCGAAGTACGACAACTCTCCTATTAAAGCCCTGGAACATTTTTCAGCACTTTACACTGAAAGGCAGCTTTGCTCCAAGCACGTCCTTACAACACTAGATTTATCTGAGATCATATAAACTATATATTCTCTAAAAATATACATTTGGATTAAGCCATTGAAATTAATGAAATATCTGTCACTGTTAAAAAATTGATTTAATTGCTTAGTTAAAAACTTTCATTTTACCTGTTTTCGCGGAAAAAATAGCGCAAAGACCAAAAATACTAATACTTATTTTCTTATGGGAAATGAAACAGTACGCATCTAGCAGCAAAAACATATTTTAAATGTTGGATAAGGGTTTTAGTTCAAAATTCACAGGATGTTTAAAGTGAAATTAAGATTTAAAATAAAAAAAATTAACGGCCATAAAATTAGACCTAAGCCCTTTTTTCAAAGATTCAAAATACGGTTTTGGAGATCATACTGTGTTCTTTCACTTGTCACTATAGACTAAATCCGAATTTTTATTTTCAAATGCTTTTTCAAATTTTATGCAAAATTTAGGAATTTTACTCAAACGTTAATCAATAGAAATATTAAAATTTACATTCAGGGCCAAAATCAAACTTGATGTTGTTTTCTTTCAGAGAATGTATACTTTTTAGGGTATTAGATGGTAACTATTTTATGCAAAATTTAAGAATTTTGCTCAAAATTTAATCAATATCGATATTCAAATTTGATATTCATTGCCAGAATCAAACTTGATGTTTTTCTCCAGAAAATATATATATATTTTTAGGGTATTAGACTAACTATACACAGAAATTAAACATTTATACATGAGAGTCACAAAGTGTACCACGCCCTTAAACCAATTTCTCCTCTTACATAACCTTATCCTCACTGATCGTGAGATACCGTCAACTGGGTAGCAGATTAAAGCATATGAAAACAATCGTTATCCCCCCACAACGATCGTAACTACATGCTTTCTGATAACCGCGTGATAAGAAAGCTACAGTGGACTGCACAAATAACTTTGAGGTCAACGTGATGAAATTTGATTCTTTAAACTTCTCAGCCAGAACAACATTTGCATATGCCCACATATTTTCGAGCAGCTCATAGTTGATATCAGTTGGACCGAACGTAGTCCATATCTTGCAAAGGTCCCGGAAGCACGTGGGTATTTGTATATTTGGCTGCTTGAGCGTCTGTATTTGGCGGTGTACAGCCCTCGCAAAGTTATATGTTAGGTTATTATTGTATATTTAATGCCATGCTTTGATGTGAGAAAGCATCACTATGTGGATTCATATTTTTTCCCACTGGTTTCAAAGTCTGCGTGAATTTACCAAAAGCATGTCGTGTTACTGTTAGTGAAAACTCAAAAACTACGAACTAAACCATCTGACTCTGTCCCTTTCCTTTTTATATCTGCGAATTCCCATGTATGCTGCTGTTGTGACAGGTTATGTAACCGACACATGTCCACGATCACGATTCTTTTGCAACCATCTGAAGATAATTATATGCCTGTTATATATTTATATGCCTCTACCTTTGGCAGCCGAATGTACGTTGTGGTAAGCCTGCACATTGGATGCGATACGCGTATGGTTTAAACGGGCAAAGCGCGCATGTGACTCTCAGCCTTCCGGTATCATCGAAGTTAAGATATACCGGGAGATAAGCCCATAAACATCCGTAAATACCTGACCAAAGGTCTACGAGTGTCCAGCCTCAATGACCACAAACTTACCAAGTGTTGAAGAGATGGTCCAGGTTCTCGCCCTCATTGCTCCTGTCATGTCTGGTTGCAACAATAAAGTACGCCGTCCGCAAGAAAACTCCCGTTAGTGACCGCATATTTATAGTTCAGTTCTGGCTGGTCTTACCACAACATCGGGGCCATGACTGTAACTTGAGAAGGCGAACACTCTTGGGAGGGCGCGGACGATCTCATTTCTAGAAAAGTTAAGGGAAACCAGGTCTCCGATGTGGTAGGAAAACCAAAAACTCCCTGCAAAAGCACTCGTTACGTTTTTGTGGACATATAAAAGCACGCAGGCACGTTGCTCACTGCGGTGCTCACCCACGCTTTTGAAACTGCATATATAGGACATCGAGTGGATAAGATAAATCACGTTGACACATGATCTGCATGATATCCAGACGGAACAAATTAAATCTTGCAAAATAATTATGTCGCTATAGCGGAACAAGTTTGAAAATCACATCGAAACACCCCCAAACTCGCCAAACTCATAACCACATTTAATTACGTTTCACTTTTCCTGTCTTTCTTTATATCAGGAACCTGGAATCAGTTTCATTGTTTCGTTTTAATGCCAAGAAAAAACTTATTTTGGCGGGAAGCAGTTGACCATTACTTCTGTGATTTCTGCTGTATAATACAGAGGGGAATATGTGGTTCCCAGGAATGCAAAACTTGTGCATTTTTCGGTACATAGTTTAGGCAATGAGATTCTCGGCATTCACTGAGCCACTGTGTACCAGGTACATTAAAAACGGAGATTTGCGACTGAAAATTCATTGACTTGGAATGTCTTCAGGTGAAGGAAGTCCCTCAAAACATTACATATCACGCACATTAATTGGTTACTCTTTATAATTGCACAAGAGATCATGTAAATTTCCTCCAACTCTGCAAACATTTTTGGAAGTCGTGATCCGCTCACCCCTCCCCCCCCCCCCCGCCACCCCGTTTGATTTTTTTTTCTAACCTGTAGAAATTTGCTCCCAACTTTTTGTATAAAACCAGAAGCAAACAAATACTCGTTCATATGTGATTTATGAATATTAGAATTTTCTTCTCGTGGATATGAGCAACTGACGTAATAGGTTCAATTTTATCATTCTTTTCTGTTAACTGCTTATGGAGATATGTCTGTTCAATTTATTAATCCGCCAGACGGAACCTTCTGGCGCTGTCCATTTTAATTTGTCCTGCTTTTGAGGAGGCGAGGAGGGTCTCTGTGTGTCTTTTTGGACGCGTACAGCATTGTGATGTAATTTGGGGTCGTTCAGACCGTTAGATATATTCACTGAATCCCCCCCCTCAAAAACAAAAACAAAAACAAAACAAAACAAAACAAAACAAAACAAAACAAAACAAAACAAAACAAAACAAAACCCAAACGCAAACGCAACCCCCCCCCAACAATTATAACGACAAAAAAATCCCCACCAATTTAAAAAATAAAAAAGATGCTACGATTTTCATCTCATTTGACACAAACATAATACATCGAACAAAGCTAAATTTTTTAGATATCCGGTCACGTACATTTCCTTGATCCCGTGGCGAATGGTATGTCAGCCGTTGCCATACGACACATTCGTATTAGCTGCAGAGTTGCTTCAGTGATCAGATATATGGGGCACACTCATTTCGTTGACACTACTGCATGGCACTGCCATACCAGACATATCCTTATCTAATACGATATATGCATATTAGCTGCGGGACTGCTCCAGCCCATTAAGCTCAACAAAGAAGTACCGATATGTGCGGGCAGTCCGATTTTCTTGGCATTGCGTAGCGACAGGACAAGCATTTTAATGCGGAAATTAATATGCCCGTGTCATATTAAAACGTCGTTTATATGCCTGACTGAAAGACTGGAATTTCCCAGAAACATCAGTTAACAAAGGGGCTGTGAACAGCCCGTTCTCAGCTGACCTTGACATTCAAGCCATATACAATCAGTCCCACTCTGGTCTAGCGGTACCCTGAAGTGTTCCTGTGCAATTTCGGAGCAATTAGCCGAGCTTTTTGGGGGAAGAAAATCTTTTACAACTTTGCATTCATACATACACACACACACACACACACACACACACATATATATATATATATATATATATATATATATATATATATATACATATATATATATATATACATATATATATATGTATATATATATATATATATATATATTTATATATATATATACATATATATATGTATATATATATATATATATATATATATATATATATATATATATATATTAAATTAAATGGTTATATCCATTTTGGTGAAATAACAGGCTTGTGTATTTCTATTACATTCGTTCAAAATGCATGAAAATTCGATATCAGTGAAAATTAATTATATCAATGATACACGCCGCCACTTCGTGTAGTTCCTTAGGTGGTCGGAAGCGCACGGCGTCTGTGCAGACGACAAGAAGATGGCGGGAGAAGCAGTCGCCGCTGACAGTCTTGAAATGGTGTCGACGGGTGGTGCTAATCATTTGACAAATAAATTATACAATGGTTGCACTTGTGTTTCATCTTAAATCACGAGTGCAGATCCGAGATCATTCACTCGCTACGCTCCGCGCGATCATGACTGACCAAAGTTGTTTGATACATTCCGACTTACATGTTCATCAAGTTTCAGCATAGCATAAGCTGAGTGATGGCACCAGAAAAGTCAAAAATAGCGAACACATACAAACATTTGTGGAAAAAAAATCAGCACCACCTGTTGTACAAATTAACGTATGGCGGTCCCCAGAAGTCTCTGTGTGCAATTTGAAAGCAATTTACTGAGCGGTTTCGGAGAAGATTTTCCTTTTTTTTTTTTATCATGAAAAAATAAAAAATCGATCACTTAAGTGTTACCAAGGTACATTCCTACCAAGTTTGAAGTGAATCTGGATGACGGTTTTGGAGAAGACGTGAAAATGTGAATTACCGTTGCAATCCCCATTAAGTCACGTAGTAATCACGAGGAATGTATGCATCAACCAACAATTTAAAATCAGGAGTCCGAATGTACAGCATTACGACCTAGTGAACAATTTCGTTTGACCCCTCAAAAAGGTACATTTCCATCAAGTTTCAGCACAAAATGAGGGGTGTTTTTTGCAGAGGTCTAAAAATAGCAAAAACAAACACAATTCATAAAAATATTGCAAATTGAGCAAATTAGGTCAAGGGGTCCCCAGAATTGCCTGCTAAGACAGAGACTTGTTACACGCGATGGCCTCAGAGCGCCCTGAGACCATTGCGTCATGAGACCATTGCGCATAACAAGTGTCTGTCTCAGCAGGCAATCCATAAAAGCGTTGCTGTGCAATTTCGGAACAAGCGGTTTCGAGGATTGTGTATAAATATTGCCAAAAAATAATGAAAATAAATTAAAAAAGTGAAGAAACAAATACAGAAAATAAATAAATAAATAAATAGATAGATACATAAATAAATAAATAAATAAATAAACAAACAAAATAAATAAATAAATAAATAAATAAATAAATAAATAAATAAATAAATAAATAAATAAATAAATAAATAAATAAATAAAATCAACGGAGCATGACCATTTAGACAAACTCAGAGGTGTCATTCCAACTTCAACACACATGTTTGTACTGTAGGTGCACCCAATGAGATCCAAACAAATGTTGCAGAATTTTAATTTATACTTATAAGAGACCCATCCAAGTTACATTCTCACAAAGTTTTACTTGAATGTGGATGACAGGCACCCATACCTATAGTAGGTTTAAGAATACATGTATATCATTTTAAACTTTTCAATGCCCTAATTAGCACAAATTAAAATTCTACAACTTACCTCTATTTGTGGTTCATTTGGTGCTCCTACATCACAACCCCATAAATTGAAGCTGGAATGCCATCTCTGTCTATAACAATTTTAAAGATATTCAACATTTAAACTTTTCAAGTGCCTCTAGTAAGTATAAATTAAAATTCTGCAACATTTGTTTGAGGCTCATTGGATGCGCCTACAGTACAAACCTGTGTATTGAAGTTGGAATGACACCTCTATCTATAATAGTTTTAAAGATATTAAACTGTGAAGTTTTGAGGCGTCCATGATTAGCATAAATTTAAATCCTACAACTGTTATAATGTGTCTAATGGATGAGCAGTCTCAAGAAATGTATAAATAGAGCCAACATTTGGGCCTTTATGTTGAATAAATTGGAAGCCAGAGGGGATTGATATTTTAAGTGTCCCTAACTTGCATAATTTTCAACCGCTAAACTATTCTGAGCGATGTGTAAAACTTCACTGTAGAAGCTATCAATGCCAAATTTGCTGTTTCTGGCTCCACTGGTGTAAGCTGACGCAAAAAAAGTAATAAAATAAGTGGAAAGATAGGCAAGGAAAAAGAAAGAATGTTGGGAAAAACAATATGTCTATGCCCACACACAGACATAAATGTGCAGTGTTTCAACTTACTAGAATTGTTTAAAGCCTCGGTATCCTTCCTTACAAAATAAATGGCTGGCTGGCTAACTTTTTCAGGGCATTCTGTTCGTTTAAGTCATTATACGCACCAAGTGTTATTCAAACTCCAGATTTCCCATTTGTGGTCATGCCTTATATGGTTCCATGCATGTTTGTTTTATGCCGTGGGACATTACTAATTCCATTAACATTTGTATAAATCTCAACATTGAACTTTAATTTACGTCCAATCTGGCTAAAGATCAGCACTGCTTTATGCATGTGCCGGAGCACTGCATGCCACAATAGATTGTAACTTCACCACTTCTCTTTGAATTGGCAGATAAGCAGACTATTTCATTTTCAGTGCTTTATTTGAAATAGTTTTCAGCGCTGGTGGCAACTCTTTGGATACCAGGGCTCTTTATTCTACCTACCTACCTACCTACCTACCTACCTACCTACCTACCTACCTATCTACCTATCTATCTATCTATCTATCTATCTATCTATCTATCTATCTATCTATCTATCTATCTATCTATCTATCTATCTATCTATCTATCTGTCCGTCCGTCCGTCCGTCCCCCCGCCCACCCGCCTGCCCGCCCATCCATCCATCCATCCATCCATCCATCCATCTATCTATCTATCTATCTATCTATCTATCTATCTATCTATCTATCTATCTATCTATCTATCTACCTGGCTGTCTGTCTGTCTGTTCGTCCGTCCGTCCGTCCGTCCGTCCATTCATCTATCTATCTATCTATCTATCTATCTATCTGTCTGTCTGTCTGTCTGTCTATCTAGGTTTGCTCTTAAATCAAACAAAACGCAAAGAGTGAGTGCAAGGTTGCTGCGATCCTCTATTCATCCAGTAAATCTGCACTTTTAATTGATAACAAACAAAGGAATTATTAACACGAAAGTCAGGCGGGGTGCCCTGAGTGGCATGTGTGTGACCTGAGTACGCAATTTGGTTGCCATTGTGTCCGAAGCAGGATCCTTGGAGCAGCCTTAGTCACATGACTGTTTGAAGCAACTATTTAATGTTTAAAAAAACTATTGAACCAACGTGCGGTTTCATATGTTACAACAAAGTTAATATCATCCAAGGTAACTAGACAGCACGTGAGACATGACCTCCGATAGTCCCAATATCTTATTTCGATCCACGAGGATGCAGGGGTGTCATCACTAGAATCAACTGACCTTCTATTCCTGCAATGGTGCCAACAATAGAATGCCAGCTGGAGGTATACAAATAAATAAGAGAACAAATACTTTAATGAATTTAAAATTATACAAAAAGTAGGACCTTCCTGACGCATTTCGGTGCTCCGTGCCCCTTCACCAGAGGGAAGGTGGCCCTTAAGGGTTTTATATATCATGCTTCAAGTATCAAAAAGTTGTATTATCCACAGTCATCACATCCTTATACCCAGTGTCAGTACGTTTTAAGAACGTGAACACATCTTTTTCTATGTAGCCATGCTGGATATTCTAACATAAGTTTAGTTTCATGGTTTTTTAAAAAAAAATTTATATTTGTTTTATCAGTTTATACGCCTCATTGTACTCTTCTGTGTATGTGAACTGAGTTATACCTTGTAATATAAATATAAGTGTATATGAATAAAATATCTGTTTTTCAGTCTCCACCTAGATTTTATGAAAAACATTATTTGCAATATGAAAGCCCTAGTTCAAGTAGTTCAAATTATATTGGAATCACCAAAGAAAAAAATGGAAGGAAAACAAGTCACTGGGCAGTGAGAAAAAAAAAGAGATGAGCAGATATGGACATAAGGGATTTCAGACAGTCTGCTGATAATTTTTCCAGGTTTTTGTGGAGATGTTTGTGGTGTAGTATTTGTTCTTCCTACTATTTATCTTAAACAAGAAACTTGATTGTATTTGACGATCTGATGAGCGATATTTGCCTCCTAAGCAGACTTTCTTGGCGCGATACACTATGTTGGCCCCCAGCGAATATCACCATAAGAAAAACATTTTGTCACAGAACGGTTCACCAGGGTTGCGCAGAATCCTGTTCGACAAATACATACTTTCCTATTAAACAGTGAGGGTCAACCTTCAAATATTTATTATTGTGACGTTACATTACATTTTCGGGTAGCTCCATTATGAAGACGAAAAAAACAATACACCAGGACTTGGAGCTTTCGATCAACCATGGTGTCTTTTTCGTCTACAAAAAGGAGGAAATACACCTGTATAAACAATCCTCACCATACAATTTCTAGTTTTTTTCCAGTTTTGAGTGGGGCATCTATTTTAGACCCAAGAGGGCCTATATTTTTTTAATCCTCTGACGAATGTGCACTTCTATTTTTTTAATTCCCTATGGAATGTGCGGTGATACCTTTTTTAATCCCCTGTGGAATTTGAGGCGAAAGTGACATCCATAGTAGTAATGATCGAGTGACATGATCATTCGACAAATATAATGAATCAGGTGAATGTTTAGTGGGTAGTACTCATTTTCAAGAATAATGGTCTTGGGCTGCAACTTAGAAGCTTGTGTGCATTGTGTGCTTCATTGTTGGGTGTGTAGTTGCTGTAGGGGGTAAGCAAAAACAGACAGCAACTAGGAAAGATGATTTGCTGCATAGCAAATCAGTGTGTGTGTCTTCAAGGCATATTGGTATGGCAATGTACAACTATTCCATAACACAGGAGTAGAAGTTGGAATAGCATCTCTATCTATTATAGCTTTGAAGTTATTCAAGATTTAAAATTTCTAATGGTGCTTTTTAGCATAATTTAAATTGCTACAACTTTTATTTTAAATTCTTTAGGTGCGAAATGGTCAACAACCCCCTAGTAGAAGTTGGAATGACATCTCTATCTATTATAGTGTTCAAGATATTCAAGATTGAAAATTTCGAATACTGCTAATTAGCATAATTTAAATTGCTACAACTTTAGTTTTAGATTCATTAGATGCGCAATGGTCAACAACCCACTCGTAGAAGTTGAAATGACATCTCTATCTATAATAGTTTTGAAGATATTTAAGTTTGAAAATTTCAAATGCTGCTAATTAGCATAATTTAAATTGCTACAACTCTTGTTTTAAATTCATTAGATGCGCAATGGTCAACAACCCCCTAGTAGAAGTTGGAATGACATCTCTATCTATTATACTTTTGAAGATATCCAAGATTTAAAATTTCAAATGCCCCTATTTTGCATAATTTTAAACATCTTCATTCCTTTATATAAAACGGTCAAACTCCTTGTCTGGAGGTACAATCATGCCAAGTTTGGAGTTTCTATGTATAATAGTGTTCGAGAAAAGTGTCGGACAAACTTGCTGGTAAAGAAGAAAGAAGAAAGAAAGAAAGAAAGAAAGAAAGAAAGAAAGAAAGAAAGAAAGAAAGAAAGAAAGAAAGAATTTCAGGAAAAACAAAAAAGTGTGTGTTGACACACACACTTTAATCAGCACAACATTTCCAGCACTGTTCTGGTGATGTTCAGATCCGCTTGATACATATCAGTGTTGTATTAACTTGTAAGGCCCATGTATGTTATTGTAAATGCATGATCTTTGCAGCTTCCATCATTTAGAATGGCTGTGAGTTGGCTATCGGTTCGATCATTCAGGAATAAACACACTATATTTGAAGAAAATTATAATAAATGGTGTAGTGATAGCAGAGTAAATGGCACGGGTAAAATAATAGAAAGAAGTATCAAGAGGGATTGATGTAGGTCTCGTCCTGTGTCCCAATTGTTATAATAAAATATGTTTCAACCAACAAAAAGAAATCAGAATTCAGACACTTGACGCATGGGGACAACATGGTCTATGGTTCAATTTATTGATAATACTTTATGCTATCTACCTGGCTAGACCATCTGCGTAACATCATCCAAAAAAGCCTTAGTGTGTTCCTTGGACACACTGTTAGCTGACAATTCAATGACAAAAGCCAAGGATCTTTCTTTTCTTTTTAGAATAGAAGTATCTGGCTTCTATTTTAAACACATGTTCCTTGGATCTGCACAAAAATATAGACACATGCATACATACATACGTACATACATACATACATACATACATACATACATACATACATACATACATACATACATACATACATACATACATACATACATACATACACAGCTAATTAGGTCGGAATTTCAAGAAGAAAGTACAGACAAAATACATTTCTCCTGATCAAACGTCAAGAAACATACTTGTATACGGGTAATGTAGGCAACGCAACAAGTTGTACACTTTAATGCCATAACAGAGATGAACCTATAATTGCCCTTGAACACTGAAGAACTGTGTATGCATTGTTGGGGATGTAAAACAGTAAGCTCAAACTGCTGAGCTATGAGCAGGTGCACACAGGAAAAATCCTATCTTGATCAACACTTCTTATCTACCGTACTAGCTGCATCAGTGGTCAACACTGTCTTGACATCGTCCTCATAATTCTTGTCACATAGGCAACATCTTATGTCAAAGTAAATGTCTCCAACACGTTTTCTAAACTTGATGAGGCAAACTCTTCTTTGCCAGTTCCTTTATGCACTGGGACTCTATTGCAAGTAGTCTGTTAAGACAAGTTAAACTGGGCACACTAATGTTCAAGCCAACCTTACTTAGATACTGGTTGCCAATAAACATCCCTACTGGACTGCAAATACTTTCGAAAATTTGTCATGGGAATTAAGATACTCAATGATCATTCACTTTCAGTTTCCTGTGAATGCTATTGAAACCTTGTTATTACCCCAAATTTTGCTTTTGTTGGAGTTGCAAAATCATATTTGCTTTTGAATGAGAAACTCCTTAGCCCATCCATTTGAAAGGGGGGGGGGGCTGTTATACTGTTATATATATATATATATATACATATATATATATATATATATATATATATATATATATATATATATATATATATATATATATATATATATATATATATATATATATGTATAAAATGATTACAGGCAATGCAAGTTTCCCAATTGTTTGAGCGATAATGCAAGAACATGAGCAAAATAAGCAGAATATGAAATCAATAATATATATCTGACAAAACACGCATTCTAATAAATTAAACATTGAACTCCAAACCAAAATAATCAGGTATTTGTATCTGTGTTATATGCTTCTTCTTTATTTGTATTTATAATTAGGTAGACATATTAAGCCTCACTAAATATGGGAATTTTGTTTAAATTATATTTAGCTTTATCTGTCTGCCATATTAAAATTATATGTTGGTTCCCCCACATTCTTCTGTAGGAGAAAACTTTGCTTGTAACAAAATACTGAAACTTGGCTCTGAATTTTGTTTTTTTTCCTTCTTAAAGCAGTATTTTTCTTTGAAAAAAATATATAACTTTGTTAATAAAGCCTCAGAGTGATCCGTTTTACAATCTATTATTCTAATGTGTGTTTGGAAACTATAGCTTTATTTTCTTCCTGCGGCTCTAGAGTTCAAAGTATCCCAGGTCAGCAGTTCTGTTCCACAGCGGATACATTAGTTTTCTTTGCTGTCAATATTACAAACATGTGTCTGAACACAAGCCGCCAGAGCCAATATAACACAGGCACATGAAATATAACAAATGATAAAATAATCGAAGAGATATCGCCCACATACATTTGGTATTTGCACAAGACTAAAAACAGAAAGACGTAAAGCTTGTAATTTAACTTCTTTAAATTCATCATAATTACAGATGGATGATATACACAAGATATAATCAAAGACAGCAAAGCCTTCGCAAACTGATTTTTGTTTTAAATTCAAACAAATTTTAAGTTAATGTACACAGGAGATCTGTTCCACAGTGCGGCTCCTTCATGGCACAAAGACGTAATACATATTTGGCTGAGTTGTGGATGATTACCTACACTCTATGAGGATCCTGGTGGTTGTATCGGGTACCGTCCTTTACGAACATAGTTTGGATTGAACGCATTGTTTAGCATGTTAATTGTCACATAAGTGGAACGTGTAGTTAAAAAATGCAATGTGCAAAACGTTGGAACGCATTTTCAATTTTTATTTAAAACATTTAACAAACGCCTCTGGCCAATAAGCTCTGTTGACCTTACTGTAAACAGGGGCAATATGTTGTAAGAAGTTCAATTTAAAATCAATGTGGATGCGAAGCAATTTGACCGTGCTGTTAAATGCACCTGTGGATCCATTTTCTATAGTAACATGGGCAGACGCTTCCTGCTTTTCCACGCAAATGGCGTGAAAGTGTTGCGGGTTTGTCTTCACGGAGGGGGGTGGGGGAGGATGGTGTCTTGCTCACACTTTCATGAATTGTGACCCAAGCATATTTGCATCATTGATGATTTCAAACCAAAATTTGACTTTCATACTTCACGATGAATTGAAAACCATATTCGCCGTTCACGATTTGTTTGAAAAGATGGATTACGTTTCGCGCAAATAGTTCTTTCATGATCCACGACTAATGGTTGTCTTGAATCACGGTTCACGAAAAATTAATCACACCACTATCAAAAATAGGTTTGAAGCTATTGAAGATCTTAATTTTATGCATTTGCCTAATTTGCATTAATTAAAAGCCTACAGGTTTGTTTCATGGTTCATTGGATGCGGCTATGTCACAAACCTACAATTTGCAGTTGGAACGGTTCCTGTATGTATAATAGTTTTGAATTATTCAAGACTTAAATTTTGTGTATTCACCTAATTTGCATAGATTAATTTTTACAATTTGGCATATTTGATGCACCTGTGTCACAAATTAAAAAACTGAAGTTGCAATGACACCTCTGTTTATAATAGTTTTTAAGCTATTCAAGATCTAAATTTTGCATATTTACCTAATTTGCATAAATCAAAATCCCACAACTTTGGTTCATGGCTCATTTGATGCGGCTATGTCACAACCCGTAAATTGAAGTTAGAATGACACCTCTATCTATAATAGTTTTGGAGATACTCAACTTTGAAATTTTTAAATGCCCTAATTAGCATAATATGAAATTCTACAAGTTCCATGTACAGTCCATCATATTGGCAGGTGTCAGAAAAATTTACACGCACATTGGGATTTTGTGTCTATCTGCAACAGTTTGGAAGATATGGAGCCTTTAAAATTTTAATTGCCCCCAATTTGCATAATTTTAAACATCATGACTATTCCAAACGGTATGCAGAATTCCACTGGTAAGTCAGTCCCAATGGCAAGTTAAGTGATTTTCCAATAATAGTGTCCGAGAAAAACTCCGAACAAATTTGGTCGTAAAGAAAGAAAAGAAAGAATTCCTGGAAACACAAAATGTCTGGGTTCACATCCAGCCATAACAAACACGTGCTACGCCCCCCCCCCCCAAAAAAAACCAAGAAACTTTCATTTGAGTATCACCCTGCCAGTAGTTCTACATTCAGTCTGTAATGCATGTATGTTGCCTGGACAAGTTTTCGTTACGCCCAAAATTGCGATTACAATCAATTGCGACACTAGACTAATTCTGGTAATTTATATGGAAGAAAGTTATGCGCGGTTACAACGGCCTCAGGTCTCACAAGCTTATCAGATTTATATTACGCGATGACGCGCAATGCAGCATTGTACGGACAATAGCACATTGTCAGTTCATGGACCATTTAAACTTTTTGGCTTGCAAAATGGTGTGGAATTTGCGTTAACCCTTTCCTGATCTGAGCAAGGCGAACCAAACAGCTTTCTTTGACCAAAGACAACGGCCTGATTAAGGAATAATCTCATTCTGACTCTGCCCTGTCCAAAACTACATACTGTTCACTCTGTCTCCAAAACGACATCCGATACCGGGCTCTTTAGTCCACTTTGAGAGAGGAACTGATGTAAACGCCACCAGTCGCACAGGTCATGCAGGACTTCGTGCAGGCTATGTGATAGACGCACACGGAGTACCATTATGGGCCAGATATAAAGAGAACAGACCATACACAAAAATCACACATCATAGTACTGGCTATTTTTCAAACGTCATGTTTATTGTTTCTTAACGACAAATTTACAGCACACAAATCAGAACAGAAATATGATGATAAGGACCGAGATACAGTTTTATCATGTTCATCCTCGTGTCAAACTTCTGACAGCATAACGACGTACACCAAATGTACTGCAAATCAAAGATAATTAGAAGATGCGTCCTTCGTTTGCCACACTACGTTTCCATTGTGCTGCTTCTTATGTGTTATTCTGCTTTCCTAAGTTCATGATGCAAACCGTTCTGTCAAATTACAGTACGTACACCCGTTTCTCATACATTCCAACGGAACCAATTTGTCACACAAGTTTCGAAATTTAGCTTGGCAATATTTTCCCTCCTGCTACTTTCCTTTTTTTTTTGGGGGGGGGGGGGGGGAAGCGGTCAAAATGTCATTGAGACATGTACGGGTAAAAGGCTCCGAAACATGTTGAGTAGTTACCCGCTGAAGACCCTTTAATTTATTTGGGCTGATACAGCCTATGTCAAAATTTTACAGAGGAACGTGTGCAATATAGACAATAGTAATTCCATATGTATACAGGTTAGACAGGGACAGGTTAGCTTATGGAGAGTAAAGAGTTCGAACTGCGGAATAGGATATTGACTACTAGGAAGTGGTTCTGGGCAAAAAGACACAAATACAATTGAGCACATAAAATTGGCACATTTTAAAAATTTACAATGAAAACGTATTTGATATTGAAATTGCCTTTTCCTCTTAAATGCAAAAAGAATGTAAACTATCGCATCTTGGATTTACTTGATGCATTTTAGTTGCAAGCATGCCTTCATTGATTGGAGGGGGGTACGCGTGCAGACAATAAGTTCCAGTTCGTCTCTTTTAGACTTGGAAATAAACAGCTTTACAAGACTCACAACACTAAAATCTCTAAATCTTGTGATTCCGGCTCCGCAGAACTCTTACATGCTGTAATTTTATGTTTACCATGTAAGAGAATATTGATCCGTGTGTCCAATTATTGATTTGGGGTCTATTTATTGCAAAATAAATTTATTTCCCTTCTTGTTATTAATACTGATTTGCATGATTAGTTCAACTTTCCGCTCGTTGATTTCTTTGTTCCAAATGACATCATTCCTGAGAACATAAAAAACTCGAAATAAGTGACATCTTCCATCAGGCTGAAGGAAAGTAGTCCCATTATCAAACCAAACTGCTTGTAATAAATGCTGATCTCGATATATATATGTCCCATTTAAGCCTTTCAAGACAAGGTAGCGCAATAGTATCTCTGCATCTGCAACATAATGGACTTAATTATCAGGACCCGAAAATCATTTGTTTTTTAAACAATCATGTCGTTCATTCTGAGAAAGAAACCATGGACGCAAAACTTCGGACCAAAGCGGAATTTCAGACCTTCACTGCAAATTTATCAACTTGATTTTGTTTCAAAGACATTAAAACCTCGGTCTGTCGTGTTATGTTTGAGACCTTTCCAATGTAAGACGCTTATATGCCTGTGAATTAAATTTGATCCTTCTCTTGGTTTTGAACACCACGTGTTGGAATTAAATTCGAACAGACATCATTCATGCAAAACGAGGGCACGCACAGTTGAAATAATTTTTACATTTCGGGAAGCCCGAGATAAGCATATGCTCAAGCGGTTTTTGTTTTGTTTTGTTTTTGTTCTTGTTTTTTGTTTTTGCTTTTTCTAATACTAAAACACTTTGCTGTGAAAGTCACAATATATGCCCCCATGGGTTTCACATATGGGGTGTTAAGGCTATACTGTCACGTTTCTTGAGAATAAATGCCACATCACACGAAAATTATACCGGCTACCAAGTTCTGTTTTCTCCTCAGAATCCACATTCATTTTATATGGCTTATTTAGAACGTGAAAATTGGCATTCCTCGAGAAAACGATTTTGGAGCCTTGTAGCCCGTTGTAACGAAATGTCCCGAAGTCTGCAACAGGTGAGCAGCCAGCTGAACCCCTGCTTGGATCCTTTCATTGCTTTTCTGTTGTAATAATGCAAAGAATGCCCAATCAGAATTGCCCCAAACTTGTCACTAGGGTCGCTACTGTGCTGTAGAATGGAACATGCCACATGTACAAAACTCTTTTCACTTCTGCCTGATATCCACGTTTGCAGGTAGAGACACCTGGCGGATAAGCAAAACTTGCTTTTTGTAATGGTTGACAATGTGTGACGGGCAGCAGGTACTGCCACAATGAAGAACAGAAGAAACAATAATTCGTGTTTTGAGCAGTTATAATTAGGACCCATGAAAAAACCCAGCATCAGTGGAACTTTGGATAAAAGCTCACACACTCTCTTTGACAACATAGCTACAGAACCTGCAATAATATATGCATTAACATGATGTAGCCCCATTATCAAACACTTCTTGCCTGTGGCATACTTGACTCCCCACCTTTATAACTGATCAACATTTTAATGAAAAATATCACAGTTGTTTTCAGATTTGTGTGCTTGGAAACCTGGCACCGACAGGCAATTCTAGTACAAAAATATGGAACAGTAATGCTGACGTCATAGTCATAATATATTAATCATCTGGCAAATAATACTGATATGTAGTGCATTATAATACTTAAGTCAAACAGTTGCATTTGTTTTCACATCAAAAGATTATGTACAAGTTTCACTTATTGCATTCGTTAATATCAATTGCAGGCAAAACAAGATTCTTAATTAACACAATTAGGTACTTGATCTTCAAAAGGAGCTCTTTATCACAACAGAAATAATTAACATCGATACAACCACTGCTCCAAAGACACACATTTATCGTGCTCAGCGAGAACAATTTTCATGAGATCATGGCATCATGTTCGTTTAGATAGTAACATTGTCATTATAATGATGCATTCAGCGTGTTAATATGTTTATGGTGGAGAATAAAGAATTCTAAAGTTGTCGTACCTAGCACACCCACGTACAAGTCATTATCTTATCAACAATTTGACAAACAAACATCGTGAAGCTAGACTGTTCACTGTTATTTCGATGGCCCGTTGTAGAACACATATAATAAAAGATAGTAGTTCAACTGTTGGCCATCGTAATTGTGTTTTTACTCAAATCAATAAATCATCCTATATTGTATCCTTACAGGATAATGTATATTTAACGATGGACCACTGATACATTTTGGTGGTCGCGGTAATCCACTCTAGTTCCGAAACCTCTGATTCACTCTGGTGTGCTGGTGAAAACAACATGTCATACAGATATAATATCACATTTCGATATCGAGACGACAGCTATACCAGAGTTTTGCATGTGCCACAATAACAACGGGGCAAAGTAAACAAGTTTCCACGAAACTAAGACGTAATTTGTCTAACAATTAACTGATATGCTAACCACACGGTGGTAACTCCTCTTTTCGCGTCATGTTGACACATCGGGACCAGTGGTAAATTGAAAAACCGAGCTCCTCCTTGAAACACATGGACCTTATATGTGATCCCATCGTCAATATATATAGTGCCTGCTGATAGGTATATCACAGAGCTGCATTGAACCATCGAGCGTTTCCATGATAACAAAGCTGAATATAAGCTGTTAGTGTCATCAAATAAGGTCAATGCTTTATCACGCTACATCTATAATTGGTGTCCCCCTTAGAACCTGCGCATTTAGTCCATAGCTGAATTCGTGTTTCTTCCCAGAGCTGATGTTTTCTCTCAGATCAGGTGCACTTTCAGGAAATTCACTACGGAACTTTTTCCGCACCCCAGACTTGGTAAAACGATCCTGCACCTTGACAATTGAAATATGTGGACGTGGTACGTCAGAATGGGGTGACCAAAACTGAAATGGATCTTCTTTGAAGTTCATGTCGACATAATTTTCCGTAGGAAACTGGGACTGGTATGCACTTCGGAATTGCATAGAATTCTGCAAACCACTTGGTAAAACGTTTGTGGATTTTGATGCAAATAGGTCATCCACATTCTTTTTCATCTGATTTTGAACAGATGTTATTCTGTCCTTTGATATGTCCACGGGCAGGGTAGTGTATCTCTGGGGCTCTTTTGAGGGACCAGTTTGTAAGGTGGGTATGGTATCAAATTGCAGCGAAGCAGCCAGAGTTCCAGATGGTCCTTCAATGCCAACTCTGGTTGTCTGCACACCAGCGGATGCCATGTCGGGCCTGTCAAGCTCAGCGAATGGGCGTTCAGATTTGGGGTTAGCTATGTCGGCGCTAGCCAATCGAATTGGTTCTGCCCCAGCACCATATGCCACGGTCACCTCGTCTGCAAACTGCAGACTTTTTGAGGTCCTAGGCAAAGTTGCAGATCTTACTTGGTTCAGATTTTGATTTTCGTGTGACATCAAAACAAGCGGTTCATTTCTCTGTTGATATTGGAGTTCATTCTCCTGTAGAAATTTCTTGGTGTTATAATCCCCGCCGTACGTAGATTCTCGAAGAACGATTCCCTTTTCTTGAGTTCGCACATCAGCTGGTGTGGCCTGAGGGTGCAATACAGCCTTCTGGTGACTCTTAGTATGCTCAAACGGCCCAAAGGCCTCGTACTGGGATGCCTGCCTGTTGAGCTGTGGAACACTTCCTGGCGGTCCACCAAGCGTGCGCCCGTACCTCATGGCATCTGCCATGTCCTGGTTCAAATCTACCGGTAAATTCAGGGCATCTTTGTGTGAATCCATTGTGTACATCATCTCTGGCCCACTGACTTCTTTTTTATTCATAGAATATTGCAAACTGTATGGGTCGTAGGAAGTTTTATACAGGCCAGATCTTTCTCGTTGGTAATCTCCCTCGTGCTTATAAAACACGTTTGGTTGGGTTTTATCGCTGACCATATCCATCTTGTGTTTCAAGGCTGTGAGATCATGGTGCGGCTTCTGCAACTCCAGTTCTTTCCACCTGTTAGCAGCCTCGATTTGCTGATGGACTTTGTGTTGTTCCTCTTTTGTTTTGCTGAGGTAACCCTCTTCTGGTGGCGGCGGTGGACCTGATGGGGCAAAAGGCACAGGCGTTGGCTCTCCAATACCCACATCCAGCGAGAGTTTGCCCAGTCGTGTGTCTGGGTGGGCAGCTTCGTTCATTGTGTTCCACTGTTCCCATTCATGTTTGCCTCCTCTGTCTGGCAGGCTCACGTACTCCTTTCCATTCCATAGTCGGTACTCTTCCCATTCCTTCAAGGTCATTTTCCTATAAGAGAAAAACACGGGAAATATATATTTTTCTGTTGACACATGTGCGTATGTTTTATCTACATTTTAAAAATTTATTTGTTGATTTTTGTTTCGCTTCAGCTATGTTTTTACGTTGTAGTACTTGACATAAAATCGTTGGGCAGAATAGAATTTTCATCTTTTGATGGAACTGCACATTATACCTTATCACGGGAGCTGATATCTAAAGTGTCAAGACTGTCACCAATTGAGATGCTCATCTGAAAAGTATATAACTGTACATGTATTTATGATGTATTTTTACAAATATATTCTAAGACAGAAGTATGGGCAGCACGTTAATAACACATAATGATAGACTACTTCATTCGTTCTTCTATGTGTTTGGCATCTGTTTGGTTATTTTGTGTCGACAAGCCGTGAAAAAATAACATGGTAAAAAATTCTATGTGCTGCTGGTATTGTCGCGTAAATAAAGGAATGTGTGTTTTTAAAAAAACCTCTGTGGCTTGAAGTGTATCTTGACATAGCTAGATCAATGGGCAACTGGACATGTTGCAGTCTGTTAGAAAAGACATCTGAAGTCAGTGGAAATATGGAGAATTGTAATCGATTCACTTCAATTTGCATATAATAAGCACATCTGTACGTGCCATCTATCTGACAGAGTGCTCGGCTGCTATGGATCTGGATTGGGACAGATTATAAGGAGCAAGTACGGCACTGTGAGCGAAGTAAAAACACAATCAGAGTTTGCATATAAGCACTTACTGTTGATAGTCAGGGTCGTCTGGAGGATTACCAAATCTATCAGTTTGTGGAGGCGGTCTGGATATAACGAGTCTTTCAAGGCGTCCCTCTTTTGGTCTCGGTGGCGTGAAAATGGGAACAGAACGAGGATACTGCAAACACGAAGTAAATGTGTATTTTCAGCATGATCAAAAAGGACTGCAAAACTAATATTGCCGGCATGAACTTTCAACCTCGTCACATCGAACAAAATTTAATATTAAAATCACGAGTTTTCCAAATGGCATCATGGCCTATTCTAACATTCCGCGCTCAAAGTTCCATTGCACTAAGTATGGCAAAAGGCTTACAAAAAGATAAAGCTATAGATTCCATTTTTCCAACAATGCCCCCTTTCTTGTACATTTAATTAATCAATCAACCAATGAACTTCACTCCTTCATTAACTCATTTGTTTCCCCTGCTTTGTTTTGTTTTTGTTTACCCAGGGGCGATTCTTCAGTATTACAACAGTGTTCTCCCAGGAGTCCCTACCATAGTTATTATATATTAGTATTTTTTATTTGTGTCATATCATCTTAGGCCGTTACGTGTTGTGACATTTGTTATAGCATTTCTTAGATTTGCTATCCATTTCAATGATGATTTAGCTCACCAGATTGTCATCATCCAACCCAGTTAGAATCTTTTTCGAGTGCTTCTCTGCAAGGTTGTCAAGTTTCTTAGGATTTGATGGCCCTATGCCAGTGTGGTTGATATCATATGTAGTTTGCCACTGATCACGTTCCACGTTACGCGTGGCGTTGGCCGTCCGTGGCGTCACAATCATACTTCCTCGGAGTATCCTGCTGTTGTCACGTTGTTCGAGATTTGGAACAAACACTTTCGGAGGTGTTGGATAGTATGCCTGTTGCCCGCCAGAGGGAGATTTTACCAGCTGCAAATGATGAGGGAAGAGATATTCAATATGTGACAGCTAATAAACTGAACACAAATGTGCTGTTGGTTTTCCGCATCCTCGGTTCAAGAGTTTTGAGAATGGTTCCTCAAAGTCTACAATTTGTGGTTAACTTACCATAGTGTGGGTGTTTCAATGCCCTACACCAGTGTTCTCGTACAAATTGAGGGCTAAAGTTTTAACACTTTAGGAGGTTTACCTCCGTTTTTAAAAGGAAACTATTTGGAAGTGTCAAAAACAGGAACGGAATTTTTTTCATATATTTTCAAAATATTAATGTTAGATTCATAATGAGACTGGATCCATAGCGAACGTCTATGGGTAAATGCTATAGTTCTAAACACTTAGAGATGGGTCAAAGCCTTGGAGCAGGTCTCAATGTAAGGTCTCTCCATAGAAACTTGTTGAAAACATTGCGTAAATATTTAAGACGCAAGGAAAGCGTAAATATGACGACATTAAGACATTGTTCCTTGCTAGCTGATCAATACATTTTCTTTATACTTCCTCAGAACAAGTATTAAAAGCTTTGTAGCACGATGTGCCCAAAAAGCTTTTAATAACGGACAAGTAAAATGCACATCCAGGATATATATTTCACTTAGAATATTTACAATGGTGCCCTCATTTGAGAATCTCAATGTGTTCGTTCTACTGCCAAACAAAAAAATCGGATTATAACGGCGAGCAATTGTGCCATATTAATCCGGGTAATCCTCAGAGAAAACGTTTTAGCAGTATATGCGCTTATACATTCATTGAAAAGCAATAATTGAAGATATAAAGTGAATAATCATGTTCGGTCAGTGATTCATCGCTGTATGTAACAACGATACATTGCTCTTTGCTTTAACAGAACTTTGATACCAATAACAGAAGAAATCTATACATAGCCATTTACCCTGTACGTTAGCGATAGATAGCCTTATCAAACCTTGAATTAACCCGCTACGATTCCCGTTATGATTTTCCTAAATTCGACCCTTTCCCTGTCAAATCAACCAAGAGCGGGCAGATGGAAAATGTCGTCTGCTGAAAAAAATTGTGCTGAAGTTTGCGTTATTAGAAAACATGTTTCTATAATTTGCAATGAGTCCAATCAAGCTAACAGGTTCTGAGTCAACAGGTCTCCTTGGCACAAATTGGGCTACAAGAAAAGCTGTTGACTCGTCCTTTTACAACCAGTTTATGTAAAGTAGTCCCCCCTCTTACACGCCCCTGCCCCCATGAGGGGCCATCCTTTCGCACAGGCATTTGTCAGTACAACAAGTATTGTACTTTCATTTTGTTTCCCTTATCAAGAGAGGTCACCCATCTTCTAACATTTCTGGTTCACTTGGATGTTCTTATCAGAGCTTGAGGGGAACAATACTATTCAGTGGTTTAAATTGAATCATACTGGTGTTTGGGTTTTGCAGCATAAAGTCATTAAAATAGCGGTTGTCCTAAAATTCCAGTATTTCAGCCTGAATAAGAGTAAGAATAAGCTTTTAAGTGAAGAATACGAATTCCTTGTTTGTCTCGATCTTAAATTACCAGGAAATAAAAAGGTTGGATGTACATGCTCACTGTATGTGGATTCAGATAGTTGCCCCCCTCTTCTTTAATGAGACATTTAACAAATTCTCCAATTAACAAGAAATTTTGTTTTGAAATGCAGCAGGAACAGCTGGTGTGGCGGGGCACCTTTCGAAAGAAAGGTGTCTTTCATTGTCTTTCCTTGATGGAACAATACAGCGACCCCAGTTCTTTTCCCGGCGCAGTTTGAGTGCCAAGCACCTATCTGCACGAAAGGAAACTATGGACAGAGCATGTTTTCCTGATATTATCATATGAATGATTTTGACATAATAGGTCATTGTTTTCTATCAGTCACAAGTTGCAGGAAAATCGTAAGCAGTCTACATTTGACACGTACGGTTTTCAATGGGAAAAGGTTAATTCTTACCTGGTCAAACGTTCCACTGTGCCACTCTAGAGGTTTCTTCAAAGATTCAGATGGTAGTTTTTGGATTTCATGTCTATCACCGTATCCTAGTTATCACAATACCAACGAAATATAAAGTTTGTGCGATAAATGTTTAGGCTGTACTTAGCACTTGCTGATCTCTTAAATCTTGTGCAAAATGTTACTTTCATTCTTTGGGAGACATACAATCAATATGCTAATGTTCATGTCTACAAATTTTCATGGTTTTTACATTTTGAGGCCTTTTTTGGCGAAGTTACATTATCAACATTCCGGACATAATTCCTGTTAAAATATGTTAAAGACTATTTTACTGTTTCTATTTTCATGGTTTTGTATAATCTGCAAAATGAGCGAAAATAAGAGAACAACGAAATTCAGTAAATTTATAGGAGTGCCCAAGTTAATTTACAACATTATTGTAAGTATCCCAGGCAATGTTACATCCTATGCTCAACGATACCTTGAACATTACTTTTTTATTCCTTGTCTGGCCAAACAAAATGGCATAACACGTGAGGATAAAACTCATATTAAGCCAGAACAAAGATTATACATTTTGCAAAGAGTAACACGTACAAAGAGGCAAAAATAAGGGTTGTATTTCCGCCACAGTCGATATAAATATTAAACCAAATATCGATTGCATGGCGTCAACAAATCTTCACGCTCATATGCTTTGTACATGTAGATGCTTTCCGCTTTTCTGATTATGTTTTTCAACGCCATATATGCTTAATTACTTGCAAGAAACGGGAAACCATGCGACGCTATACACATATGTCTGGTCAATCGTCAAAGCTGTTTACCTTTGGTTTTATGTACAATGGTGACGTCGAAAGCATTAGATGGCATTTCGGAACTCTTGGGCATTTGTTTCCGTGCTTGTACGCCTCTCTTCGGGTCTTCCGGTGAATCGAACTTCGGGAAAACGGCATGTCGGGACATGTGTGAACTGTACGGGTGTTCTGCTGGAAATCCCTTGTTGATCATTATCTTCCTGGAAATAAGATTAGCAGAGATGTTATTAGTTGATTCTCACAACAAACGGTAGTCAATATCCCCTTTGTTGCCTAAATCCAAACTCAAAAGAATTCGTTTTCTGAATTGAGTTTTCGAGATTCGCTGATCCCGTGGTCAAAAACATCCAAAAAAGTTAAGAACACTAACAGTAACGTCATACGTTTCTCGCGCATTTCGTGGTGAACAACATACAAAGAAGCCAAGGACATTGACTGTAATGTGATACGTTTCTGGTGAACAAAATACTAATATCAGCTACCTTGAAAGATCACATCCACAGATGAAACATATGGTCTGTTTGAAAGTGTTCTTCCCATGGAATGTTCATGTAACATCATAATGCACAAGAGAATCACATGTCCAATTGCAAAATGGTTAGCAAAGAAAAACATGGGGAACTCAGGAGTGTATCTTTTTTATGCTTCCCATGTAACATGTTACTTTCTTATCTTTTACGCTGGAATCTAGGGGTACATGTTTGGTACAGTTACTAGTTATGATAAATAAATAAATAAATAAATAAATAAATAAATAAATAAATAAATAAATAAATAAATAAATAAATAAATAACAACGCGAGAGGGGTTCATATAGGCTTTGCCTGCTCCCCAATCGTTTTTGGAAATAAAATATGTTTAAACCAAATAAATAAATAAATAAATAAATAAATAAATAAATAAATAAATAAATAAATAAATAAATAAATAAATAAATGAATGAATGAATGAATGAATAAATAAATAAATAAATTAGTAAGTAAGTAAATAAATGAATAGATAAATAGTTAAATAAATAAATAAATGAATAACTAACTAACTAACTAACTAACTTACTAACTAAATAAATAAATAAGTAAATAAATAAGTAAGTAAGTAAGTAAATAAATAAATAAATGAATAACTATCTAACTTACTAACTAACTAACTAACTAACCAACTAACTAACTAACTAACTAACTAACTAACTAACTAACTAACTAACTAACTAACTAACTAACTAACTAACTAACTAACTAACCAACTAACTAACTAAATAAATAAATGACAATTTAGTATTTGAAAATCCTCCGTCTATTGATGTTTATATGTTTCCGTTCATGTAGGAAAATTTTGTTTGAAATAGTGAAGGAATCCGTCACGCGTGCACTCTCCTTATACCTTTGCTAACTTGCCTGCCCACGCAAGGACAAAAAGCGGCTACCGTTGTATTGTATTTTCGTGGCACAATTTTGAGCTTCAAGTGTGTCCATAGAATGAGTTTAAAAGCAAAATGTACTCCGTTGCCATAAAATGAGCAAGAAAAACCATATCTGTCACTGTGTCCACAACTGGTTGATAACAAAACCAAGGCGAAGTGGCCCTTTTCAATTTGAGAGTATCATTCCATTTTCTTACCTCCAGAAGGGAAAGTTATTTCTTTTTGTTTTCAAATGTGCACCATGTTATGATGAACAAACCCAATGGCAAATGATCTTGTCGACGCCTTCCAAGTAAATTGATGCGTTCAATAGATTTTTTTGCGTGAACTTTATCGCAATTTCACATGGTCATTCGATGTTATTGAGAGATAAATGCCGATTCAACCAGGATGGAAGATTTGGGTATATTAGTACGAGTACTATTGTTCATAGTGGCTGGTAAGTTTTGTAGCTGCATTTTAGTTTCTCATTGGGAAAAAAATCACAAAGAAAACGCATGCTACCACAATACTTTTCCGTTACAAAACAAAATAAAACTTTAAAATTAGTTTAGAACATTAATCAGTTGACAACCGTACACTGTGATACTCACCCCATCTCCACATCTTGGGGTCGGGGAAGCCTGTGGGAGAATAACGATAAAGTTAAATTCGTCATTACACTATAAGACTACAACTTATATTAAAACAGAGTAGAGATGATCGAATAAGTGGCAAACATATCTGTGTCATTGCTTCCATGGGGTCAATGGCTTTGAAGTTTATCATTCCCCTCATCGGTGATGACATGAACACATGACATTTTTCAAGTGGTTGGCCTTAAAATAAAGTGTACTTGTAGTCCTTATAATGGAAATGCTCCTATTTCCACACGTTTAAAGAGAGACATATGCAGATAAAAACGCAGACACATAAACATTTTATTGCCATATCAGGAAAGAGTCTATTAGCACGATAAAGTTGAAAATCATTTAGGTAATATCAATCGATACCACAAAATACTTCATGCATTTGCCCACTTTTATGATGATTCTTGGCGAGCTTTGGAGCGATGTGTTTGTCAATCAGTACATTGCACTTAGCAATCATTCAAATGAGAAATAAAACATCAAAATCTGAATCAAGCTCCATGGCAGAATGGAAAGGTTTTGAGTGTTGAAGAAGCAATATTATGGCAGAAACAAGAACTGGCCATTGGACCGCTGCACGGTTGCCCACTTAATCCCTGATCATATTTTGTTTGTTATAATACTCCTACCAGGTATAATGGGCCCAACACGTATTATGCCGGTTGAAATTGAGTTCAGTTATATTTATAAGGTAGTAATTTCCTTCCTTTTAACTCACTATATGCCCAAATGGCAGTTAGAAAGTGACTTCTAACGCAATATCAAAAGCATGAAAAAAAATCGGACATGTTGATATTTGTATGAAGGATTTTTCCTTGAAAAAAATTGAATTTGCACTTATCATTGTCCAAGCAAACCATTTTATAAACACGCCACCGGTAAAAATGGTAAAACGAAAAACCACAACATCTGACAGAATGGCCGTAGTTAGGGAAGGGGTTAATATGAGAATTACATACACACAATAGCCGTATTTAATGAAGCCAAGTGTGTTGTATACCCTTTGTACCGAATAAGTATAACGGCCAACAGGTATATTTGTTATCAACGTCCAAACTTCCAGACAGGCAAATGTCTGAGATTCAAATCTATTTATCGTTTGCCACTACATGCATCTACACCTGTGTGAAGTGATTTTTTGGAAAGACACACATACTTTTCTCTTCTGTATATTATCTAACTGTAAACATAGCCGTCTGTGTTTGTTTGTCCAAGGTTTTGTTTACTTACAATTGGTCGTTACTCCGTACGTTACTGAGTTTCAGTTGGGTGAGGGTGTAAAACTGTTCAACAGGTTTGCCACTGAAATAGAAGAAATGATATTGATAATTGGCTTTCGATTGACTTGCGTGTATTCTGAAAGACACCTACAAAAAGATACACATTAAAAGAAACAGTACTTTATATATATATATATATATATATATATATATATATATATATATATATATATATATATATATATATATATATATATATATACATAAGCATACATTGCTAACATAGTAGGTAAGGGTGACAAATATCCAGCATAACAATATCTGTGCAATTATTGTTAAAATTTTCATACAGCTATGGCATTAATCGTCTGCAATTAAAGAGTTCTACCATGTTTAACATGCAGGAAGACCATAACAGTATATACTAAGCCCGGTTTAAGGCTGGATCTCGTCCACCAAATAGGATTCTCTTTGTTTTGTGAATACATGTTACATCTAACAAGGCACTGCACATAAAATTGATATATATTACAAGTATGACATTGATTCAGAATAAGAAATGACTGATTATCCGTTGAATTGTCAACGGCTACGCAAAAAGGAAAGAATAATGACAAGTGATCAATTTTTTTTCAATAACTATGTAAATAGCCACGCTGAAACAGATGAACATTATAATGCACCTTTTTTTTTAAAAGGCAACGGCTTCATAACTTTGCTGCGACCATAATATTGAATAGTGTCGTTGGCATCATACTTCATTGACAATTCAATTTGAGTGTGCAATTATTGGGTATAACCGGCAGCCACTGACACGGGACGTTCGTCTTGCCTGCGCTGTTGCTTTGTCTGCTTGTAGCAGACTTGAGGCTCTGGATCGCACGAATACAAGAAATGGCCTGAGAGTCAGCCACAGACAGGCAAGTGTTGCTTTGGCGTGCCCACCATTCAGCAAGGGAGCATTCGTATTTACAGGCTGATACCTCAAACAAACATGACAAAACGCATTGTTCTTGTCAACCTAGCAACTTGGATAAAATGGATGCTTATAAAGTCATAGTCTTTTTCTCCAAACACACGGTGAGCTTCATGTATAAGAAGTTAGCCATGTTTTTAAAATAAGTATCATTAGTTCCCACAGGCGTTTGTAACTTGCTTGGTCTGCCTCTATCATGACCGCTGACTATCATCGTAGCCTAGCGACAGCGTTGGAGATTTTTTGCGGGAAATGAGTATGTGTATTTCGCATTGAAATCTACATTATCCTATTATTCTTAACTTTTCGTCTCAACATTAAGTTTGCATGTAAACTATTATTAAATTGAGTGAGAATAACGCCACTTTTAAACACAGTGAAATATTATACCATAGCTTAGGACAGTGATGCCTAATCACACACTTGCAACAACCAACCCACGCATGATGATTACAGGATTAGTGGTGTACTATGGGTACCTGCAAGCGATGATTATAAGAGAAAATTAGATTATAAAGCTGATCGCGTGATAACAACTTCACGGTATCAATTATTCATGTCTGGATGCGCTGAACTGAACATGTTCTTTCGAGAACACATTGCATTCTTTAATGATTCATGACTTCCGAATAAGTATTGAAATAACCGATGCAGATTGTTCGAGTGACATGCGGTTCTATATCCCTAATTGTCCTTAACCCCACTCTGCCCACCGTATTCTGGTAGGCAGGGACCGATTACATGTAAAATTTATGCTGCTTACTAACTTATATATAAAGCCTACTTAATGTCAATACTTTGCATCCGTACTTAGAATATCACTAACACTGATAAACCATAATTTTGTATAAATTGATAATACATCAGTCAAGTTTTGACATTAGGACAAAAAAACTAGTTCTCTTCAGACAAAAGAATGTCCCTTTCTTTAGAACAAATTGATTAATCTGTAGACAAAAGAATTAAGACTGTGAGAGTTGTAGTTCAGGAGGAGCTCGAAAGTGGACAAAAAGAAGAAAGAAAGGAGCTAAAGGAAACTGTGAAAAAAGAAGCAAATGTGAACTATTTCACGCATAAGGGATTCCAGATCTGTTTATGACCTAGTACCTGCATGGCTCCCCCACAACACCAACATGTTCTCAACATAATTTCTTTACATAAGTACGAACGTACCTATGTATGTATATCACTCTCATTTTTGGTCTGTCTGTCTGTCTGTCTGTCTGTCTGTCTGTCTATCTGTCCATTCTCCCGTCTGTCTCGCTTGAAATATGCATGACTAGCTGGGCAGCCATCCGTACGACCACCCGTCCCACTATCCATTTATTGGCCTGTGGTTGTTAGAATAAATTGAGCCTTAAAGTCAGCCTCTTCCTTTCAATATTCCATTGTTGTGCAATCAAAAAGTCAAGCATTCTACCGTCATCCCATGCATAATTCTGAACCGAAAGTGTCGAACTTCTATTGCACCTTCCTTTGCCTGCAGAACAGACTATGCTCCGTGTTTCTTTACTCTCCACGGTGGAGTGGGAGGAAAAAAACCCAAAACGATACTCGGTGTGTTCCAGCAGGTCAGATGTCATGACGCAGCATCTTCGTTTGTCCTTGTCTGACGCGACCACGTATTATGTAACTTATCTTTATGATATAGACTGTTTGATAAGAACAGTCATATGTAAATACATACTCTTTCAAGTACGTACACTCACAAAACCCAATATATGCACTTGTAAGCGCATATATAGTGGGTTTTGCTTGTAAGTCAGGCAAAAGTGCATGTATACATTTGCAAAATATGAAAGGTTGTCATGGATGTTGCATTGCTTGTAGAGGGCAACATTCAAGATTCACAAACCTGAATGTCATTAATAGAACAAAAGTAAAGTAATCCTTTCATCGTTGTCAATATTAAAGCAAGTGTACTAAAATACATTGCGAAAGGGAGGGTCAAGACAAAGTGAACACTTTTCTTTTGAAAGAAAATAATGTTGATATCTTTGCTCCACAAAGTTTAGCTGAATAGGTTTTGTTGAAACTTTCCCGAAACAAAATAATTTCCAATGAGACAGTGTCACAACAATATTCACTGTTTTTTATACTCATTGATACCAGATACAAACTGCTGGGACACAACACTTTAACAAGACAACCAAAGAAATATACTTAAAAATAGACTGTATGGGTCATAATTAAGCCAGCTGGACCTATCAATGGGCAGACAAAGCAGTTTCAGAGCCATAATAAAGTTTACAACTTATATACGATCCCCACATGCATATATCTGTATGCAAGGACTAACTGGAGGCCTGTGTGGAGAAAAGTCAGGACAGCTTCTAATGCAAGAAGGGGTTAATTCCTCGATAAAAACAAATTTTGGAAAGATATAAGCTTGCAAGAGTTACGGAAAAGAAACACATTTAGGCTGTGCTGGCCACAAAAGCTAGATTATTAAACTATATTAATATGGCGTTTGATTCTTCTTTAATTCTTTAATGGATGAAGTATTCTAAAATGAAAAAAATGTTAAAAATGTGTAATTTCTACCATTTTCTTTTAGTTTTCATATAATCTAAACTTATTATTGCAATACACACAATTATGGAATATATGTCTATTGACGCCAAAATATGCTAGAACCATATGTTCTTGGTGACAAGTAAAACATGTTAACTTTGGTCAACTTTGCGGGGGAGAGGGGTGGGTGCGAGTCTGTGAGAAAATGCATATTTTCGTACATTATATTATTGTATTTTTATTCATAATATTTTTTATTTAATGTGGACAAAACACGGACAGCCCCTGCATAGACCTGATAATGCTGTGGTGTATTCCGGTTGGACTGGCAACAGAGGCTATTTTAATTGAATTCATGTTCATACATCAAGTAAGAATCATTGGTGCAAAATATTTATACAGCAAAGTTAATGACTGTATTCTTATTTTGTATTGTATTGATCAGTATCTGGTGCTAATTGTATGTGTTTGATACTTACATATACATGAACATACAGAGGCAATAGATAAGCGTATGTATATTACTGTCCTAGTGTGCGAGCTTCCATATTATTGGTGAATGCTTCCGGCCAGGTAAGAAATGGAGATATTCCAATGCAAAACATTAACGCATGAGTCCATCTTCGGACACATATGAATTCTGTAACCTTGAAATTAAGCTCAATGTCACCATCATGTCAATAAATTGAGCCTAGGTACTAATGTAGTAAATTTGAGTTTCAGGTGGCCAGCAGATCTTGAAATATCGTGTTCACCAACAAATGGTAGACGGACGGAATCACGGAAAGATGGACAACCCGAACGCATTATGGGTCCTCCCGTGGGATTGATCTAAAACTATCAACTTTTCGCGGAAAACAAAAAATACCAATGCACATAAAATATACTTTCTACATGTGTGAAGTACGAGTCTTTTATATTTAACCTTTTAACACAGACACATACACACACACACACACACACACACATGTATGTATGTATGTATGTATGTATGTATGTATGTATGTATATCCTGAGTACAGACCGATATTGTTTGTTCTCTTACCGTTAACGTATTATCACTGGAGATTGGATTTACAAGCTTGTTAGAGGAGAAAAATTCTGTATGAGTTGCAATCTTTGGGACAACTGTCACTTCCGCTTAGAAACCGTAACAGATCTGGCACACGTACCATTATTTTGCTTGAACAGAATCGATAACTTACGAATCTTCAATGTCTGGATACATGTACTCGAGAAAATGTTCCGGTCTTAGTGCCAAGTAGTATTCACTACGTACGTGTGAACAGAAATATCCAAACACATACATTATCAACTTAAGGTAGGGACGGATTTATATGTTATAAAAATGCCTGAATTGGAGGAACTCGTGCAGAACGACTATTACGATCCACTTACCTATTAACATCCTTTTCGTAAAGAATTTCAGAATGTATTCCTCACACATGAGGATGGTAATCAGAAAATGAAAGACTTTTTTTTTTAAATGACACAGCCAATAACAAACAAAAAAGTGTTGCAAATCGCATGGGAAGTAAGGTACCAGTTTTTTTGCTCTGGTACATTTGCCGCGCTATCATGTCCCTTCAACTTTGTATCTTATATGTAGACAGGTGCGTCGTTTCACAGTCTTCTCAATTTCTGATTTTCAGTTCCCTTTATTACAGTTTACTGAATAAATCACCACATTTTATTTCATAATCGACAAACAAAAACATCAGTTGCCATTTTAGTATTGTCTCAAACTGCTTCCTAACGGTGGTGTGTTTTTTGACTTGATAGTGTGTTTTTATCAATCTTGATAATCTATTTATGTTCGACTTCAACAACTTCAGATCGCGAAGGTAGATCCCTAAGAGACTGCAATACGATGGAATATCAAGCATGTACTATGTTTATGACATCCACGCTTGGTCAGTAAAGAAAGCAAGCATCTTTAAATTGAATGGCAAATATTATTTGCATATGTTTCGCCCGCACTTACACGTCCCCGCACTGCCCTCTTCTTCAGTATTTTATATTGACTTTTCTAATTGATATGAGCAACAACACACAGAGTATCATAATGATTTCGGAACCATTAATTAACCCCACAAAAGGCCTGTGTGACCCTAGATATTATCGTCACAACACGTACCTATAATGCCAGGTGGGTGTCTTGGCTGTCCACAGATTTACATGTTCTTTATGTTTGCCGGTACCCCACTCCGGTGGTACACTCGGTGTGTGGTGTTTCGGAGGGAAAAATTCCATCGAAGTCATCTTGTCGTGTTTGTGCTAAAATTCCCTACGTAAATATATATATCTGGTAGCTAGACTATGTACATATCTCTCCGTCCAGGTAAACCACTACCCCTGCCACCAGCAACCAGTGCGAGCGGTCGCTAAGGGTTGTCAAATGCAAATAGACCCCATGCGGTTGTCGGGATCACTGGGCCTGCGTTCGGAGTCACTTGGGCATGCGTCACCCGCCAAGAGGTTTGTTGCGTTCGCCCCAATTGGCCCTTATCCAGATTGATTACTGCACGGGTTTATGCAATTGTGCCATCGACAACTCGCGTTATTTATTGCAGCCGGGTTCATTACAGAAAGAAATGTAAGCCTTGGATACCAGTCATTAATCCAACAGAACGGCGCCTCAGGTGAAAAACGCCAACTGGCTGGAACTCTGAGAAAACGGGTGCAATGAAAGCTACATCTGACACGGGTGGGGTGATGGTGATCCTTTGCTGTGAGCATGGAGCTGCTCTAATAGTAGCTCCATACTGTAAGACATAATGGTTTTGTTCTCTCCCAATTTAATTCCCTTTTTAAAAAGATTATTCTTTTAATAATTAGGGATGGTTCAACAGTATCATAATTTTTGAATTAGAACTTACGGTACTAAATTTTATGACCCCCTCCGCCCCCAAATTAGTACTTTAAAAATAATTTTTCAAAAAAAAAAAAAAAATCATAGCAAAATTGCACAAAACAGGCCAAAAATTGACCATCGTTTTCCATTTTCTGTGAAAGTGTACAGACTCATTTAACCCTCTCCCCCTTGAGTACTGCAAGTACTAATTCAAAAATGATGAAAATGTTGAACCATCCCTCAGCAATTAATGGTCATAACTAGGTGGATTTGGACCGTGCTTTCTAAAGAAAGCGCAACTGCAAAAGACAACAGAAATGATAACATTTAATGGACAAACCAAGGAGAATTGGAATTAAAAGAAATGGACCGAATATATGCGAAGTTGGAATGTCTGGGCACAAAGAAGGGGCATGCAGGTGATTAATAAATCACCACGATCTTAATTCTTCCGGAGTTGATTACACAAAAAAATAGCGGTATTGTCATCTGGTTTATTATGATAGCCCCCCCCCCCCCCGATCTAAATTTCTTCCAAAAAAGACCTTTCTTACAAGAACAAATGCACTAGTCTGTCATTGTCGCCAGCGAAGATAAGACCAGGGCCAACAAGTTTCCAAAACGTACTTTAGGCGCATTGACCCAGTCTCTGAACAAGAACTGTATGGGTTAATATAGTTTTGAAAATTCTTATTAGCCTCGTTACAAGGCTCGGGTCAGAACCAGTCACGGCGAAATACCTCTTATTTATTTGTCACTCTATCTTCATTTCATACACTAGGTCTTTCATTTGAATGGCGTCATTATAAAGTTCAAGAACTTTTGCTATGTAACAAGTTATTTTCAAAGTTTTAGATGAAATAGTAGCTCAAGACTTATGCAAGAAGGGCCCGTTTTGCTTTTTGTTTTCTTATGTTTTTTAATGTTGTTTTATTGATTTGTGTGTTTTGTTTGCTTGGTTTTTGTCCCTTCATATTTATTGTTGTGAACTTAGCTTCATGCATACATAAGGGTAGCAATACTCATCAATACTGTAGCTACCATTGGCAGTGCTCGATCACCATGGTGTGAGTCGTATTCTACCCGTCCCAGAGATACGAGACTCGGTCTTATTGACCTGCATTTCAACAATTCTCATTCCTAACGCGTAGAATACACTTACGAAACAGTGGTAAACGATGAGAAAACGAGTTACAAAAATTACATTGAAAAATGAAATACATGAAAAAACAACGACAATAAAAATGAACAGCATTTTGGTGTCATTTTCTGCAAATTATATGGGAAAGCAGGATTTTAAGACTTTTTTGCGAATTAACTCATGTTGATGTGAAAAGAAAAATAATTATATTAGGTAAGGATTCCATCATATGATCCTGCCTGATCGCTGTTGTTTCGGAGCACCACCAAAAGAAAATAATAGCGATCCTGGGGGTATGTTCAGGAGGCAATGAGGAGGAGGGAGTGATGGTAACGGGTGTTTCTTGTGGCGGTGGGGGAGGGTGAGCGGTTAGTGAGAATGCAAAACATGAAGCTCAATTTTCACCGATTTAAAGAACTACGATATCACACAAAACTAGTATTTGACTTGAACAGCGTTAAACATGTTGACGTGAAATAGTTTTAATTATTTGGTCTTTGATATCAGTGTTTGCTACATATGTTACCAAGAAGTTAAAGCCTAGTCATAGATTGAACAATAGCATGTCTTTATAAAGGCCATTGCTTGATGTGATTTCGTGTAGAGTCGCTCAGGTTTCGGTGCATATCCAGCAGTGTTTTTGAATCATATCGGATAAGAGCGCAAGAATTTTTACAAGCATGCTGAATGTTTTCTATATTGTAAAGTATACTGGATTTAATAATCTCCAACACTTGATGTTGTGGAATTCCAAATGGGCTCACATTTACTCTTGAAGGTGGAGGAATGGGACCGCGCTCCCCTCAAGCTTAGAAAGTACATTGCGTTTCTTTGTACATGTTTTTCTGGGTTCCAACGCCACACTCAGGCCAACATTTAATCGATGAGCAATTAGTTTTCATTAATGAATATTCACAAGGATTATTACTGGAGACACCTCGATTATGTAACTATAAGCAAATAATGAATGGTTACGGGCATATATATATATATATATATATATATATATATATATATATATATATATATATATATATATATATATATATATATATATATATACATATCTCTGTGTGTATGTGTGTGTGTGTTTGTGTGTACAATATGCCCGACACATTTCCTTATTTTAATCACAAAAGGTGTGTTTTTGACATGGAGCGAAAATAACTCTATTTATGTTTCATATCTTGACCCAAACTTAAATTAGCATCAAAATGTGGCCACCAAATGGCTCTATAGGGTCTTGCAAATTTCTACAATTTAATTAGAGGCTGAAACAATTATAATTTTCACAAAATGTGCACTGATTTTGAATAATATACGATCAACATAGAGCCAGGTCCTTGTATTCCAATAATGTAATTTTACGGTGCACTAATGCTCAGCAACATGTTAACAGTTGTTCAGTTTTTAATAATTTGCAGTCCTTACAGTTGTTTCGTTTCATTGGTTTATTTCAAGCTTGTCGCAAACAAGTTTGCGATTGGAATCAATTAATAATTTATGGTGTATATGATTTGATATTGTGTAACATCAGGTGCATTCCTACCAAGTTTGAATGGATATGACTAACGGTTTTGGACAAAACCACACATACATACATACATACATACATACATACATACATACATACATACATACATACATACATAAATACATACATACATACGTATATACAAACGTACACACATACATACATACATGCATACATACATACATACATACATACGTATATACAAACGTACACACATACATACATGCATACATACATACATACATACATACATACATACATACACAGTCTTATACCTTCAGTCACCATGCCGTCATGTGGGCTACTCTTACTGATTATCATGTAATTACAAGATTTCGCTAAAAATCCCCAAATAGGAATACTCCCCCTTAGAGAACAATTTTCATGGAGCCCGAGTCAAGCTACATTTCTATTATGTTGAACATAATAATAACAATGATAATGATAGTGATAATAAAGATAGTAATAATAGAATAATAATGACAATAACAACAATAACACTACTACTAGTACATGCACTACTAAACGGCAGCCCATCTGCTGAACGTACTGATGTATAGGGCTCTCCCAAATGTTCTTGTGTAATTTCGAAGCAATTTGCTGAGTTGTTTCCAGGATATTTTAAGCTTTTGCATCAAAAATCAATTTAAGAATTTTAAAAGAACTAAAAATCACTGGACCTTTCGCCTTTGAATGGACTATCAGAAAGCAAACCCCCGCAAACCCACCCACCCACAGTTGCATCTTTTCCAAGTTTAAAGTGAGTCTTGTAGTCAAGAAGAATGTATCCATTAGCCGGTTAGTACCCAAACTGCAAAATTTGTTCCAATCAAGGACCAAAGGAACACCATCCAGTGAACAACTATATTTTACCGGTCTACAAAATACATTTACGCCAAATTTCAACATATTTTGAGTGAAGTGTTGAGAGAAGAAGTCGAAAGTAGTGAAAAAAAACACAAACATAATTAAAAATAGAAGAAACACTCATCACACATGTAGAGCAAATTTAAATCCAGTCAGTGTTCTCCAGAAGTGTCCCTATGTACTTTCGAAGCAATTGGCCAAGCGGTTTCTGAGATTTTTTAAGATGTTAACAAAAAATGAACAGAACTGGTCATTCATATATTTTTTAAAATGCTGTAGCTTGATAGAAGGCAGGCCCAAGTTGAACCACCACCAAGTTTCAAGATGTTCCGGTTGCTGGCTTTTGGACCAATCGATGTGGATCATATTTTTTTTAAAGAAAACAGTTATAATCTCAATGTATTATTGAGCAAATTTTAGCAATTCAGTTCAGTTGATTGACAATGTAGTAGTGCATTTTGTTTTTCCAAACCATTGCTCTTTATTATTTATCATTTGCGTAGGTGCTATCGATCAAAGCACAGGTTTGTAATCAGTTATGTCCAGGAAGAAAGAAAGAAAGAAAGAAAGAAAGAAAGAAAGAAAGAAAGAAAGAAAGAAAGAAAGAAAGAAAGAAAGAAAGAAAGAAAGAAAGAAAGAAAGAAAGGCAGGCGTTTCCGTGCGCTCCTCACTGTCACTGAGCGAACTACGGTCTATGCAGCTGAGTCACATAACATGACCGGACATCTTTTATTGTTCAGTCAACCGTCAATCCGTCAATGGATCGTTGTTAGTTTTTTTTTTTTTTTTTGAGCTCAACTTGCAAGGTCATACATGTATAATCATTGTCGCACGACATGTACGATGTTCTCCACTGTAGCGTCCTCTTGCGACAATGACTTGACATGATTTTTATGTTTTAATTTTGAATTGCTTGTCGCTCAGTTTTATCTGCCATATATTTGTAAAATTTGTATAAATATCGTATACATGTTTACTGGTCCCCAGGGAAGAACACAGGTAAGTCTGATTGGGTGTACTAGAATAAATATATTCAATTATTATTATTATTATTATTATTATTATTATTATTATTATTATTATTATTATTATTATTATTATTATTATTATTATTATTATTATTATTATTATTATTATTATTATTATCATTATCATTATTATTATTCCGTAGCTGTTGCATTTGTCCAACCTGATGGACCATTCAGGGTACCTTCGAAAGCAGAAGCAGAGGCAAAAGAAGAAGAAGAAGAAGAAGAAGAAGAAGAAGAAGAAGAAGAAGAAGAAGAAGAAGAAGAACAAGAAGAACAAGAAGAAGAAGGAAGAGGAGGAGGAGGAGGAGGAGGAGGAGGAGGAGGAGGAGGAGGAGGAGGAGGAGACGGAGAGGGAGGAGAAGGAGAAGGAGGAGGAGCAGCAGGAGCAGGAGAAAAAGAACTAAGCGATACGTTTTACAACTTGCATACATGAAATATGATTATCCTCTTATAACCAAGGGGTCGTCCATAATTGTAGACATTTTCACAAGTGTTAAAAAGTTACACTTTTTGGGACCCCCCGCCCCCCGCAAGTGTCCATTTGATAAAATCAATATTTTTTATCGCAACCTTGATTTTGCTGTTGGAACATTGCCAGAACCTAATGAGAGGGGTCTCTTGAAAGAAAAGAATGTAACAATTGCTTCACATATGAATTTTTTTCTATGTAAAGAAAATGAAACAGATTAAATACCAGATCAATAATATACCATTTGCATATTAGCGGAAGTGCTAGCATAAGGCCTATTTCAGTGATAGGTAGCATCATGCAGTTCTGCATACATTAATTAAACTCCAGAACAAAATATAATTTAAAATTCATTAATACAGAGATACCAGTTCTGTATCAATCTTCGTATTTTTACATGGACGTTGGAATGAATTACTCTGTTTTTATCGTTGTCAGTGTCAGTCACATGGAGTAAGCTTGCTTTACGACATTCCTATTTCTTTGGCCTACCCTTTGCAAGCTTGTGGCTTGTTAAATTTTGGTGCGTCAGTAGTTTGAAACGGGTATCGAAAGATAGGTTTCACACTTTACACTTATGACTGGCTGTGGTCTTTCCTCCGGTTCTTTCCTGCAGAGTCGCGTGTCTGATCTCTTTTTTTTTTTGCCATGTACATTTGAATTGAGCGAATGTGGTTGTACCATGAAAAACCAAAATATTGCTCTGCCTCACTCATTTTCTCGGTCTGTCTCCCTCAAAAGCTTTTTCTTCTGCTTTAAACTCCATAGGAATACTAAAATAAACTGCAGCGAGAAAACAACATCAAAATTTCCCACCAGGTTCAAAGTGTACACTTCAGCTTGACTCCCTCCCCCAGTGTTCATTTTGTACACTCGTGGAAATGTCTACATTTTTGGACGGCCTCTAAACAGTTTGTTATATATTTTACCACAATTTTTATTTTGATAAATTCGGAATACTGATTTTTTTGTTTGTTTTGCATTGTTCTTTATCCATGTTTTTGTGATTCTTTCAACACAACATTTCTGGACACTTTAAATTGGTTACTATTGAATACAAGATGCATTTCATCCATTATTCAGTTACATGTAGTGCCGATATTCTGGCCTATAGGAGGTTGAGAGTGAGTTGCGGTTGCTCAGGTAAACCTCTTTCGATATGAATGATTCTTTATTTGCTGCACCTCAACTTACAGATGGAGGCATTTTGCCAAATACAATACACAACAACAAAATATGTAAAAGAAACAGAAAAAAGAAAGAGGAAAATTAGGAAAACTAACTCTTGTCCATCGTAAACAACCTTGCTTCGTATACAGATTGGAAAAAAAACTATAGATCACCCCTTATTTTAGTGGTTTCGGTTAAATATTGAGCCAGAAGAGTTATTATTTCGTAATCGTCACATTTCATAATAAAAATAAACTTTTCTTCTAAGTCCAATTCTCCAAATGTAACAAATATCTCTGACAATTTGTCTAAAAATCGTTTCCGGGGCTCATCAAATTTTTCACAAACTAGAACATAATGTATTTCATCCTCTACTAGGTTACAATGGTTACATAGTCTTTCATGCACAGGTACTTTCATAGGTCTTCTGTGTCGACCTGTTTCAATATATAAATTGTGTGAACTAGTTCTGAGTCGTACAAAATTTTTACGGATATTAAAATCCTTTATCATAATTAGGTAAGGCTCTATTTCCAACTTATTTTTAAATTTTACATAGGTTCGTAATTTTTTATCTGATGACGACTGCATTTCCATTGTTTTTTCCCACTGTATAACAAATTTTTCTTGCAATAAATTTTGTATGACGCCGGCAGAAAAATCAAAAGTTTCGTAAATAGTTCTGTTCCAAGAATCTTCACAATTTACAATGATTAGTGTATTTTTAACTGACGCTAACCATTGGGATTTATCGGTCGTCAGGTCATAGTTACATTGAAATGTGTCGCCCAACAAACTTTCTGGATCAATATATCTCATTCTGTACCAATTTTTACACACACGTGTTAATATTTTCAAAGAATATGGGTATTGTCCTAAATCACCTATTACAGCAACATTGCAGGTCTTCTTATTGACGCCCAAAATATATCGCAAAAAACTAATGTACAATTTTTCCAAGTCCAACTTAAAATAACCAGATATATCTTCAAGTGCAATACACTTAGCAGGTGGGATGAGGTATGCACCCCAAATTTCACATCCTTACATGAATATTGGTGCAACAAGCTTATCAAATAAATCAATATATAACCTTATATCGTTCTGCGTACTAAACAAAATTCGTTTTAATCGTCCAAGTGATTTAGTTGCTTTAGAACATAACTGTTTCATTGCATTATTGAAGGAACCATTTGATGTAATTTCTATTCCTAAGTAGGTGTATTTGTTCACTACCTCGAGTACTGTATTACCAACACTAAATTTTCTGCACATCTTTCTACCAGACTTATTAAAGATAACAACCTTTGATTTTTCCACGTTTATAGTCAAATTCCACTTCGAGCAATATTCTGACATTTTATCTAAACAAGACTGTAGACCAAGTTCACTTTCAGATAAAAGCACTAAATCGTCTGCATATAATAAACAACTAATTATGCAAATTATTAGCCATGGATAAGGGGCATAGTTATGCTTTTTCGAAGAAAAGAATTTTTTTACATCATACAAATAAAGTCCAAATTTAGTATGCCATTTTTTTTACTGTCGCTGAAATTTCTCCTGGCATTTTCGACCTGAAATGAAACACCAAGCTTGTCACAGAAAATCCAAGATTACGCTCTTATTTCATTTAGGACCAGGACCAAAGAACACATGCTTAGTTTTGGTTAATCCCGTGCCGCTGAAGTATACAGTGAAATATTATATGTTACAAGCATATTCAATTTAATGTTCACAGATCCACAGTATAACTTGATTACCTCGTGGCTGGAAAAGCCTGGCTGCCATATCTTGGTTTGTTAATGTTGATCTTGTTTCCGTAACGATCGTATCTTACCAAGCCAAACTCATCACCTCCCCATGGTAAGTAATCAATTCCCGCAGTTTGACGAGCATAATCCTCACCAGGGGTAGGTACTGGTGATCCAGGTACTCCGTTATGACCGTAATCCCCACTGTCATTACGAGAGAAATAAGAGAAAAATATTCAATATTGGAGTCTTTCATATGTGTTATCGTTTGAGCTACATCACTCCTTTCGTTGTATTTGCTTGTAAGGTTTACCTACATTTTATAAAGTAACTTCCGATTATGTCGCGGGACAGCAAACTAGCCTCTGCCTGTCCAGTGCCTTTATAAGATATGTGGGGCTGGAAGTTACATATATACCTTCCACATAAAAGTTGTAAAAATATCTTACATCATTAGCAAATCTGTGCACATTTCTGAAGTATTTGATCAAAACAGTTGTAGAAATTGCCAAGAAGAGAGAAAAAAAAGGGACAAAATCATAATTATCTCACTGGCTTTGTCCTCGATTCGGCACATCTTGAGCATTTTTTGCCGACGTTCCCATTCCTGTTCCTTGATGCGGTCTCCAAGGAGTGAACGAAGAACTGACGCGCGTAACCATTTTTTTGCGAGTATATCGTTTCAACTATTCGTAAAAACAGCTGCCAAAAGAAGACATCCTCATGAGCCAGTTAGAATTTTCACGATTGAAGAACCGCCGTTAGCTTTCTGAGTAGGTGACTGTTCAGACGATGTCACATCAACAAATTGACTCGTCAAGGTTACTTCAGCCGGGTCTTGGGGCTCAGCGCCTCTGTCAGTTCTCAATGGTAGTCTTTGTGTGTAAACATCTGATATGTGTATAAGATCCTTTCTTGTTTGCCAATTTACTTCTACTTAAGGCTTAACGCAGGCTGCACACACATAATATTCCATCTCAGGGAAAAATCAATTGATAAAAGCTAATGAAAAATCTCGCACAATTAGGGTGCGTCTCATTATGGCAGGCCTAAAGAACACTTAACGCAAATTGCTCTGACCGCACAATGGACGCGTTTTCATCTTAATTTTCCTGCATTAATTTTGCATTTAGGCTCGAAATATATAGCGTCTATACACTGCAAGGAACTGCATCATTATAAGACATGGTGGTAAAAAGCTCCCAACTTCTGAAAGGCACACTACTCTACTCACATAAAGTGCATATTCTGTTTCCTTCTAAAGTATCTATGTAAAACTATTGTTATATCCATGAATAAAGTGGCAAATATATTATACAAATACGTCAAACAGAGGAATCATGATAGAGACATTGAAATTTAAAGATTTAACAGTATTTCGTCAGGAGAATTTCTTTAGAAAATCAATATCATGCCACTTCGAAAAAAAAATGTAAATCAGTAAGATTATTGCAAATCGATGTTAAAGCTTTACATATATACATTTTATTTTCAGAAATGATTTTTAGCGTAGTAAGATGGCGCCTTTTTATAATAAGCGTGTAGAGTCTAACCGTAACTCTGGACGTAACCTGTGGAATACATTGACACGATGTAAACTGGACTTTGTTGTTACATTCATAAGCGCTTTGTTTTTATAATCGTTGGTATTTAATGTGGATTTCAATTTTTTCAGTCAACTCTAGTCATTTATACTTTAAACTTCGATAAAATAGGAATTTTGATTTGATTGTAAATATATTTGGATTGCCATCAGAACTAATTAAGTGAGTAAATAAATGTTAGTCGACGTCATAGTCTGGAGGGAAGGTCTTGTCGCTAAATAAATTAACGTTAAATATAAATTCCACATTCTGAATCTTTCGATTCTGCCCATTTTAAATCATTTTCGTTTCATGCGCAGAAAAAAAAACAGCTCATGGCCTTCAGTTGTACTTTTCCAGTAAAAAAAGTCATAACTGAAGTCTGTTCGTACAGGGTACGTCAAGGACAGCTGTGTAAAGTGACATGTGCACATGATGGTATTTGTTGAAAAAATGGTGCCTTTATATGGTCTTAACTGGAAATTCTACTGCATTCTGAATCAATTATTGCTGATTGTCATCATACTAGTTGGACATATGTAATGCCTTTAGAAAATTTTCAAAATTCGAAATGAGGAAAAAACATCGAAATTTGAGTTTCAAAAGCTCATAACTTTGAGATTTAGAACCGTAGTTACGACATAAACATTTTTGTTGGTAAAATAAGGCTTTCGTGATAAACTACGGAAGCCTAATTGGACCACAAAACATTTCGAAACTCAAAGTTTAAAGTTTTATTTATTTATTATTATTTTTTTTGTGACCCTTCGATTTTAAATCTCGATATTATGTAGTTTATCGGAAAAAGGCGTGATTTCTTCCCAAATTTCGACCTCAGAAACCTTGCAGACAGTTTTGAGATTTTTTCCTCGAAATTCCCACCTTTTTCACCGAAATTTAAAATTTTAAATCTCGAAATTTCAAATTCAAAACTCCAAATTTCGACTTCCTTTCTCGAAAATTTGGATTTGATTTTCCCGACAGTTTGGCTTTTAAATCAGGTAATTTCGTAAATCATCTCAAAATCGTTTGCGGGTTTTTTGGTCGGAACTCTGACTTTCAAATCCCAAAAAACCAGACTTTTCTCTCCAAGCTTCAGGTTTTTTCACTCTCAAAGTTTTGACTTATTGCTTGAAGTTGCGACAAACCAAGTTCTTGAGACTTAAAATACCTTAATCTGAAAATATCTGGAAAAATCAAGTCATTTGGAGCAAAATCACGAAATTGCAAGGTTAAAAACTCGAAATTTCGTTTTTTAAAACCTCGACTCCAAATTTTAAGACTCAAGTGTCAAAATTTCGAGAAGAAACTCGATATTTAGAAATTATAAGTCCATCATGTCAACTTTAGCATTTTCGGGATAGGTGTGTTGGGCTCCTATAATTATTACCAGGACAAATGAAAACGATTTCCCCAGGAACAAGCTAAGAGCACACTATTTTCCTTTGTTTTTCATACAGACAACGCCAAATATTAAGTGTCTTTTTAAGTTCAGGTCCTGCATTCAGTAAAACAATATCTATTACTTTGTATCTTATCATCAGGTAAAAAGGTTTGGAAATGACCGTAGTGCTGGCAGTGTTTCTGCCTTTTTCGTTCAAGGCCTGTAATATGCTTAGTGAGGGATGACTTGAGCATTTTATATAACATTACGGAATCAGATTTTTTTTATGAAATTACCGGTGACATTACAGATCCTAAGTATAATAATGTTATGGAGGGGCCATATATAAACATCCTGGTGAGAATATACATGTCTTTAATATTGTTATGGATAATTTAATGAATTTTGTTAAGACAGCTAAGAAGAAATATTACATAATACGGGACTTAGATATTGACATTTTAAATTCTGAAACATCCGATTTTATGGATTCTTATCTATTGTAATTCATTTTACGGTATATTAGTGGACCTTCCAGAATTACTGGAACTACTGCAATATTGATTGAAAGTAGTTTTACTAATGTTGCACATGATTTTATATTATGTCAAAAATGTTATATCATTACTGCGGAATCTCTGACAATATGCCTGTTTTTTCAAACAAGCAAATTAATTGTCTGTGCTTATATACAAACAAATAATTAAAGATAAGACTCTGAGCACCCTAAAAAGTAAAATTGAATTGAATTACATGCGTGGCAGCACATATTGCAGTCGAATGATGGCAACTCAGCAATAACTGCTGTTGTGAATGAACTGAAACACGTACGTGACGAACGCATTCCAAATGAACCCGTAAATGCTAACAACAAGTACAATAAGCCGTGCTTAACAATTGGTCTGATTAAATATATTGGCAGAAAGAATAAAAATATAGTTTAACTATTCTCATTCTTGACAGAAAGTTGAAGAAACGATTTCTACGTACAAACAATACCGTATTACACTAAACCAACTATTAAGTATTTCCGAAAAGAAATATTATACCACTTCTATAGAAAACAATAAGGAAAAACTTATTTAAACTATGGAATGTTATATTAAAGTTATTTTGTTCGCACCAATGGCATTATTTATTAAATAATGTCATTGGTAGGAACAACATAACTTTAATCAACAGTAGGTTATTACTGTCACATGTCTTACCCGATTTTGACCTCTTTTGTTGGTCTTTTTTTTGGTTAAAGTTGGACCGACTTTATTCTAGTCAATACCAAATGCAAATAAGTTTCTTCTTTTGTGGGCGGAAATGCTCCTCGTTCACTTTTCATCCATCCTGTTGTTGAAGATGGTGTTCGAATTATGATTCACTCTTTCAGGAATTCTTCCGCGTGCTGAGATGAATTTAATCATAAAGTCACCGAGTGCATTATACGACGGATTCTCATTCCCCTCACCTACATAATAAATTTATCCTGTATTCAAACTTATTTTATCCAGAAAACAAACAAAGAAAAACAAAGGAACAACTGGTCAACACTCTCACCAGTTTATATGAAGGGCTTTCGTAGTTTTCTCTTTCCAGCCAGGTGTTTTTCCTGATTTGCAAAAGCTAACTAAAACAATCCTTTTATTTTAAAAAAAGGTGATCATTAGTCTTTCTTAAGACCCTTTCTCAGTTAATTCGTTATAAAACAAAATTGCTTATGAATACTATAGTATATATACTACTATATGTGGTCTGTAAATTACATACGCAATTTGTATGATATACCACCTCTTATATAATGACAAGAGAAAAGCGCTAATATATGGGCACAACTTCTCGTGTATATGATTTATAGTCATTTCTCTTCACCAAAGAAGAAATAAAAAGAGCTTTTTTTTTTTTAGCAACAATGTTATAATGACTTCAAGAAAAGCTTGCATGATACATGCAAAGCACTAGGCGACAAACATGACAAAAGAAAGTATAGAAAGCGTACTGGTGTACCGTAGTGCCTGAAATGAAACACCAAGCTTGTCACAGAAAATCCAAGATTACGCTCTTATTTCATTTAGGACCAGGACCAAAGAACACATGCTTAGTTTTGGTTAATCCCGTGCCGCTGAAGTATACAGTGAAATATTATATGTTACAAGCATATTCAATTTAATGTTCACAGATCCACAGTATAACTTGATTACCTCGTGGCTGGAAAAGCCTGGCTGCCATATCTTGGTTTGTTAATGTTGATCTTGTTTCCGTAACGATCGTATCTTACCAAGCCAAACTCATCACCTCCCCATGGTAAGTAATCAATTCCCGCAGTTTGACGAGCATAATCCTCACCAGGGGTAGGTACTGGTGATCCAGGTACTCCGTTATGACCGTAATCCCCACTGTCATTACGAGAGAAATAAGAGAAAAATATTCAATATTGGAGTCTTTCATATGTGTTATCGTTTGAGCTACATCACTCCTTTCGTTGTATTTGCTTGTAAGGTTTACCTACATTTTATAAAGTAACTTCCGATTATGTCGCGGGACAGCAAACTAGCCTCTGCCTGTCCAGTGCCTTTATAAGATATGTGGGGCTGGAAGTTACATATATACCTTCCACATAAAAGTTGTAAAAATATCTTACATCATTAGCAAATCTGTGCACATTTCTGAAGTATTTGATCAAAACAGTTGTAGAAATTGCCAAGAAGAGAGAAAAAAAAGGGACAAAATCATAATTATCTCACTGGCTTTGTCCTCGATTCGGCACATCTTGAGCATTTTTTGCCGACGTTCCCATTCCTGTTCCTTGATGCGGTCTCCAAGGAGTGAACGAAGAACTGACGCGCGTAACCATTTTTTTGCGAGTATATCGTTTCAACTATTCGTAAAAACAGCTGCCAAAAGAAGACATCCTCATGAGCCAGTTAGAATTTTCACGATTGAAGAACCGCCGTTAGCTTTCTGAGTAGGTGACTGTTCAGACGATGTCACATCAACAAATTGACTCGTCAAGGTTACTTCAGCCGGGTCTTGGGGCTCAGCGCCTCTGTCAGTTCTCAATGGTAGTCTTTGTGTGTAAACATCTGATATGTGTATAAGATCCTTTCTTGTTTGCCAATTTACTTCTACTTAAGGCTTAACGCAGGCTGCACACACATAATATTCCATCTCAGGGAAAAATCAATTGATAAAAGCTAATGAAAAATCTCGCACAATTAGGGTGCGTCTCATTATGGCAGGCCTAAAGAACACTTAACGCAAATTGCTCTGACCGCACAATGGACGCGTTTTCATCTTAATTTTCCTGCATTAATTTTGCATTTAGGCTCGAAATATATAGCGTCTATACACTGCAAGGAACTGCATCATTATAAGACATGGTGGTAAAAAGCTCCCAACTTCTGAAAGGCACACTACTCTACTCACATAAAGTGCATATTCTGTTTCCTTCTAAAGTATCTATGTAAAACTATTGTTATATCCATGAATAAAGTGGCAAATATATTATACAAATACGTCAAACAGAGGAATCATGATAGAGACATTGAAATTTAAAGATTTAACAGTATTTCGTCAGGAGAATTTCTTTAGAAAATCAATATCATGCCACTTCGAAAAAAAAATGTAAATCAGTAAGATTATTGCAAATCGATGTTAAAGCTTTACATATATACATTTTATTTTCAGAAATGATTTTTAGCGTAGTAAGATGGCGCCTTTTTATAATAAGCGTGTAGAGTCTAACCGTAACTCTGGACGTAACCTGTGGAATACATTGACACGATGTAAACTGGACTTTGTTGTTACATTCATAAGCGCTTTGTTTTTATAATCGTTGGTATTTAATGTGGATTTCAATTTTTTCAGTCAACTCTAGTCATTTATACTTTAAACTTCGATAAAATAGGAATTTTGATTTGATTGTAAATATATTTGGATTGCCATCAGAACTAATTAAGTGAGTAAATAAATGTTAGTCGACGTCATAGTCTGGAGGGAAGGTCTTGTCGCTAAATAAATTAACGTTAAATATAAATTCCACATTCTGAATCTTTCGATTCTGCCCATTTTAAATCATTTTCGTTTCATGCGCAGAAAAAAAAACAGCTCATGGCCTTCAGTTGTACTTTTCCAGTAAAAAAAGTCATAACTGAAGTCTGTTCGTACAGGGTACGTCAAGGACAGCTGTGTAAAGTGACATGTGCACATGATGGTATTTGTTGAAAAAATGGTGCCTTTATATGGTCTTAACTGGAAATTCTACTGCATTCTGAATCAATTATTGCTGATTGTCATCATACTAGTTGGACATATGTAATGCCTTTAGAAAATTTTCAAAATTCGAAATGAGGAAAAAACATCGAAATTTGAGTTTCAAAAGCTCATAACTTTGAGATTTAGAACCGTAGTTACGACATAAACATTTTTGTTGGTAAAATAAGGCTTTCGTGATAAACTACGGAAGCCTAATTGGACCACAAAACATTTCGAAACTCAAAGTTTAAAGTTTTATTTATTTATTATTATTTTTTTTGTGACCCTTCGATTTTAAATCTCGATATTATGTAGTTTATCGGAAAAAGGCGTGATTTCTTCCCAAATTTCGACCTCAGAAACCTTGCAGACAGTTTTGAGATTTTTTCCTCGAAATTCCCACCTTTTTCACCGAAATTTAAAATTTTAAATCTCGAAATTTCAAATTCAAAACTCCAAATTTCGACTTCCTTTCTCGAAAATTTGGATTTGATTTTCCCGACAGTTTGGCTTTTAAATCAGGTAATTTCGTAAATCATCTCAAAATCGTTTGCGGGTTTTTTGGTCGGAACTCTGACTTTCAAATCCCAAAAAACCAGACTTTTCTCTCCAAGCTTCAGGTTTTTTCACTCTCAAAGTTTTGACTTATTGCTTGAAGTTGCGACAAACCAAGTTCTTGAGACTTAAAATACCTTAATCTGAAAATATCTGGAAAAATCAAGTCATTTGGAGCAAAATCACGAAATTGCAAGGTTAAAAACTCGAAATTTCGTTTTTTAAAACCTCGACTCCAAATTTTAAGACTCAAGTGTCAAAATTTCGAGAAGAAACTCGATATTTAGAAATTATAAGTCCATCATGTCAACTTTAGCATTTTCGGGATAGGTGTGTTGGGCTCCTATAATTATTACCAGGACAAATGAAAACGATTTCCCCAGGAACAAGCTAAGAGCACACTATTTTCCTTTGTTTTTCATACAGACAACGCCAAATATTAAGTGTCTTTTTAAGTTCAGGTCCTGCATTCAGTAAAACAATATCTATTACTTTGTATCTTATCATCAGGTAAAAAGGTTTGGAAATGACCGTAGTGCTGGCAGTGTTTCTGCCTTTTTCGTTCAAGGCCTGTAATATGCTTAGTGAGGGATGACTTGAGCATTTTATATAACATTACGGAATCAGATTTTTTTTATGAAATTACCGGTGACATTACAGATCCTAAGTATAATAATGTTATGGAGGGGCCATATATAAACATCCTGGTGAGAATATACATGTCTTTAATATTGTTATGGATAATTTAATGAATTTTGTTAAGACAGCTAAGAAGAAATATTACATAATACGGGACTTAGATATTGACATTTTAAATTCTGAAACATCCGATTTTATGGATTCTTATCTATTGTAATTCATTTTACGGTATATTAGTGGACCTTCCAGAATTACTAGAACTACTGCAATATTGATTGAAAGTAGTTTTACTAATGTTGCACATGATTTTATATTATGTCAAAAATGTTATATCATTACTGCGGAATCTCTGACAATATGCCTGTTTTTTCAAACAAGCAAATTAATTGTCTGTGCTTATATACAAACAAATAATTAAAGATAAGACTCTGAGCACCCTAAAAAGTAAAATTGAATTGAATTACATGCGTGGCAGCACATATTGCAGTCGAATGATGGCAACTCAGCAATAACTGCTGTTGTGAATGAACTGAAACACGTACGTGACGAACGCATTCCAAATGAACCCGTAAATGCTAACAACAAGTACAATAAGCCGTGCTTAACAATTGGTCTGATTAAATATATTGGCAGAAAGAATAAAAATATAGTTTAACTATTCTCATTCTTGACAGAAAGTTGAAGAAACGATTTCTACGTACAAACAATACCGTATTACACTAAACCAACTATTAAGTATTTCCGAAAAGAAATATTATACCACTTCTATAGAAAACAATAAGGAAAAACTTATTTAAACTATGGAATGTTATATTAAAGTTATTTTGTTCGCACCAATGGCATTATTTATTAAATAATGTCATTGGTAGGAACAACATAACTTTAATCAACAGTAGGTTATTACTGTCACATGTCTTACCCGATTTTGACCTCTTTTGTTGGTCTTTTTTTTGGTTAAAGTTGGACCGACTTTATTCTAGTCAATACCAAATGCAAATAAGTTTCTTCTTTTGTGGGCGGAAATGCTCCTCGTTCACTTTTCATCCATCCTGTTGTTGAAGATGGTGTTCGAATTATGATTCACTCTTTCAGGAATTCTTCCGCGTGCTGAGATGAATTTAATCATAAAGTCACCGAGTGCATTATACGACGGATTCTCATTCCCCTCACCTACATAATAAATTTATCCTGTATTCAAACTTATTTTATCCAGAAAACAAACAAAGAAAAACAAAGGAACAACTGGTCAACACTCTCACCAGTTTATATGAAGGGCTTTCGTAGTTTTCTCTTTCCAGCCAGGTGTTTTTCCTGATTTGCAAAAGCTAACTAAAACAATCCTTTTATTTTAAAAAAAGGTGATCATTAGTCTTTCTTAAGACCCTTTCTCAGTTAATTCGTTATAAAACAAAATTGCTTATGAATACTATAGTATATATACTACTATATGTGGTCTGTAAATTACATACGCAATTTGTATGATATACCACCTCTTATATAATGACAAGAGAAAAGCGCTAATATATGGGCACAACTTCTCGTGTATATGATTTATAGTCATTTCTCTTCACCAAAGAAGAAATAAAAAGAGCTTTTTTTTTTTTAGCAACAATGTTATAATGACTTCAAGAAAAGCTTGCATGATAAGATCCACGAACCTGCACAGTTGATGAATGGATTCCAGTGCACAAACAATTTCGCAGTTGGTCTCATTCGAATAATGACATATATAACAGCATATTTTAAACCAGTGCTTCGTAGTGATGCTCTGCGCATAGATTTTGCTTAAGACATGCTCGATACCAAGTATTACCTCGATCAATAAATATACAATCAAAAACAAAGATGGAACACAAGTAAATAACTAGAAAAGAAGATTTGCTTCACAGCAAATCTGTCTGGGTGCCTTCAAAATGAGACCAGTTTGAAATGCTGCAGTTTGCGATTGTTCAACATAATCTAAATTTCGTGTATTTGCCTAATTTTTAAAAAGTAAAATGTTACAACTTTGGTTCTTGGTTCATTGGATGTGGCCATGTCACAAACTTATAAAATGAAATTTGAATGAAGCTAGTATCTATAAGAATTTTGAAAACTATTGAACATTTCAATTTTGTGTATTTGTCTAATTTGCATAAATTGAAAGCCACAACTTTGGTTTGTGGTTCATTGGATGGGGCTTTGCCACAAACCCATAAATTGAAGTAGGAATGGCACCTCTATCTATAATAGTTTTGAAGCTATTCAAGATTAACATTTGCATGTTTACCTAATTTGCATAAATTGTAATCCTACAACTTTGGTTCATGGTTCATGGTTTCTGGATGCGGCTTTCCCACAAACGTATAAATTGAAGTTGAAATGGCATGTTTATGTATAATAGGTTTGGAGATATTCAACTTTGAAACTTTTCCAAGCCCCTTATTAGCATAATTTGAAATTCTACCTAACTTATACTGTCCATTATATTGGCAGGTGTCACAAACCTATACATGCACATTTAAATTTTGAGTATCTGCAATATTTTGGAAGATATGGAGCTTTTAAAGTTTTAATTGCCCTTAAATTTGCATACTTTTGAATATCATGACTATTCCAAATGAGATGTACAATTTCACTGGTTAGGTCAATCTCCATAGCAAGTTTGGTGGTTTTTGGAAAAATAGTCCTTGAGCAAATCTCTGGACCAACTTGGTTGTGAAGAGGAAAAAAGAAATAAAGAAAGAAGGAATGAAAGAAAGAAAAATGAAAGAAAGAAGGAAGGAAGGAAGAAAGGAGAGAGAGAAAGTAAGAAAAATTATAGTGTTTACTAATACAGTGAAACCTCTCTAAAGTGGGCACCCTTGGGACCAGGGAAAAGTCACCCATGGGACCAGAGAAAAGTGCCCACTCTTGAGAGGGTCAGCCCTTCTGGGCAGTATGGATGAGTATGTGTGCACATGTATGTACATTATTCATACATGTACATATATATGTACAGTGTATATATATTATAATTCAAAGGGATGTGCATACATGCAATATAAAACTGTCTTTTTTTCTTTATTACATAAACAAATTTTAACAAAAGCTGTCAAGAAACTACATAAAAATGTACATGTGAACCAAGACAAAACTATACTGTCTGAGTATTAGCTATGAAGAACAGGCTTCATCTCACTGGTTACAAGAAAACAAAGACATGAGAGTGTCCACTGAGATGACACAAATTCTACCCTCCTTGGTCTGGCCGACTCAACTCTGTATTTAGTCTAATTTTAACAAGGGGTACTCTCAGGCTTGTTCTGCCTAGAAGAATGGAGCCAGTGTTCCCTTAGGGCTGATAAGCTCAGCAGACTGATTTTGCCTCTGGCAAAAACAGGCCAGCCAGGACGCCAGTTTCAGTCATGGTGCATTGACAAGTTTGTTCTGCACTAGTGGAAACTATAGCCTGCCTGGTACATATGGCAGCATGGAGTCAATCTGTGCCTTCATGAACAGAAAAAAAATACTCTGTATTGTATTGAGAGCCTCATTACAGAGTTGTTAGGAGTCTACTCCCCCCCCCCCCCCCAATTTGCTATAAGACAAAACCGTACAAAGCATACACCTAGCATGCATGGATAGAAAGCTGCCTGTGAGACAGGTTCAAGCTAATTAATTATGAATGCAAAATGGTTGCTTGGCACCATGGAGGTCAAGTAATAGGTCATACAGCAAGCAGTTCAAGGCCTGTATGTGGATTGGGGAGAAAATTGGTGATTTTAGCATACATTAAAATTCCCTAAGTTTTGTTTGTATGCTAGTGGTTTTGCCAGTTGTCTCAAGCCTATATGTGTAAGTTAGAATGTTGTGTCTATCTCCAATAGTTTATAAGATATGGAGCTTTTAAAATTTTAATTGCCCCTCATTTGCATAATTTTAATCATCATGACTATTCCAATTTAGGTGTCTAATTTTACTGGTAGGTCATTTACTATGGCAAATTTGGTGGTTTTTGGAATAGTAGGGTCTGAGAAAAACTCAGGACAAACCTGGTCGTAAAGAAGAAAGAAAGAAAGAAAGAAAGAAAGAAAGAAAGAAAGAAAGAAAGAAAAAAAAGAAAGGAAGGAAGAAAGAAAGAAAGAAAGAAAGAAATAGTTTCAAAATGGGGATATCAGGTCTAGTTTCAAACTAGGACTATTTCAGTGTGCAGGAGTTGTGTTGCTCACAGTAGAATGTCTCTGATGGTTCCCAATACCCTCAACAAATATGTGGTGGCTCCATATATGTAGGTATGTTTCACGAGTCGAAGGCGAATGTGTTATACACACACACGTAAAATTTGTTCGATACCAACAGTGTAAACTGTCGCTATGTGTGCAAAAATTTGGACTTTTTTATCTGTGACCGAAAGGAAACATTCATTGTGATTTAAAAAAAATTGGGGGCAGTTAAGATCCATTTATAATGCGCTTTTTGGTATTTTGAAACACAGTCGCTCACAGCCAACTTACAAACTGAACATCTTATGACCCCAGGTGAAGATTCATGTGGGTTCCACTTCCTTGAACATGGAGCCAATCTCTATTCCATCGAGAACTTGTTCCAGCATGCCCTTGACTCCATTGTGTTAACAAGCTTAACAGTAAGTGATTTTTTTTTGAGATCTTAAGAACATAATGTTCATAAACGTCAGTATTGATACATAGGAATGAGAAAGAAGGAAGGAAGAAATAACAAGGGCTAGGAAACAAGATTTGTACAGCAAGAAAGCTATCAGTGTGCCAACAAAGTTGAGCTGCACATGGGAATTGACATTTTTATCTATTATACTGTTTTGAAGGAATTGAACCACCGCTATATGGCAGAATAATTTAGAACACTACGCTTTCTGTTTTACATTCATCTATGCGCAATGCTCAGTAGCAAATATACGAAAGTTGAACTAAGGTCTCTGCAGTTTACAAAATTCTCAAGATAAAACAGACACGCCGACCCTCCCGACTTGGCCTGGAGATTTCCCGCATTCTACTACCTCCCGCCTGATTGACAGTGATCCCTGTACTAAGTGAATGGGGCTGCTGCCTATAGCAGCTGTTTTCACAATTAGGACTATCTCCCGTTTGCTGGGTTCTGCATGTTGGAGTCTCTGTTAAAAGGCTAACACCCTACTTAGCATAATCTAAAAGTCTGTCGCTTTCGTTCAGTTTTCATAAGGTGCACAATGACAGGTAGGTAGAAGTTACAATGGTTATCTATTCACAGTTTTGAATCTGATAGATCTAAATTTTGAACTATCCATAATTGGTATAATTTAAAGTTCGAAAAGTTTTATTGTTTATCATCATCATCATCATCATCATCATCATCATCATCATCATCATCATCATCATCATCATCATCATCATCATCATCATCATCATCATCATCATCATCATCATCATCATCATCATCATCATCATAATTTACAAGTTGGAAATGAAATATCCAATCATATAATGCATAAATGAAATAATGCATCGCTACCACAGAAGTGAAAGATACTGAATTCTAAATCTGAAGGATATACCTCTGCTAAGCAGAGGTGTCCAATACATAGGCCATAAAACACAATAAACTAAAAATAATTCCAACAAAGTACATTTTTTGAAAAGTGCATAAAGTGAGAAGTCAATCTTCCAACATCAAACAGTCCTAGAAACTAAACAAAACAAAATTTGCAAAAAGTGGGACCAGCTTTTTGTATTCACTTCTTGTAGTTTATTTTGCCACAAGAATTTCAAAGTTTGAATGAAAAATAAAAAAATTGAATCCATTTGAAACTAAAAATTTAGGAACATCGTGCGTTTACTTTGCGTAATACCTGCATAAACAAGAGGCAAGTGACACACGTGACAAAAAAAACAAAACAAAACAGAAAAATACTCCCCCCCCCCAAAAAAAAAACAAAACCAAAAAAAAAAAAAAAACAACAAAACAACAAACAAACAAACATACAAAAAAAAAAACCCCAAAAAACCCCGCACAATTGTGCACTTTATGTAGCCTACTTTTCAAAATATATACTTTTGTTGGACTTATAAGTGTTTGTGTTTTATGGCCTATTTTGTGGATACCTCTGACCTATGCTAAGCAGAAGTAAATCCTTAACTATCCTAATCAGAGTGATTTAAAGCCTGACATCTCACATGTAGGTTCAATAATCATTCGACGCCCAATGGTAAACAACAAGGGGCTATATGGCCTTGCACGGAACTCCTGTCTCACATTTTTAAAGTTGTCTAAAATTGATATAACTAGATGCCCCTAACTTGTATCGTTTTTTTTTTTTTTTTTTTGCTTCTCTTTCCTGCGCATGAAGGGGGCAAAAAACGTTTGCATAGAGGTATAACGGTGCAAAATTGGGAATTTGTTTGACTGCGTATGCAGACTCAGTGAGAACAAGGAGCTACTGCGGCAGCTGGCAGCTCCATAGTGAGAGCCCAAGACCAAGGCACGCAGTGAGGCAGCAGGTAACTTCGCAGAGTTTGTCCACAGTTTGAAACTGTGCTTGCTGGTGGCTCCACCCTTTAGCCAACATTATGAACCTGTGATCATTTTAATTTTGGCCAATCATAGCTCAAGCTGGCATACTCTGCGGTACAAGAAAATCATGGTGGATGTTTGTTGTTGAAACCATTTTTCGCACCTGTCGGTTGTAATAAATGTTAATATACAGCTGAACGTTGATATTCTGACGCATCGTATGTGGTAAGTAACGTAAACAAGGTAAATAGATTACAGATTAACAGTGAAGGTATATTTTGTGTGCATGGAAAGTGTTGGAGGCAAAGAACCGGTGCCGATCGGCCAACAATGTTACTGTCTGCAACCCGCCAACCGGGCCATGTTGGCGTCGGTGGCAACGTAAATTTTACTCCTCATCCGTCTAATTTCTAAAACTAAACGTGAAGTTTTCGTGCACTTCTAGTAAAAATCCATTTATGTTTTTGGTTTTGTAGCCGCGTGCCATTTGATATTTCATCAGGGGTGACTTTGACGACGGTCACCATTTTTGTGGTACCACCACCACTCCAGCCGAAATGGAACTTCCAACAAAAGTTACCGAGTCAAAAAAATACTCACTACTGGCACTAGGCACAACCAGCTTGGCAGGAAAATCCATTAAGTCTTTCAGTGCCACATTTTGCACTGAGTCAACAGCTTTTCTCGGTGTGCATTGGGGCCCAAACGGCGCCGAAGAAAGCGACCACTGGCATGCTAGCCGTATGCGGTCACTTTAAGTGGTTCAACTTAAGTCAAAGTTGGCATTCATTGGAAGAGTTAAAGATTTGAGATTTTGTCCATGCCATCAAAGAAATAAACTTTGTATAGGTGTGATGATTTATATCTGATTTCTCCCAAGAGTTGCATATTTGATTATTAATCAAGGTTATAGCAGAGATGCCAGGTTGCCCAACATATAAAACAGGTGCTTAAAACTGTTTTTTTTTTTTTTTTGACGTTTTTTTGTGAGCCACAGCAGCCACTTGCCCTGTTATGAAGTCATCAAACAGAAAAATGTTGCAAACTGCAGGAGTCCTTTTATTTCTTAATGGAGGAGACAGGTAAAAAAGTGGGAGATGGACCAATTTAGGTAATTTATACCATTAGAAAAATAGGCGATCTCTCACAAAAAAAAGGGGACTTGGCACCTCTTTTATAGGATCACCTGTGGCAGTCTTGGCCCAACTGAAGCAAGGCAGATCAGGAGACCATCACTTACTTATTAGCATTATATAGAAGTAGGTTCAACCTGGTAGCAGTGAGCGGAACATCTATTTTTCATTCCAAAAGCCTTGACATCATGATCTACATGCAAAAAGCCACCCCTAGATAGCTACGTCACACAGTGATTGGCATTCTGAAACTTCTGTCTTGAGCAGTTGTTACTAGGCGAATCGGAAGTTTCAAATGCCATGGGAAAAAAATGGGAATAATCGGAGAAAATTGTGGCCTCGGATGAACATAAATTCACCCAAATGATGTTAAATTTTGGAAAAGTAGAGATGGCAAATACGGCAAATAAGAGAACTGAATGTGAATCAATAATCCACATGAATGAGTTCCCAAATACTGCGCTGGGGAGCTACTGAAGGTGGATAATGATGATAATTTGGATGTGACCACGTTTTTCAAGTTGTGTAGACTGTAGGTTTGCATTGATGAATTACCTTACTTTTAAAAAAAAATCATGTGTTATATAGAGCAAGTTCCGCTCTCTATTAGTCAAAACTGACAAAAGATAGTTTCCTGGCCAACAGGGCTGTGAGAAAGTCTTGTTTTTTATTTACTTGGCGTGTGTATGTTATAAATAACGGCAAAGAAAACCTTTTTTGTGGCAGCAGTCATTGTTTAAAGGCCCTTTTACAAAACCCCCTTCTCCCGCGGGAGAATGACCTTGGCCTGGGACAGGGACACACAGGTGCACTGAACCAGCTCTTCATGAAAGTGCTTAAGAAACTATGTGGTCAACTGGTGAGGCTGCGGTTGTTCACACCATTTACTGGGTCATAGCCATCCACACAGCACATTCAGGCTGGGTCAAGGGGCTGGAAATAACAGTAATTGGGACTTTGATACTTTTCCTAGTGAATCTTGGATTTAGGATGAAGGGAATGGCAGTATAAACCTTGAGGATATATTTTGAGTGCTTCAGTATAAACCTTGAGGACATATTTTGAGTGTTTTTTTTTTTTTTTTTACCTAGTATAAGTTATATTTATGAACTCTCTCTATCATGCATCCTTGCCTGTATTCAGTCATCAGCTTTTCCATGCATTATACACACACAAAAAAAACAAGTTTTGACAATTAAGCATTTTATGAAATTATTTATTTACACACATTTGTATCAAGAGCGCAAAGTCTTTATACCGTCAGTGACAACAACAATATGTACAATGTACTTATAAGAATCCTCTGTTGTCAAAGTTTTCAGTCACAATACTTCTTACAAGTTCTCCGTCACAATACCTCTTGCAAGTTCTCCAAGTAATATATTTCAGTCACAATACTTTTTACAAGTCCTTTATGTAATATGTTTCCTTTTATCTGTATCTCCCAAAAATTTGAGTGAAAGTCCCTTTGTGACCAAGTCTCAGCCTCGTCCTCACTGTCTACATCAAAATCACTCTCATCTAAGGTTATTTCATCTGCTACTTCACTCTATAAAAGTATTTCCCAAGCCTTCTCTACAAATTTGTATGTTTTGGGCTTGTACCTTTTTTTTTTTACCCAGATGTCTCTCAGGATGGTTACTTATGCTTCATGCTTCTTGAGGTATATGGTCTCTCCACTTTTTCGTTCCATTCAAGTGCACCAAGATTGCTCTAAATTCATACATAGTATCGCCATAATGGATACGTTTATCCAAGTATATAAGTGTTGCATTATTGTAACTTTCTATGAAGTAAGTGTCCCTGGCACAACAGTAATCACTGGGATTCTTGTAAACAGTTGTTTTCTGTATAAAGAAGGGGATAAGGGGGGGTCAGTACGCTGGTACAGGTAATTATTTTTCTAGAGTACGCAGTACAGAAAATAAAAATATTTCAAAATTTTGGATAGTACAAAGTACGTAAAATAAGAGGGCTTCCAGTATGTCAGTACAGTGAATAAAAAGCCCCAGTACATCAGTACGGGAAACCGCTTACCCACCCTCTATAAAGGCGAGTGGGGTGGGGGGTTCAGTACACTGGTACAGGTAATTATTTTTCTAGAGTACGCAGTACGGAAAATAAAAATCTTTCAAAATTTTGGATAGTACGAAGTACGTAAAATAAGAGGGCTTCCAGTATGCCAGTACGGTGAATAAAAAGCCCCAGTATGCCAGTACGGGAAACCCCTTACCCACCCTCTATAAAGCCTGTCAACAGTTTCACTGCAACAGGGTCTGTCAATTTGTATGTGTCTGGTACATAACCAGGTTCCTTACATGCAGAGCTTGGGTGACAGGAGGTATGAATATTCTGGTAGTGCAATGGTATAGTATCCAGGTACTGCACTAACTTTGCTGGGGACCCTTCACAGTGATCCATAGCCCAGTATATATGCTTTCTTACTCCACTATATTTGTCTGACAACTGGACAGCAGGCTTGTGAGGAGAATGCAGGAATACATAAATCCATGTATAGAAGCTACTAGAAGTGCATGGCCAATCTGGGTGCATGGGCCTTGGAGTTATATCTACAGCACAAAGAATCAGTAGCTAATGGCCATGCGGTAGTGCTTCATCAGAGAGAGGTGATGCCAGTCTGCATCTTGAAACAAGTGTGTGGACTATACCCTAACCCTCCTGGAGTTTCATACATGGATCATAAGTGGGAATAGGGGTTGACAGAGGACAGAATTTATATAATTATGCAAACCTGCATGAAGAACCTCCATGTACATTTACCCATGACAGATAATATGTGTAGGCCTATATTCTGCATGGAAACTGGAAATAGTCCTTGGAGAACTTTAGGAACATTGAACTTGGAGAACTTGTAAGAAGTATTGTGACTGAAAACTTTGACAACAGAGGATTCTACATGTAATAAGTACATTGTACATATTGTTGTTGTCACTGACGGTGTACAGACTTTGTGCTCTTGATACAAATGTATGTAAATAAATAATTTCATAGAATGCTTGTTGTCAAAACTTGTTTTTGTGTGTATCATGCATGGAAAAGCTGATGACTGAATACAGGCAAGGATGCATGATAGAGAGAGTTCATAAATATCATTACTACTAGGTAAAAAAAAAAAACCCTCAAAATATGTCCTCAAGATTTATACTGCCATTCCCTTCATCCTAAATCCAAGATCTGGCTACAGTGTTCACTAGGAAAAGTATCAAAGTCCCAATTACTGTTATTCCCAGCCCCTTGACCCAGCCTGAATGTGGTGTGTGGATGGCTATGACCCAGTAAATAGGGTGAACAACCTCAGCCTCACCAGTTGACCACATTGTTTATTTAGCACTTTGATGAAGGGCTGGTTCAGTGCACCTGTGTGTCCCTGTCCCAGGCCAAGGTCATTCTCCCGTGGGAGAAAGGGGTTTTGTAAAAGGGCCTTGAAGTGAGCAAGGCCCATGACACAGCAGCACCAGCATCCACATGATCTATGTGTGAGACAAGTTTTCTATCGTCACGTTTCACAGGGTGGATGAGCATTTACCTATGCAGGAAACAAATAGGCAAGGGCAAGAACATAAGGTTCAGGAACTGCCTGAAAGAGGGCACTGCAGTCAGGGGAGGGCTTGGGTTGTGTATTCCCATTACTTAACATTGTAATTTGCAACTTAATAACTTGAAAACTACTGCACATAAAAATACAAAAATTTTTAGACAGTAAATCTAAATGCATAAGAAAATGCCGCACAAATATCATATAACCTTGCAGCTAAAGTGACTAGTTTATCTAAGGTTGCTGTAAGATGCAAACTAATGGGAATACACAGCTGTAGTCCTCCAAATGTTTGTGTATTCAGTGGTGTATTTGGGGCAAATACACACTTCAGAGCAAATTCCAAACTTTCCTATTGTAAAGGCATTGAGTTTTAGGTGGATTATTGTTGCATTTTGACCAAGGTAAGCAGGGAAGGTAAGTGTCTCAGGGCACAAGGGGCTGTAGATTTGTCCCTTCCATCTGTTTTCAGTCAGATGGGGAGTTGCCAGAGATAAGCCCTTGGCAAAGATTAACAGGGAAGAGGAGTCTCAGGGCATAAAGGGTTGTGGATTGTGACTTCCATTTGTTGTTAGTCAAAGGGTCACGTTGAGTTGCTCTGGATTAGGCCTTTGACCCTGAATTATAATGATGATGACATTCAAGCTTTTTTCTGTGCCATTTGAGATGGTTGAAATATACTACCTTAGTCAAAAAAAGAAAAAAAAAAAGGAGGATATCTGGTTCACCTTTGACCTACATTTCAGCATGTTCTCATAGCTATGGCCAGCTCTGTGGAGGTGAATGACAACCTGAAGCAACAGTTTCAATTACTACAAGATCAGCAGCAAAAGAAGCTACAAAGGAGAAAACAGAAGAAAGAAGAGAAAGAGAAAACCCAGGTGGCTGAAACTGCTGCGAGTACTGCTTTTGGTATTGATGATAACCTTGATCTGAAGGTAATACAGTAGTATCTCCCCATTAAAATCTCTGCATATGATCACTCCCCTAAAACAACCACATTTAAGCTACCCCAACTTTGTTCTTATTACAAATTTTGTTTTCCACATTAAAACCTGACCATATGCACCCTACCCTCCCCCCCCAGGAAAAAGTAAATAATGATAATAATTTTAAAAAAAGATACTTTTTTGTACAGCATGCCTGTTATTTTGAAAAATGCAAAACAGGCTCATTTTTATGTGGGTGTGTGTAGTTCATGCTCATTAACATATGATCTTTAGGGTCTGGGGGAGTGAGGGTGGATACCAAACAATTTTGGCTGTTTAAACCAAGACTGTGTCGCCTGTTGATCTTAACATAAAGAGATATTGGATAAAAATACTGTGATGGGAGTTGTCCCAGCCAGGTGCATTGTACTTTTGACAGTTTGTTCAGTGACACTACAATAATTGTGTCTCTCATGAGCTACTATCAGTAGACAGTTATATAGAGTTGTTCAAACATTTGGCCGAGTTACTACAGGTGGACAGTTCAATCCATGTATATGTACCACAAGAATCACTTCTAAAAGCAAAAGAGGGAGATAAAAATTAAGTCAAATTCAATAATGTGGAACTTGACTGTGTGTGACGATACGTGTAGAATGCTTCACTGAAAATATTTCCAATGTGTAGATGGATGTACCGTGTATATCATGGAACTAATATTCTGGTTTTAGATTCACATGTATACTAACTGTATTTCATTATATTTTCATGCAATTAGTGTGTACAAACTTTTTGATGTGGCCAGAGGCATGTACCTGAATTGCACAAGATGGACATGGTCACCATGGTTTTTCTTGTATAGTCAAGTTTCTAACAATGAAAAACTTGCAATGTAAAGTTCATAGTCTGTTTATATACATATATATATATATATATATATATATATATATATATATATATATATAAACTGCGAACTTGTGGATAATTGTGTACGATTTGTTCTGTTTCCTTTGCCAGTTGGCTGATCCTCCCCCAAAGACCAGTTCAATATACACAGAGGAGCTAGTCGATCATCTCAATGAGCAAATTAGAGTAAGTTTAATTTAATGTTTGCAGGAAAAGCAGCTTTTGTAATGATAATGATTAAAGATGATAGATTTTCTAGTTTAAGTCCAGGTTTTTGTGTGGAGTCAGACTTGTCCAATCTAATATTCTGGAGCCATTGCTGTGATAATTCTTTTATAGGGCCAGAAGAATGTTTTTGTAGAAAGGTAAGCACATGGATGTTTTGCTGCATCAATGGGGCCCAGGGAGACCATGGTAGATGTGTTATCGTTCCAGGTGATCACTACATGTCGACATGACACCTTAATGTTAGAGCAGTCAACTAATTTTCATAGTTATATCTTCATTAAAATGTTTAAATGGAACATTTCTGTAACACAGAACAAGACAGGAGTAAAATTCATGATGCATGACAGAAAAAATACGGCATGTTGCGGGAAAGTATGCCCGTGGTCATGCAGACAATTGTATTCTGCCACCTATGTTGTTTCGAAAAAATGTAATTGCACTATAGGCCAGACACTTTACATCTCCAAGAGTACCTGAAATTTAGTTAAACTCACCTGGAAACTGAACAGGAATATTAATCATGTAATTTGTGACAAACCTTGTGGTGGTCACTTTCAGTGAAACTGGATCAAAAAAAGCCCTTGCATGTTCAATCCTGCATGTGCCTAGTTGCGAAAATATATAAACAGGTGCCCAGTGTCTGCCAGTGGCATACTGTGTATGCTACCAAATACTGGCAGAGTGCTAAGGCTTAAAGCTTTATTCATATTTTTACAGAAGTGGAGAATGGAAAAAAGAAGTTGTGGTTTGTCGCCTTTATTATGTATTTAAGAAGATAAATACAAGAAGGAAATTGGGACAGTTGCCTTTATTATGCAGCGAAGAACGATTTCATGAAAGAAGAAAGAATTGGGCTCTGTTGCCTTTATTATACCTTCAAGAAGATAAGAGGAGAAGGATATTGGCCTTTCCTTTGAATGAGTTATTTGTTTTCTTGAAATTTATTGCAGTGGTGTTCTGAAATTCCACCCCATGCCAGGATCTGATCTGATGGGCAATTCACTTGTAATTATTTTTTGCAACTTTCCGCTTAACGTGCATGGATTTGAAGGATGTGGTTCAACTTGCTATTGATGCATGTTTTTGTATAAAGATGCAAAACTGGTGCACGTTGAGCAGAAAAAAGCATAATTTATTTGCAAAATATACTATTAATGTATAAACTTACCGGCAAACAAAGCAGAAATGCAACCAAATCTGGAAAGTTTGTCCGATTTTGGTGAGCTTAGTCTGTTTTTGCAGCTAATTTTCTCCCAAACTTTGATGTAACAAACACCAAATCAACGGAAATCTTGTTGGGCTTTTAGAAGCAATGGGGATATATGTACGGTTCCCACTCTCTTCCGGTGAATGCCATTACACAATTGAATGCTTCACAGGTCGCTCGTCCAGTCACCATGCATGCCTCGCAAGTTGTGTATTGAAAAGATAAACGGCCTCGCTGCTAATCAGATCGCAGTAATTAGCTAGCCTTAATGAGGCTGTGCAAAGGAAATTAATGGTTTTCCTTTGAAGACTGAGACATTCCTTTTGTTTGAAGTCAAAGTGGCCTCTCCTTTCCCTCTACTCTCCATGGTTAAACATATTATGGTTAAAAGATTCAAATCCCTTGTGAAGGTACCTTTCATTCAGATAGAAGCAAGCCTTGTCTAAAGCAAAAAGTAGTTTTAGTTACCAGCTTTCCTGGGGACACTTTGCACACAAAGTGTCCCAAGGAAAGCTGTTGACTCAGTCTTAATTCGGCACTTTAAGGGTTAACAGCCGGGCAGTGTTAGGTATGAATTTTTCCTCAAAAAACAAGGACAACGACATGCAGGAATATTGATGTACAATGTAATTTTCACCTGAAGTAAATTTGACATTCTTTTAAAACTTTAAGGAGTTGAAAGATGAGACTGGAAGACTGTACAAACTTCTTAGTGAACGGGATCTAGAAAATCGCCAGCTTCGTAAGAAACAGGACGAGCAAAAGTTGGCACTACAGGGCAGTGGAAATCTTGCTAGTGAAAATGCTGCGACGAAAATTGTTGAATTGTCTAGGAAAGTACGTGAGATGACAGCAGATCTGGAAAGTGAACGGACTAAAAACCGACAACTTGTCAAAAAGTGCAAGGATCTGGAAAATGAGGTAAGTGTTCAGAAGATAAAAATTGAACATAAGAGGCATGTAACATCAAAGTAAAAGTGGATAATTTTGTTGTTGTTATTTTTTGTGTGTTTTTTTTGTTTGTTTTGTTTTGTTTTTTTTTTTTTGGTTTTTTGTTTTTTGTTTTTTTTTGCTATGTGACAACTGAAATAACTAATTAGTTCAAAGAATTTGGATGGGCATGTATGCATGTGTATGCAGAAAAAATAGATGCAATCTGTCTACATGTACTTCTGTGCACGTGCCTAATTTAAATACAAGATGGTGTAGAATAGTCCCTCCTTTGAAAGACCACTCCTTTGGGAGACCACCTCCTTTGAGAGACCACAGTTGTCAGGTCTTTCTGTAGTATTTTTTGTTATTTATACCTCCTTTGATGGACCACCTGCTATATATGACCGCCTTTTGTGTGGCACTACGGGCGGTCTCTCAAAGGAGGGACTACTGTATCAGGTATAAACATCACAATCACAGACACACAGAAAGTTTTGAAAAGGTAAACTGGGTGTAACATACAAATGTATATGTTTTGTATTAAATTGAGATCACAAATGTGATAAACACAGGGTGTCCATACAGGTATGCCCACCCCTCTTGCTTTATTCCAACCTTTCATGTGGTTAATAAAAAAAGAAGAAGAAAAAAAAAAGCAATTATGAACCATCTCCATGGAACATGCAGAATTTACAAATCAATAATGGTGTCTATTAAATGTCAAATTTTGTTTTCTTGTGTGAACAGGTGTTCATGTCTTCAAAGGCTGGTGCTATAGAGAAGGGAAGCAGTGCAGGCAAGTCCTCCGCTGATAGGACAAAGGCCTGGGCTTCTGATGAAGACCCGAGGGTATGTACCCAGAAAAAAAAAAAGATTACGCACATGCAAAGCACTAGGCGACAAACATGACAAAAGAAAGTATAGAAAGCGTACTGGTGTACCGTAGTTACATTGTCATTTTTATCAGAAGTGCAAACACACAAACACAAAAGCACACATAAGAAGCAATAAATGCATTGGAAATCAAAATAACTTAATAAGTGAAGTTCTAGGTTTGACTCTCTGAGTCTACCATAAATGTGCCTTTAGGATGCAAAGTGAATGATAAGGAGTTGGTCAGTCAATCATTCTTTTCATCTGTTTTGTTCCCCCAGAATATATATGGCTACATGATAATTGTTTCTTTGCTTCCAGGCGGCATTGGAGGAAGAGCTGAAAACTGCCAGAGACAAACTGAAACAACTTGAAAGCAAGGTGACAGATTATAGAAACCAAAACACCACGCTCAAAAACGAGCTGAAGATGGCACATAAGGTACAAAATACATATATATTTTTGTTCTTTGTTTAAATTGTTCATGAATATCTTTCATCTTGGGGTCAGAATAAATTGTCGTCTATAATGTAAATGCTCAGAACTACACTGTCTTACAGTTTACTGTGATTCCTTTGCTAAGAGGGCTCTCCAGCAAGATACCACGGGCACCTTTCATGAGAGATCACTTGTAAAACCCAAAGTCCTGTCCTTCCAATCTCTTGAAAGGCTTTATGCGGTCCAAGGGGTAGTCTGTCAACATGGTGACAATTGTCTATGAATATCCCAGAAAGAATCAACAGTTCCTGTTCCCAAAATCACCTCTTCAGTTCGTCAAATTTATACATAGTTAAAAAGTGTACATTTGCATGATATGCATTTTGTGTAAATACCTTTCTGTGTGATAATGGATGTTTCTGAGTCCTTTGGCGAAATAACAGGCAGAAATGAGGTTTAGTCTACCAGCTATCCTCAAAGGTACTTTACTGTGTTGTGAGCGCTACAAATAAGTTGGATCATGACCAGAGGGAAACTCATACTGCAACAACAATGTGCAGTTTCATTAGATGTCATATTAATTTTAAACTTTCATATTTCGTGCAATAACATGCATCTTGTTGTGTCTTTTGTATGAACCCCTCTGGTTATCTCTGTCCGTTATTGCTGCTTGTAGACTGTTTGTTATCTGTGTAATAGGTTGTTTAAAGTCATTGATCCCTTTAAATTGATTTAGAAACCAAACACTTTGTACCAAAATAGTATAGTATGTTCACTCTCAATAGGGCTATCAAACCAGTCAAGAATTTTACTGTCTGCCCTGAACTTTTTTACCGCAATTATCATCTGCCATAGCTCTTTGGCTGCAATTATTATACACCGTCACGTGAAATTACTTAAAACTCACAAAATGTTTAATATTAAAATTTAGTTCTAAATAAATCTGTTTTGCCAATATGCTTATACAGCTGCAAGCTCTGTATTAAAATATACAGCTGAAGATATAAAGTTATGCAGAGGGAGAGATCACTTAAGTTGGCGAAAACCTGATCTTGAATACAAATCTCCTCAAACTACTCGCTGGAGCCTGTCCTCACTTTAACACCACAAAACCCTTGCTGTTAAAGTGTACAGTGGAAGGCCCTGAACCAACCCAAGTGTAATAACGTTGAGAGACCTGGTTTATCGGCTTGCATCTTTTCCCCATTAAAATTACTGCAAGGGTTTTGAGCACATGTCTTCTTCCTCTTTTTATAATAAAAAATAGTGTGTTAAAAGTGAATGTTTTTTCTCAGCACACTGTTAATGCAATGTGCCAAGGAAAGCTGTGTGACTCAGTCTCTGTAAGAGTTAAGTTGCACAGTGATCTAAACATCGTTCGACCTTTATAGAATGACCACTTTGAAAACAATATTGCTTACTGTGGTGCCTTTGGTATAAAACTGGACACTCCAGAAGTCCACCCATCTTTACAGTACCAGTTCTGAAAATATGAGTCAGTTTCCTTGGATATTTACGTCAAGTTTTATAAATCACCTATTTTTTCATATAAAAAAAGAAGTGCTTACAAGTACTGCATGGAACATTAAAATCATAACTACTCTTTTGTATACTATACCACTGATTACATTCAGGTCGTGGCCAATGAGGTGGGAGACGGTGTTTCAGTGCAGTCCTTACTTAACAATAATAGCGGCTGGAAGGGTCGATCACAACAGATCATTGCTCTACAGAAGAAGGTAAGGCAGAAAAATTACCTTGTTACATGCTTTTTTCTTTTTGTTTTGCTAAATTAGCAGAAAATGTTTTTTTTTTTTTTTTTTTTTTGAAAATCAACAAAATGTTAGCTATACAATGTACATGTGCGGTCAAAGTTATCTCTGGTATCTTGTTACAAATTTCTTTGCATGCCAGAATTGTAATTTTCCTCCAATGATTTTAGCCAAAAAAAAAAAAAAACCATTCTATATAGATTTTCAGCAGTGGTTAGAAAGTTGAGGACCTCAATTCAAAGTCTCATTATTTTGAAGTGAAAGATGCCATGCCTTTGAAGTTGAACCTCAAGTGCCAAGTTATTCCATGCTTTAGTTTTGCTGTCAGCATATTTGTGTGCCCAGGGTCAAGGGAACTTTTTTGTTTCAATGTGCACATATGTAAATACATTTGTGAGCAATTTTTATATGCAACCTTTATTTTGAATATAGTAAAACCTGTTTTGAGAGACCCCTCCTTTTGTGACCACCTTTTCTGTGCAAAAATATCTTTTAATAATAGTTTAACTTTTTTGGGAGACCACCTGCCAAATCTGACCAGTGACCACCAAAGATAGGCCCAAAAGACCACTTGTCCAGCCACAAATACCCCATTTAGATCAGTAAAGTTCACCAATTTCATGCACAATCAGTAAAACTGTTTGGTAAAATCACAAGTACCAAATAATTTATAATATCGATAAATAAATAAAAACCTGAATGCAATGTGGAATAGGGTTTAAGTGTAGAAACACGCACACAAATCTTAACTATGGATGGAAATTCAAAGTAGAGTTAGCTGTTGGCCAGGTAGCACGAAAGTCAACCCTCCTTTGGGAGACCACCTGCTTTATGTTACAACTTTCAGGTCTTTTCCAGTGGCAATCTCTCAAAACAGCAAATTAGATGGGGCTAGTGCCACGGTGACTCGAGTTTTCTGGTGGATAGTCCGACCGGTTTGGTTCGTAGTGGAACTCATCAGGGACTGGTGAATAACCGTCAGGAAAAAAAAAAAATCTCTCAAAACAGGTTTCACTGTATACCATACTCCTTCCAACAGGGGCCGCTGCTCTAATATAGCCTCCCCCCCCCCCCACCTCCTTGGAATCTGGATGATCAAACATCAGGCCAAAATGTTTTCCATTTCATCTTTTTTTTTTTTTTTTAACAGTATTTTACCTATAATGTTCAAAGCAGGGTTGTGCATTGAAGGCTTATTGGACTGTAACTTTGTAAGTACTGTGGGTGCTTATAGGGCAGAATACGGTATGAGAAATGTTTGAGAATATCAGAAGTTGGCATGGAAAGAGTTAATTGTGAAAAAAACCATTAAATTTTAGGTTTCAGAGTTGAAAAGCCAGTTGGGGTTACAGTCGTCCAAGGGAACCAGAACACAGAGAGAGACAGCCGGGGAGGATGACCTTGACCTTGACCTGGAGGCAGAGTTCATGGGGACTGGGGCCACCGGGTCCAATACATACAGGAAGAAGACTGCAGATGAGAGGCACAAGGAAACGATTCGTAAATTGGACAAGGAGCGAAAAGAGTCAGCAGAGGTTAGAAGGTCACAAGGTCATTTGAATGGTGTGGTATAATATCTGTACATGTTGGCATATACACTGTATAAATGTGTGAACTTTTGCACAAGAGAAGCCACACCTCTTATAAGGCCACTTGTTGATTATATTTGGGTTGGCTTAACAAGAGGCGGATCACCATATCATGTTTTTATAACATAAGTATTTCACTTAAATGTCATATAAAAAATCCCAAACTTTGTATTCATGGCATTCATGTACATATTCTCTGAGTCATATTTGTCGGTTTAAATGTCTCATCACCAACTGGTTACGATTGATTTTTACAAAGATATTTGCTGTCTTCTTCGAGATGTATGTATTTCACTGTTGTCCCTTATGTAAAATCTATACACGTGCATCTCTATCAGTTAGCTAGAGAAATTGACTGGTTTCCAAACTGGAGTTTGGAGCTCAAGACAGGGTTGTGTACTGCCTCTGATGTATTCCCATGTGTTTATTTTTGGTAATTAATCTGATAAGACAAGCAATTAACACCAGTGGCACATATTGTTAACTTTGTGTATATCTGAAAGAGAAAGTCATTCCTTCTGATGTCATGGCAAGGAAGAGTTCTTGTTAACAGTCATATCAATAATCATGTTTATTCATTTACTGTTCCCATTAAATAAAAGAATCATACAGGGAGTAGCTATAAAAGTTCGCCAGTTGGTCTTGTTTCTGGAAGTAGGTAACCAGAGTGTATCTCGGTGTTATTTTCTTTTGCTCCAGAAAGCTGCTGCAGAATACAAGGCTATGGAGGCAGATCACAAGAGCATGAAAGAGAAGCTGGAAGCCTCCAAAGCTAGGTGCGTGTGAAAATTAGATCCTGTTTATAACAAAGATGATGTTGATGTTGTAACCTTCTCTCACCCTTTCCCAGCCTAAGGCAAAGTTAACAGCTTTCCTTGGCATGTGTTGAGTACTAAAGAAAGCTGTTCACCCAGGGCATGTTATATTGATAGATCTCAACTGCAATAATCATGAAAGCTTTTTTTTTTTTTATCAGAGTTGAAATTAATCAAAAATACTGAAGCAGATATCATTTAACTCTTTCAGTGCCAATCACGTCTAAAGTTGATCTATTAAAGTCCAACTAGTCTGAAGTATTAGGATCTCCTATTCGTATTTCTGGCAAAAAGACCTTTCATTCAAGTACCAGCATGCCTCTAGTTCCAGAGAAATTATCCCAGGTCAACAGCTTTTCTTGGCAGGCATCAGAGAAAAGCTGTTGACTCATTCCAAATTTGGCACTTAAAGAGTTAATTATCTGCTGGTTTTGGCCAGTGCATGTATAACATTATTAAGGCAACCATCTTGAAGTAATTGCTTAGCACCCATCATTCAAGTCACATTCCTCAGTGTGCATTTTGTGTATGAACATAAAGGGATGTTTTTACATGTGAAAGCATTTGCATCACGTGCATGGTATGACATGTTATGAATTTAAGAGCAAACCGCACATGTATTAAATGTTTGGATTTTAGATAAACAGTAAATTCAAGTGCATGTCGGTGGGGAGGGGGTGAGAAAATACTAGCTTGAGAGTGCATCCTCAGTATAACTGAAGAATTATACAAACATGCTGCTCACATGTATTTGTTTTGTTTTTAATTTTTATAAAAGAAGCAAAGAACAAAAGTGTCTGTTGACTGTATTTCAGGAACAAAGTGCTGTCCAATGAGCTAAAGTCCATAAAACAGCAAACCCAGGTACTGCTGGATAAAGGCAAACACGATGATGAACTGATAGACGCCTTACTAGTGAGTACATGCATGGTGGAAACTTGTTTTTTTAACCCTCTCAAGGCTGAGTTATCAGCTTTCCTCTGTTCACTATGGGCACAATGCACCTACATTTAACCCAGGAAATCTGTCAACTAATGATATCATTCTTTAAAAAAGCAGTGTGATATGATAGCAGATGCTGCATTCTTTTCTTTTATTGGAAAAAAATTGCTGTACAGTGGTACCTGTCTTGAGAGACCCCTCCAATGAGAGACTGTATAATCTTTTTAAGGCCACTCTCTTAGAACACTGTGCTATCTTTTCCATGTTAATATACCTCTAATGAAAGATCACCTGTTTTGAAAGACCACATTTTGACCCACCCTAAGGGTGGTCTCTCAAGACAGGGACCACTGTACTTGCAAAAGTTGCATTTAATACATATGGGCAGTGGCTTCTGTCTTGATGCATCACCTGCTTTGGAAGACCACCTGTCTTAAGAGGCCACAGTTTGGTAATCCCTAGGGGTGGTTTTGATAGAAAGGTTTTGCCATACATAGTGACTACCATTAATTTGTTTAAATTGACTATGATTTTATGGGTATGGGTGGGTGTGTGGGTGGCATGAAAATAATAATCCAAAACCACACCATGATATGGTGGTGCGGGAAGTCATATGCATAAAGACTATTTCTGATACCTATGGAAATTAAAGTGGATGCCACGTTTCTCAATCAGTGAAATGATTAGTGAGCACACATTGCTATGGTCATGGTATGTACATGTACATGTATTTGGGGAAAAAAAGCCCCCCCCCTCCCCATTTCATCAGAAAAGGCCCCCCAAAACAATATTTTCATGGTAAATAATTTTGCAACACTAGCGGTTGGTAATAAACATATTTAAAAATGAAAAATTGTACAAAGCAGCCTCATAATTGATAAAATTTGAGTTCACTGTTCAGAGTCAAAATATTTAAGCCTCCTACACATTGGATGTATGACATGACCAAAAACATGTTTGAAACTTTCAGCATCCATCTTGCATAAAATACATGTAATACACGCCCATGCAATTGAGTGTTCAATCTTCATTGATAAACATCTGCATGTTTTATATAAAATGTATCGTGAATTGAACTTTAAAGTTTTAGCACTAAACTTCAGTTTGTCCCTCTCCATAATGCCTCTTTTTATATTCTCAAATTCTCTGATAGAAACAGCAAAATAAATTGAAGCAGACAATAGAAGACGCAAACAAACTACAACAGATGAGTGAACAAAAGAAAGAAGAGAAGTTGAAAGAGTTATCAATGAAGACGCAACAAGACAACAACGTAGTGGAGCAACTGAAGTCCATAGTTGCCGAGAAAGAGGCACAGGTGCACGCTCTGGAGAGCGAGATACAACAGATGAGAATGATGGTAAGGTGTTACACTACAAGTTCATTGCCACATTTAAATGTTCAAAGATGCTGGTAATTCAACTCCTGTTCAACCCGTGTCCGCGGCTTTTCTGTTTATATCCTACTGTACACATGTAGTTATGTTGCGATTACTAATTTGAATTACTCGTAAAAGAGTGCTTTGATCATACCGGAATGCACACTGTAAATTGATTTAATTTGGCTGTGTTCTTATTTTTGCTCATTTTGCTGGTGGCACAAAATTGTTTCTCAGAAAACAGTTTCCATTTTGATTTATTCACAAAGCAAAAATCCATATTGTTCAGTCTTTCTTAGCCCAATGTACACTTTTGAGGTCACATTTTACACTTTTTTGCTTTCAAGGTTGGTAGGTCTGTATATGAATTGCAGGACTTGATAGGGGAGGTGCATTTTAAAATTGGGGAAGAAATAACCTTTTCTTTTATGTACATGTAGACTATGACTTTTGAGAGGCAATTTCGATGAAAAATCACCTACCTTTTCAATAATTCATGTGCATGTGACTTGATAATTTATTGGTGCAAAATAAAAGACTTATATGTCTCTAAAGGGGGTCTGTTGTATTTCCTCTCATTTGTATTGTGAAAGATATTCAAATAAGTTTTTTCAGTTTGATTATTTTGTTCCTTTTTTATTTGTACTTTTTTGGACAGCTGTCCCTTTAAAGAGGGTGGGAAAGGGGTTTCTGGTACTGGCGTACTGGGGCTTTTTATTTACCGTACTGGCGTACTGGAAGCCCTCTTATTTTACGTACTTCGTACTATCCAAAATTTTGAAAGATTTTTATTTTCCGTACTACGTACTCTAGAAAAATAATTACCTGTGCCAGCGTACTGAAACCCCCCCCCCCTTACCCCCCTTCTCTAAAAGATTTGCAATATGAAAACCCAAAACATGTTTTGAGAATATATACATGTACATGTGTGTTAGTCTTTCAGTTCACTGAAAATTGTCAATTTTGGGTTACATTTACTAGGGTTATTTCAATTCGAGTTAAAATTATAAGTTTAATTTAACCAAGATATGGTTCAGTACATTTGAATAAAAAAATGTGTTTCTATGAGATAAACTCTATTATCTCCCCAGTGAAATGGTTACAAAAACTTTTTATTAACCTTCCATAGGTCACCACTTTGAATGTGAAATACTATGTACATTTAGAGTAGGTCTTTATCAATACTCTTCTGAAAACTGCCTTGAATATGAAAATAGTGGATCTTGTATTGAAAATCATCGATATGTATTCAGAACTTGCATAAAGCACAGATGGAAGGTGTTTCCGCCATCTTTGACGATCACCCGTCCAGAATGTCCATGAACAGCTCAAGGCCACCCACCGCTCAGGTCCTGGAGGAAAACTCTTTCACACCTGTACCCTCAGCCAGGTAAAATTATGAATGCTTTCATGTTATTTTTGCCATAAAAGGAAATAATATTAATACAATTAAGCTCATCTAAAGCTTAACAGGCAAATGATTTTTTTTGTGTGTGTGTTGCAAAGTGTTGTACTGGTGTTTGTAAAGGTTGTTAAAGGTTTGCAAAAAACAAACCAAGGGTTTGTGAAAGGTTGACAAGGGTTTCAAATGGTTGAAACAGTTGCACACCATTTCAACATTTAAATCAATAAGGTTGAGAAAGTTTGTGAAATGGTTTCTTAACTATTAGAAAAAGGTTTAGAAGGGTTTTAATGCAATAAGAGGAAATGGTTTGGAAAGTGTTAGAAATGGGTTTGAAAAAGGTTTGCCTTTCCCTCAAAAGGTAGATGCGTTTGGTGACTGTTAAGTTTAATGCGGGCTTAACTGTAGTAATAATGATAGTACAGTGCTCCCTCTTTATAACACCCCTCATTACAAGGCGGTTTCTGATAGAACACGGTGGGTACCATGCCTCCCACTGAAATCGTTTTCCCATTACATCTATGTTAAAAGTCCCTCTGTTATAAGGCGGTTTTGCTATAACACGGTATACCCTGTGGACCCCAACACCAGCGTTATAAAGAGGGAGCACTGTACCTCATAAAGTGAGCTTTGCCTTATGTCAGTGGTTTCTGCACTGCCTGACAGGTGGGCAGTGGCAAGAGGCAATGCAAAGAAAAAACTGTTTTATGGAGTGAATTGAATACAGACAGACAGAGAGATATTCTGACTGGATGTAAACACATGGTTGATCCAGTGACGGGCACTCATGCAGCTCAGACATTGGTTCAAAAGTTCATGTGTTCCTGTTCTCGGTCCTCTGGAGTCCTCCCTGCCCCACCCATGGGGGATGGACCTTCGCTTGCATCTACAATGAACCTTCCACCTGAGGCAGATTGTGTAATGTCTGCTTGTGTTGTCAAAAGTACACATTGTTGAAAATATTCTGCCTGCTAACGGACATGCAGTGTAGGCGAACATGCAATGTAGACATGGAGAACACTACAGTTACAGATAGATTATAATCACACCCATCCCGTAAATCTGAGTGTGCCTTACACGGGATAAAACTCTCACCGCCAGACTCTTGTGATAATTGGCTAATAAACACAGACTTTCGTTTGAAAAGTGATTCACCAGGTAACAGGAATGAAACCTAGAATCAGATGACATACTTGAGCAGACCTCTACATACCATAGCCTTACATGGCACAGTAATGTCACAACTCGCTACATTTCCTGTCAAGATTCCCAAGATTTCTTCAGTGCCTGATCAGTTTTAGATGAGGTGCATCACAATTTGCCTCGTCTACCAGCTACTTGCTTTGTCTTTGAGCATAAACAAATATTGATGTGAATACAGAATGCCTATATGAGATCCTTACTTGCCTGTATCATGTATACTAAATCGTAGAATATTTTCTGTATTATTTGGTCATTGTAGAGGCAGTGAGAGAGGTGTCTCCCGACAGAGTGCAATTTCCACTATCAATGGGGACCTCACGGACAGACCAAGCTCAAAGAAAAGTGTCCGTCCAAACAGTGGGTAAGCATTATAAAGTGGTGTGACAGGGTCATCTGGCAAAACAGTCTTTTGCTGTGAAGCTTTGTTACTACAGCTGGGAAGCATAAATACAGTGGTCTTCCTGGTACAAGGCCACCCCAAATGCCCTAGAAAAGTGACTTTGCTAGAGGGGTGGCCTCCCTCAAGGGGTTAAATACAAAGAAAATGCCATACTTGCTGCATGGAGAAGTGACCTTTGTACAGGGGGCATCCTGTCTTCACGGGGACCTTTACAAGTGGGAGATCACTGTAACAGGGATCAGCTACATGTGTGTGTGAATTGTGGGGGCAGGGGGTAAACGGACCTGAATAAGCTGAGTACAACAAGTAAGCATGTTCACATACCTTTACACGTACCAGCACATTTTTCCGATCATCAAAGTTTGTCAGGTACACATACATGTACATTGTAGTGTTGATAAGCATGGTAACATGATTTACTATTCACATCCATGTTGTTTCATCTGCTTTTTTGAAGTGCAAACAGACAGGAAGTGATGGAATTACAGATGCAGTGTCAGGAGTTCCACTCATTACTTCAAGCTGCCGAAGTGGAGAGAGATAAAATGACTGAACTGGTGCAGGTTTTACAAAAGAGGTGAGAAGCTACATGTGGCTATTTTATGTTCGGAACGAGCGGGAATCAAACCTGCATTCTTTTGCACCAGTCACCTAGCTGAAATGGGAAACGTACATATCCACTCAACCAAATCCCCCATTCTAAAGAATGGTTCAATAGAGGTAGTTATGTGCGAGTGCCATGTCAACACAGTTATGCAGTATAAGTACTGAGTCTGTATTTACTTCCAGAAACCGAGACATGTTTTTGTGGAAAGTGAACTTGAAGTTTACTGGATATGTATGTAACTTCAGTTACGCTCGCGTTCAAGTTAACAAACGCACCAACGTTTCCCAAATGTTTCCCAAACACTTTCAGTGAAAGTCAAACGTTTCGCAAACGCGTAGCAAACACTTTGCAAACACTTTTCAAACGCTTTACAAACACTTTGCCGAACGCTTTGAAACACTTTTCCAAACGCTTTCAAACACTTTTCCAAACACTTTCAAACACTTCTCCAAACGCTTTCAAACACTTTGCCGAACCCATTTGATGAAAACCGAACATTTTCAAACACTTTTCCAAACGCTTTCAAACCCTTTACACTTTGCGCCAAACATATGTGATACATGTACATCTACACTTGGTAATCTAATTCTAATGACCGGAATATTTTTTAACAAGTGTCTAAAAAGCTTATCAGCACCTAAAAATCCCAACAAAATGTGCATGCCTTCATTTATGGATCAGCCAAAAAGCTCTACTATGTATATTTCACAATAAAGTTGAAATTATGCTTTTTCAAAAAAATCAGTTCTATCTAACAGTTTGTACATGTATCACTTACAATGAATGTGCATATATTGTAGGCTATATCATTGTTTTCTTGTTTGCGTGACAAATTGCAAATGGTTTATGCCTGTGATACAGTGGAAAACGCAACAAAAGCTACCTTCTAAGATGTACATGACACTACCCACTGAATTTGCTTCAGTGGATGTAAACTAATTTCAGCCAGTCAATCTGAAATTTTTTCACCTGGTGGAAAAACACATACATGCGGGATAACCAGTTTGTGTTGTTTTTAAAATGTCGCAATTTCAGTGAATTCGATTTGAATTTAGGTATGAGCTGCCCATAAGTTATTTGATTGTTTGGTGGGGACATAAAATTAACACTTTGCAGTCTGAGTCCACATACATGCAGACTCGCACAGATCCTATATTATCAATAGATTTAATATTTGAATTCCTCATCAAAAGACATTTCCAACGAATACCAACATGTCATATCTGCCATTAGCAACTAGTCAACAGCTTTTATCGGCGCGCTCTGGGCGCCGGCGCCCAGAGCGGACTGAGGAAAGCTGTTGACTCAGACTAGAAAGTGTTAAAGCCTCAGATATACTGGCTTCAAGGGCGGATCCAGAAAAATCTCCGGGGGGTGGGGTGGGGTGGGGGGTGTCAGCAACTTGAGGGCGAAGCCCGAATGCGAGCGCCAACGGCACAAAGCTGGGGGGGGGGGGGGGGGGGCTCAGAAAATTATCAAAAATAGATGCTCTCATATGCGTTTTCCTGGCATTTGCTACTGCATTTTCATACGGACTATTTGGATTTTCAGGGATGCAAACTTCACTAATCTGGGCTCAACAAATCAAATTCCGCTTTATATCTGATTCAAATTAACATGAAAAGAAGAAAAGAAAAAAAATGAGTCAGTGACAAATAATTCCTGGAAATATGTATTTGTCACTTTACCTACTAATATTTATAATATTATTGTTACTGGTAATCAACAATATTTTGACATGGTCATACCTATTTAAGGAAGAAAATAAGTATAGGTAGAAAAAAACAAATAATATGCCTACATTAACAGGTTTAACACTTCATTTATTATAAAGTTACAGATCTTTCAGTAGCAAGTATACCCAACCGCTATCATACTTTTTCTGAAAGTGAAGTTCTTGAAAAAAGGCTAACTTTTAAAATTTCGAATGGAAATACAGAAGCAGCTCAATTTAAATATTGTTTGGCTTACTTCGCCAAGCAATAGAATTAGCTCCAGTGGAGTAAGTCAGGCAATACTCCATTGGTCCTTGGAGTAATTTTATATATTTTAATGAAAATAAGGAACTATTTCGGAGTAAATTTATAGGCAATATCATGATCAGATCATGAATCATGATCTGATCATGATATTGCCTTTGGATTTACTCCGAAACAGTTTTTGAAAGATGAAGTATTCATGACATCTTAAATGAAGAATTGAGTCTTTAATTAATTTTAGTTGAATTAGACACTTGGGTAAACGTATTTGGATTGTGTTTTATATAAATATATACAACCTATAATGCTGGATAAGTGCACATTTACATGTAGGTACATCATATATTGCTGGACCTGTTGAAAATACGTTTGGAGATTCTTCATCATTTAAATGGAAGTGTTTGAATGCGTTTGTGAAAGTGTTTGAAATCGTTCGGGTAATTCTTCAACGCATTTGGAAAGTGTTTGAACGCGTTTTGAGAAGTGTTCGGTAGCTTTGTGAAAGGTAGTGTTCGAACGTTTTGTAAAAGTGTTTGAGATTTTACCCAAATGCTTTCCAAATGCATTCAAACACATTCCAAACATTTTCAAACGTTTCCAAACACAAGCCAAACACCAGCAAAACGCGAAAAAAGTGTTTGGCTGTTAACTTTTAGCCTGGCGTAACTGTATATCTTTCCATTGGAACCAGTTTTAAATTGTATCCCACAATAAATTTCAGTTAGAATTAAATTCAGGAACTGGATAGACATTGCTTATCATAATTTTTGGTATGGTGGCCATATACATGTTAATATCATTCCCATTGGATATACAAAAAAAAAATATTTGGTGTTATTTAATGGTTTATATTATGGAAAATAATCACTTTTTGGTGTTGTACAAACCAACAATTAGGTACGGTTAATGGCATGGTCAATATATTGTATAAAATGACGGCCAATAATCAGATAACAGTTGCCAGGACAACATAAACTTGGTGCACAGGGGGAGATATTGTAAAAATTGACTTACAATCATGATAGTTGTCAGAGCATAACATGTTTAGTGTGTGGGAGAAGATGTAAAAATTATTTGCAGTAAATGGATGCCAGGACATAACAAAACATTTATGCACAGAGGGACATTGGCTGATAATCATAGATATGAGAACATAATATAAACATTGTGTGGTGGATGAGAACTTTGAATATCTTTATAATGACAAGGAACTATATATAAATAAATCTGCTTACAACAAAAGGTTGTGTCTGTTTCAGACTGGATGAATCAACACAGACAATCACAGATGCACAAGGGGAACTTCAGAGCCAGAGGAGACGAAATGTACAGCTAGAAAAACAGTTAGGCAAATCTAAGGTAGAACAGACCCAAGCCAAGCCAGGTAAACATTGATAAAAAACAGCACTAATTTATGAAAAGCAATTTTTTTATTTTTACATTCTACATTAAGAAAAAGGCTTAAAAAGAAAAAGAGCAAAGCATTTAAGAACATATGTGTATATATGGTGAGTTGGTGGTCTTCTTGCCTTGCAAGCAGATCTATCTAACTGTAATTCATGACTTACATTTAATTTTACTCTCTTTTAATTTTTGCTTATTTCACTTGCAGTGTATGGCACAAAACTAAAACTAAAGCACAATGAAACAAAGTGTTATAGATGAAATAAGAACTGTCACAAATAAACCAGGCAAGGCCAGTGGCCTACAAATATTTGTAAGAGTGAAATAAATCGCTAACCAGTTTTGCTCCTACCAGAGCTTATCAGGGAGCAACTCAAACACTGTGTAAAGGCACTGTCTTTATATACTATGGGGTAACATTGCCAATGGTACGTTGAACAACGTAACATTAAAAATGATGTCTGTTCATTTAAACTGATCTACCAGCTAAACTGCCTGGAAGACAACCTTGTTTAGGACATGAATATTTTCTGGAAAAAAAATGAAGATAAAACTTCAGTTAAGTGTCTGAAACATAAAACTGAAAATTTAATTCAGAAATTTGAAAGTAAGTATAATGTTTATACATGCTTGTACAGTACATGAATAATGTACATGTATAACAAGCCAATCAATAAACTAGCTACATGTCCATGTCTTTGAGTCCCAGTTGCACAAAATCTGACCTGTATGTCATGCATAGTAACACTGTTTAGATAATCATGACTTCATTCAAACAGCACATTGAATAGAGGAATGGTTTTGTATAAACACAATTTTTTCCAGTTGTCAATACTTCTGTTGGTTTTGTATGACATCCATGTGTTGGTTACTTCTGTTAATTTTGCAGAGGGAAAAAAATTACTGGGAGAAATTATGTGTAAGAACACCTTGAGACACCCCCCCCCCCCCCCCCGAAAATTGAAAGTAAGGAAGCAAACGATTAGAAGTTAAATGTGATTGTATATTTTCACAGCGTCATCAGTTAAAAGGAGCAAAACAAAAATGACAGCCTCGGCAAGCAGTGCCCGAGAGTCCACAGCATTTGATGAAGATGTCAGTAAAGCAGATATGTTACCCACAGAAGCTAATATGGAAGAATTACAAACCAGGTGAGTTTGCAGATCTTGTGATGAAGTTAACCTTACGAACCCACTAGACCGAAATTTCGGCTCACACATACATAATTTGCATATAATTAACACAATAAAGGCTCAACAGCACAAAGTATATCGTTATGATATGTCTTGGTCTAATTATTAAGTTAGTTGATGAGTATGTCTCGTTTTATGCCGCAAGGAGTGGGTAGATTCCGGCAGGTGGCAAATGACCTTGAAAGGGTCAAAGGTCATGTGCTTTTCATCCGTATACAACATGGTGCATATAGCTTTGCACGCCTAAGGTTGTTTATCAGAGTCATCATTATGATATACATCAAACTGGTGACATAATATATATGAAAATGTAGCTAAGGACATCTGCATTTATTATCTGGTCTTATCTCATTAATATTTTTATTTAATTGGAAAACTAGAAGCCCTAAATGAAACATTATTTCAAAAATATGATTTTTTTTTTCAAAAATTATATTGCAGCCATTTTGAATACCAAATATATATGCTAATTAGCTTGCATAATATTATAAATTAAAGAATTATACTATGTACATAATAATGTTATTTGTAGTCTGAGTATTGCAAAAATATATAATATTATATCTTTTAAGTCAATTCCAGAAGCAAATCATAATTTACATATAAATATGGCAAATGTGTAACCAGGATCACAGGGTTTGAAAGGTTATAATAAGGTGTCTGTTATTCATATGGGGACCTCAAATGTGTAAAGAGTGGCCAGGCTGCCGAGATTTTGGCAGGTAAAATATGATGGGATTATAACAATATAATTCAACTTTGTGAAAACATTGTATAAAAGATCAAAAACTTCCACGAAGTTTCTATGTAATGGGAGCCTTCTTAACACAGTTTCGGATCAGTACCTTTGACATGAAATACTCAAAATGACAAATTTGGATGCGAGTCCATTGCTTCAATTGTGTGTTTTCAAGTTAGCTGTTTGCTCAAATTTTTTTGAGTACCTGGAAAACAGGGTAAATCTCAATTTATGTGTTCTTTCAAGTTTTGTAACCTGAAAGTGGCAAAGGAAGTACAATATAGTTTTACTTTTCATGGTTTCAGTTTGGCGATTCAGAAGGATGAAAATGAGGCTCTGAAAGCAGCACTGCAGAGAACTCTCCAAGCCAAGGAGGAAGATTTACGGCTTTATCAAGAGATTATGGACGAAACTAAAAAAGCATTTCTTCAGTCTTTACGTCAGTACAGACAAAGTGCAGGCCAGTGACACCTGGTTACTATAGTAACACAAACATATCTGTCCATGACCTGCATGTATATTTAATGCATATAAACGTCTGTAGATTATTCTGGCTTTAAGATCTTCATCTCACCCAATGCTTAAAATTTTATTTCCTGAAGTACACGAGACACTGTAAATAGACATTTTGAGGGACCAAGGCTTATTTTATAGACCAATGAACAGAGAAATACTGATGTACATGTAGACATGGTAAATGAAAAAGAAAAAGAGGTTGTCACAACAAAAGATACTCAAATTTTTCAAACTGTCAGCAGTTTGGTGTTTTTGAGACATATTCTTGCAGAAATTAGCAAGTTTTTTATGAAAATTGAAAGTTAATAGTACATGTAAATGTATTGCTGTAAAGTAATGAAATAAATAGCTTTTGTAAATTGAATCAAATAATTAAATGAATTTTTTGCAAAGAATTACCAGTGATATAAAAAGCGAAATGAGGCAGCAAAGATTTTCTGAATGCCATTTTGTGTCAGAAGTAAAACTGAAATTCATATATTTCAGGGCAGGCTGTTTGGAAGGCCATATTTGTAATATAACTTTGGAGCAAAATATGGGGAAAAAAACTTAACTCATTTAGGCAGAAGCCCCTCTGTTGGGAAATCTTCCCAGAGCAGGTGATCTTTCAGTGGAGGTCAAATAACATGGAAAAGATAGCAGCAGGAACTGATAAATGTGGTCTTAAATCACAAGATATAGTGTGTAAGTGGAATGGTCCCACAAAAGAGGGGTGCCCATATATATACAGGTATGTAGGTTTTATTTGCCTGAACATGCATGATCACAATTATTGGCCCATATGGCGGGGTCATATCAGGGATTAATGGCCATTTATCTACAGAAGTGTTGTTGAGCAATATGCCAGTTGATGGGTGTTTTACATTTGCATTGTATGTGTATATATCAAATGAAGACCCCATGACTAAGACGATGGAAAAGCTCTTGTGGTATATTTAATGTGAATGGGATGCAGTGGCCAATCAGATCACGGGAATTGTGCCAAGATAGATTGAGTGCAATGTATTGAACAGAGGAAGAAAAGTCAGCTGTTGAATGCGTTGTTGTTTGCACCCACACATATATTTTTTTTTTTGTTTAAAGTTAAAAGCAATAACATTATTCTTACCATTTACACTCCCTGGTGGTGAAAATTTGAACTATTTAGAGGGGAGGTTACACACTTGTCAGTAAAGTGAACAGCCAAGCACTGCTAAGTGCCACATTTTGAAAAGATACATGTATATTGCATGGTATAGCCCTGACACAGCTGACATTTCTTGTATCTTAAAGCTGGTGTAAGCATGGATATGCACATTTTATGATTATTTTGATTTGTTGTATGTGTTATGATCTGTGATGACTATGTCCGTCCACCCAAATACTACGGCTATTTATGTACGTTACATATATTTTGAATTTGTATGTGTACAATACATAGTTTATGTCATACATGTACATGTATGTTGTGATTGGTTGATATTACATGTAATTTCTTGTCTCTATGGACTCATTTGTAAGTCATTTTCAATGAAGCAAGGATGGAAGTTCACAAAAATTACATTACGGTTGACAGAGAATGTGATCGTGTATTTTTCTTGAGTAATGCGATTGCTTGTCCCTTTCTCCTTAAATCTGCCAAAACCGGCTGATGGTCAAATGTCATTTGCCTGAACATTTTTTGACTATTCCAGCAGTAATGAAAAACAGTTTGCATGAGGGTGCAGTCAGACCTATCAAGATAATATGGGTTAACTGCTAAAAATCTAACCCAGATCAAGGAAAGCTGTTGACTCAAGCTTGAATTCCATGGGAAAGAGTCAATTTAAATACAATTTACTCCTAGTCTCATCAGATCTTTGCCAAGCTATTTCCATGTGACCATTACAGGGTCAGTATGTGGCTGTGCTTTGATTGGTTAATGTTTAATTCTATTTAGATGTCCATTCATTTACAATTTTTAGGGTAGGATTAACTGCTTGCGACTACAAAATTTAAGATCTGCTTAGGAAATCCCGATAATAAATCAAATAACAGCGAAAACTACAGAAATGGGCTGCTGGCTTGTTTTTTGTCGAGGCGAGTATTGTAAAACCCGTGTTTAAGCCCTATGAAAAAAATCCTGTTTCTGAACACTACCAACCTCGAACATTTACATTGTGTAATTTCAGCTTTATTTAGTCCATTCAAAGCAGATTTTTGCCCACTGGATAATCTGTTAAAAATAGGCCCTTTTTCATGCTATAGGGGATAAAAACAATATGGAACCCTCCCTCCTGCCCTATATTTTGTGATAAAAATGAGAGAGAGAGAGAGAGAGAGAGAGGGAGGAGAGAGGAGAGAGAGAGAGAGAGAGAGAGAGAGAGAGAGAGAGAGAGGAGAGAGAGAGAGAGAGAGGAGAGAGAGAGAGAGAGAGAGAGAGAGAGAGAGAGAGAGAGAGAGAGAGAGAGAGAGAGAGAGAGAGAGAGAGAGAGAGAGAGAGAGAGATTTTGTTTGACTGAGCAGTTTCAGTGGTGGAATATTGGTTTTATCATAACAAAGGTTGGAAATTCGTAATGTGCAGTATTTTAACCCTGATCAAACTATGGCAATGTCAGTAGCTAGCCAAGGAAAGCTCTTAACACATGCCTTGGGCTATCACAGCAGGGTCTGATCTGTGCTTGTTGGCATAAGATGTTTTCTATTGAAATTCGAGCAAGGTAGACAACTGTTTTACATCAACATGCTTTGGGGCTGTTTGATTAGGAAAGGGACAGATTAGAATGTTTCACCTCTAGAGCACCAGGTGGCAATGCATATTTGATGTGAAGAGAAGAAAGCTATTAAAACCAGTGTTGAAACAAACAAACAAACAAACAAACATTGACATACACGTATATATTAAAGTACCTGTGATAATTTCATTCATTTTGTCTGCCCTTTTGTGATCACATTATCTGCCATTGTGGCATCATTTGTTTCATCATGTCATCATGTCCATTGATTTGCGTTTGGTGTATATTTTGTGTGCATGTCATTTGCCATTGTGCATATTCTTGCAGGTGGCAGCACTGGTTCTGAGGCTATATTTTTATGATGCACCATTTCCTGTTAACAACCCTTGGCCAATAAGAAGAGTTCTGTTTGTTTATCCCCCAGGGGTCTCTACCTGCAAGTATTGGCAACTTATGAACAGTGGCATCATCTGGGAGAATATGTCCCATTGTTTGAGCAAATAAATGTACACATTTGGTTCCTGGAAACTTGCATATCCTACTTTTACATATATGTATGTCTATGTACGAGCCTGTGTGATAAATGTGACCAAATACATGTGCCTCAAAATAGAGGGTTTTTTTTTTTGATCCGTTGCAACACAGATTTGTTCCCTTCCACAAAATAGAAACTGAATTTAAAGTTAGTATTCATGATGGTGAAGGTGCATTAAGTGTATCAGTACAGTGAAACCATACTTCAAAAACCACCCCCAGGGATGACCAAATTGTGATCGGTCAAGGCAGGTGATCTCTCCTGTACATTGCAAGTTACACATATGTAATAAGAAAAGTGCTAAGCACAGTATGTTGAAATGGTGGCTTTTCAAGGCAGATGGTCTCACTGGAGTGGTCTCCTATGACAGGGACTACTATATTAAGTCACACTTTTCAGTGGAAATACCCTCTATAAAAAAAGACAGCCAGTTTGTATAAGTCGGTTGTCGATGGTGACATGCAAAAGACTGACATGGCAGTTACCATGCTTTCAACATTATTTCATTGACACTCTCTTGTAGTTTCAGTTTGGTTCCCAGAGCAAGCCGGGGAAGGCTGTGGACCAGGGGCATGATAATGGATTCACTGGACAAATAACCTACATATTGTATATACATAAAGAAACACAAGAAAATGACATTTCACATAGTAGGATGAATTTTAAAATGATTTCATGAGGATGCATGGCAGCCAGTAACTAATGACATTGCAGGATTCAGGTCACCTGACCAATTTTTGCAAGTTTGAGTTGATGTGACTCAAATGGTCTAAAAGTGCTACGGATCTACTTCTTACACACACACCAATCCCTAATCACTAATGTTGATGCAGAATATTGTGCATTTGATTTGTATTTTTGTTTTCATTGACATGATTTTTTTTCAGAAAATTATAGTCTTTTAATATATGGTATTTAGTGATGATTAAAGAAAGGACGCATAAAAATCAGTAATAATACTTGTTCAAATCAACCAAATTTAGGCCTGCATGTTAGTTTGCATTCATAACCACAAGATGGCTCTGCAAAACGTGGGCGTTTGCTCAATTTTCAGAACAGCTGAATGAGCAGCGAAACATGGACGACACTTCGAGGATTTTGTGGAAACATTAGTGGTTTTGTGAGGCTGATGGAGAATATTGAAGGACTTTTATGCAATAACATTTCAGAATAAGCTTTAAAGTGGCCCTTTTCAGTTTTGGCTGCAGAATTGAAATCGTTCGGGCAGCCCAGGAACCTCGAGCATCGCGCTTGGTTCCAGGGCTGCCAGAACGATTTTGATTCTGCGACCAAAACCTCAAAGGCCACTTTAAAGCTATAACCTCCGTAAAGGACACTCCAGGGACCCAGAAATTGTGGAGGTATCACTCTGTTTGGCGACCAGAGCATTTGTAATGGTTTAATGGAGGTGTAACAGACAGATTAAAGGACAAACTAGGGTTTGCTTATGAGAGTGTGTGCAGTTGTAGAGGTTTTGCTGCAGAGAGTTTTGGCAGATTGTCCACCTGTGTGGGAAGATAGTTGCCTGCGAAGCAATCTTCTGCCATCCAATGAAGGGCGATACTGATTTATACTGGCACAAGGAATACATCTGTGCACGCATGACAGAATAAAGTGTAGGCTTCTAGTGCTTTATTCTGTTGTGCAACTTCCTTGTGCCTGTATAATTTAGTATTGCCCACTTATATTTGGGTAAAAAAATATTTTCAATGATTAAAAAGGGGAAAATGGCTGCAAAGACACAACGTTCTGCTGTATGCATTCTAATTGTACATGTCAGAATGACAGATTATAGGAATTTCTCCAGAATAAAATACACCTGAAAACAAATAAATGCTTGGCGTTGGAATTTGACTCTTTCAGGCATTGGTATGTTCCTTGAATTCAAGAAATTGCTTAAATTTTACTGGAGCTTTTACTGAAAAAAATTCTCATCCTCACTTTCATTGTGTAGTTCTTCTCCTTGCCTTTTGGTGTGGGTATTTACGATGCCTGATAAAATGCTGTACCACCAGCTATTTGATGCGTGGTTGAAACAGATTTTTACTGACCATGCAACGTGTTACTTTTGCATACAAGATCAACAAGCGTTCTCCTGTAAAACTTCTCTTGTGACCGATGCTTTGGTGCTCTACCCATTAACGGTAACTTCGTGCTTGCAAGTTTCAGCTCCCTTACAATTGCAGGTCAGATTAAAGAAAGCAGACGGGAAAGTATGTTGACATGGTATGAATCTCTTCAAAAGATGGTACTGCTGTTACTTTTATTTATATTGTTTGCCAATATTTTCATGGACTTTTCCATATTAGATGCTGCAGTGGTCTTCTTGATTTTGAGTGAAATTCTTCAGTTAACTTTTAATCTGTATTAGTTTCCCATTGTTGCTACATGAATATGGATACTTGTGTATATAAATATACAAGTAGGACAACAGGATTTTCTTAAGTTTATTAAACATATATACTTATCTATATATATATATATATATATATATATATATATATGTATATATATATGTGTATATATATGTGTATATATGTGTATATATATGTGTATATATATGTATATATATATATATATATATATATATATATATATATATATATATATATATATATATATATATATATATATACATATACATATATATAGCTAAAAAATCTGTAAAAATCAAACTATCTTGGTCAAACATGGTAACATATCATAGCCTAAGTGGTTTACTTTATAGATATTCTTGCTTGTTTTGCGTTCTAATGAAGGGAGATTTTAAATGTTCAAGAGGAGCGGGAATCGTCAGACGATGTCCCTTCGACCTTCAAAGGCCGTGCCGCGATGGATTAACCCAGTGGTCCTTCACACCAAAAACAGGCGGGGGGAAAAAAACTGACACCCTGATCAACGATACCCACGTACATAATAATACTTTATCGGAACCCAGGGATGAGGAAATAAAAGTGCAAATAAACAAATTGAAATAAGCATAAACGTGAACACAAGAGAAAACAACACACAAACTAGCGTTACAAAGCTCAGGTTGGAAAGAGAAATGAAACCCATTGAGAAAACAACTACAAAATAATGACAAGCTACCTAAGTAAAGTGTAGTAAAGATAAGTCTAACAAGCTAACTACATAAAGTATACAGATAGGAGACGAGTAAATATAATAAAACACTATCCCTAAAAACGGGGCGAAGAGGCAGGGGGCGGAAGACCAAACCCACCATCCGTACACTGACCACGAGCGGCCGCAGGCCGCCCCACCGAAGCAAGGCAACACAACTTTCGTTGCCAGGCTTGAGGTCACGGGGCCAGAAGGGCCGCCTCCATGACGTCATACTTTGAAACCAGACTGTCGCTATCGCCGTTTGACAGATCGCTGAATTATGTTTTCCGTACTTCAAAGGCTCTTTTATTCATGTGATTGGCCAAAAATTGATTGACAACCTCCCCAAATGTTCAGGGACGATGTTTGCTACGTTTTGTACAAATATCAACTCAACTTGAGCAAATGGTATTGTTTCAGAGGCAAATGATCAACATCAAAGGCCTTTGAAGCTTGTTTTCTCAGAAAGGATAATAGGACGAGAGCCCCACCTAAGAACGGCTATTCCAAGAAAACGGCTGGGCGAAATTTAATCCGATTAACGGCTTTTGATTCTTTAATGTCTGAACTGCAAAAACGATTCAGCGATTTTCTAAATTTTGCTTCGTTCTTTTTCTATGAAATGAAGAAAATGAACATCCTGAAAATCAAAGGGAAAATTGAAACGTCAAACTTTGAGGATGGATAACAGAAAAACGAAACCAAACATAAAAAATCGCAGGATCGTTTTTTGTCGCAAATATGTAAGGATTAAGATACAAGTGTAATTATGATTTTATCACCAATATTTAGTGACTTATATCGACATTTATGGGGTGGATGCTTTGCGGTCAACTTTCAATTGTTTATTCAACAATTAACATCACAGACACCCAAATACGGAAAATATAAATTCTTTGGAGTATGACAAGTACACACATATATGATATGTTATCCTAACGCAAATACATTTTGAGCTAGGATTGACTAAAGTGGGATTTATTTTTGGTGTCTTACCTGTCCTTAAGTGCACAGGGACACTTCTGGGGACCATTAGACCTTAATTTGTTCAACAGGTGGCGCTGCAATTTTATCTAATTTAATGCATTATTTTTATGTTTTTGCTATTTCCGATTTCTGAGCCAAACTTGTATTGCAGCTTTTGCTGAAACTTGGTGGAAAGTTTTTATTTTTCATAAAAAAGCACTGAATTGGTTCTTTGACAAAAACGTCTAAAGTATTGCGAAACAAAGATGGGTCTACAAGTCCAAGGCATTTTCGTATATTTTCATTAATTTTGGTTTAGAAAGATATAAATCAATTTAAATTGTACCCATAAACGCATTAACATACTTAATTGGACCATGCATATTGACCATAGAACCACGCGTCTTGCATATGGATACAAACTACACTTGGGTGGATACCCCCTCTCATCACGGTTCATGTGTAATACTAACGCCCGTTTCACGAATCATAATTTATTTACCAAGCCTTATTGCATACATAATAATTGAAATCGTCATCATAAGAATCACATTATCGGCAAAATAATTACCTTAATCATGGATAGAATTTAAATAGAGTCAACTTTCCACATATATTTAAATTGATCGTATCATGTTGAGACATTCAATGTACATATAACACAAATCAACTGCCTCAGACTATTAGGGTTAAGGGGTATATCTGATGGTTCTCGGCATATACCGTCGTTACAAAGTCATTTTTTATAGTTCAGGTGGACACTCCATGAAGTACGAGATGACTTACCGGGGGCTTCGTTTATCTACGAACCTGACTGTTCTTCGCTTGATGCCAGTATGTGGTCAATATTTGTGCAACTAATTGATACACCAGCCTCTTGTACTACAGTCATGCATTGTAACGGTTCGCACACGTTTTCTATTGCATCTTTGCAGGTGAGCTCCCACTTCCTGTTCAATTCCTCCAAAACACAGATTTTCACAGGATATCATCACCCAACCGTTTTTGGTTCAAGCGAATTCTAACCAAAACAGAACTGGGGTAAATATAGTACGCTGAATGTGTTTATGGAGCAGTGTGTTGGAAACTAGAAGCTATCTGGATCGCTATCCTAGATGTGACAGTATCCAAACAGTTTGTCAGATGA